>JAMPIV010009786.1:47500-545773 GCA_024509875.1 Oreohelix idahoensis
GATAAACCCTCTGTGGATGGGAAGGAGCGAAGCTCCTGACCGGGTTGGAAGGAAAGTCCTCAGGTTCCCCAGCCTCGCAATGATATGTCATTGGGCCGAAGGGCTGAAAGCCCAAGTGCCGCTGGTTAAGAAAAAAAAAAAAAAAAAAAAAAAATCTCGGAAAACATGAGTTTACGCATTCTCGTAGGGAGATAATAACTACTGATTACATCATCGTCATGACTTTTCAGTTTCCCGCGGAGCACAGGTCTTGAACAAACACGTGATGATGATAATGGTCTTTGCTTTCATCTTTTGCATAACTTTGTTTCGTTTGTTTAAGGATTTTCTTCTTGTTTTGTCCATTCTATTTTGAAACTAAATTTTATAATAGATATTTATTCACCTGCGCCTTTGTAATTAGTATTTTTTTTGTTAATACTAATACTTATATTGTCATCACGATTTAAAAAAAAACTATATTACTTATATTCGCAAGTTATTTAGTAGAAAACATTCATATTATTAATATGGAGTTTTAAAATGTAAGTAACAAAGGGCAGTTTAAAATGATTGTACTGAAGGTCAGTTAAACATTTTTATGTGACGAAGGTCAAAGTTCGAGTAACGATTACATATTATTTTCCAATATGGAAGATCTGAAGACACGCCACAGGAAAAAATTAAACTTTCGCATTAAGTGAGGTTCAAACATTCACAGATAAATCCATATTTCAAATAGCCCCGGGGGTAAACTTTCATGTTGGTTTTTACGTATGTGTTTGATCAGTCAGGAGGATTTGACGAATTGCACCCAGAGCAAATGACTGCAAGCTGGAACAAAAATAATAGCATGGCTTTCTTCTTCTTCTTCGTTCGCCCTGAAAAGGACGGTGGTTGCGTTGTGTCTGTTTACAACGTAGCTGTGATATCTGCACCTTTCGGTCGACACATCCGACTTCTGCACGGCATTTTTTAGGACCGGGTTTGCCTTCCCATTTCGATCCACACTCGCTCAGCCAGCCTGCACAGCTGCAGACTGTTTCCAGGACCACCACGTGGAGGTGGAGTGCGGTCTTGACCAGCTCTGGTTCGCTGGTCCTGACGCAGGCAGTCAAGCTATGAGTCGCTGACTGCGGTCTCTATTGCTGCGTCTTGAGCATAGCATGGCTTGACGTCATAGGACTGACACGATTACATGAAGTGTATTGTAGGAAGCACACGAGTTGGAAAGGTGGTGTTCATTTGTTGTCAGCTTTCAGGTTAGCGATTGTGATAGTTTAACTCTGATTCAGTCAATCAATAAATGCATTAACTTCATTGGGCACCAAAGCAAAATGGACGACACTTGACAAGATTTCATTTATCTCTTCTGGCCCGCTTCCATCATCACTGTTGAGCTCCCTAAGGTTACATTGACCTTCAACAAGTTCAAGCCCAAATCTTGCTGTCCTGTATCATTTATTCAAGGTCTATCAATTTCCCACTCATGGCCCCTGTCACGGGATTTACTCCCATTGCTCTGTAGTGATGGTCCATCAGTGGCCAAACTTCAGAGTATCAACTGAGGGTCTTCAGAGGTGTCTATCCTTTGCTCAAGATTACTTTTGGTAGAGATGTGAATTGAAGAATGGTGCTTCTGTTCTAGGGAGCCTCATAGGAATTTAAATTTCCATCTTCCCTGACCTTCTATGAGGGGTAAGAATTTTTCTCGTTTTGATGAGCTCCCAACTGATTTAAATCGGTAAAATATTACTTCAATGGCTCTGTTATATGTATTTAAAATGACTGAGACATACGGGTGTAGTTCACTCAAAATGACTAAATCAACTATAAATTTGTATATATACAGATAACAAATTTAATAATCAATTATAAGTAACAATGTAAAATAAATTAGGGTGAGGTGAATTAGGTATAATCTTTAAAGATTCATCCGCTGGTTT
The DNA here is from genome assembly GCA_024509875.1 of Oreohelix idahoensis. Classification (NCBI taxonomy): domain Eukaryota; kingdom Metazoa; phylum Mollusca; class Gastropoda; order Stylommatophora; family Oreohelicidae; genus Oreohelix; species Oreohelix idahoensis. The sequence continues at coordinate 49,426 of JAMPIV010009786.1, forward strand.
AGACCTGGAAGCGGTTTTGTGCTAATTTTCACGGTGAGAGACAGCCATGTCCTTTTTAGGATAGTCAGGATCCTATTTGGTTCTCCTCTCTTTGTCTAGCTCATGTATGGCTCCTCGAATACCGCTTGTGTACGGCGGTGGCCACATCCCGGGCAACAGTCTTGGCTGACTGGCTAAACTACATGGGTGGAGTAGGAGCAATCTTACTCAAGGGAATGTCCATCCCTAGTACACAAAGACTGAGACGGTGAGTGAGGCGGAGGAATCTGAGAAGATCAACGGCTCGCAAAGCGAAAGAGCAAAGTGTGTGGCGCACTAGAGGCATGTCGGACATAGAAAAAGACAATGGCTAGCCACCGTGGAAGAGATTGGGGCCTTACCACGTACTTCCTACAGAAAGTAATGGGATCACAACAACAAGATAAGAACCGATATGTAGAGAACTCTCTGTCCCCTGGGGAAGAATCTACTGTACAAATTAACAGGGAAGAGGCAACTCCTCTAATGAGTAAGGAAGTACATAATGACGAGTGTTCCTTAAATTCTGTTGAAAGGGAGCATTCTGAGAAAGACCACCTAAAAACTAGTAGGAGAAGCCTAAAAATAGGAACATGGAATGTTAGAACTCTAAACGGAGAAGGAAAGCTGGACAATCTTATATTAGAGGCAACCGACATGAAACTCGATATACTGGGAGTTGCAGAGGCAAGACTTTTGGATACAGGCTACATAACAAGAGACCAGTACACGCTTATACACTCAGGAGGAGAAAAAACACGAAAGAGGGGTAGGAATGTTGATAAAGAAGGAGTTAGAAAAATACGTATGTGGATACTGGACACACAATGACAGAATGATGTTACTAAAGATGAGAGCAAAGCCATTCGACATATCAATCTTACAAACTTATGCACCAACTAAAGATTACAGCGAGGAAGAAATAGAAGAATACTATGAAGAGCTACAACACACACTTAAACCAGTCAAATCTACAGATGTGTTGATAGTAATGGGTGATATGAATGCAAAAGTAGGAAAAGGAAAATACAAGAAAATAGTAGGACAGTATGGATTAGGGACAAGAAATGATAGAGGAGACAGACTTATCCAGTTCTGTGAAGAAAACCAGCTGGTCATATGTAACACCTTTTTTGAACATCACCCAAGGAAATTATACACATGGAAAAGCCCAGGAGATATAACACGTAATCAAATCGACTATATCATGATAAAACATAGATTTAAGAACAGTGTCACAAGTGCAAAGACACATCCTGGCGCCGACATAAATTCAGATCACTATCCAGTTGTCATCAAAGTAAATATAAAGCTGAAAAGAGCAGGAAACAGAAGACAGGAGGAACCCTAGATAGAAATATCAGCGCTGAAACAACCAGATATAAAACAGAAATATTTAATCGACGTCAAAAATAAATACCAACAGTTATTGACAGAAAGCATGGAGCAGTATAGAAGAGAAAACCCAGAAGAAAAAGCAACCGCAAAATGGGAATGCTTAAAAACAAGCATACAATCAGCAAATGCAAATTTACCTAAAAAGGAGTCTAAGAAAAATCAAATTTGGATGACAGATGACATCTTGAATAAAATGGAAGAAAGAAAGAAAGCAAAAAACACTTCAGAATATAAAACAATAGACAATGACATACGTACTATGTGTAGAGAATCAAAAGAACGGTGGATAGAAACAAAATGTAAGGAAATAGAAGACTTGGAAGCGAAGCACATGACAAGAGATATGCATGAAGAAATAAAGAAATTATCAAATCGGTCGCGGTTTGCACAAGGAGGAAGCTGTATCAAGAACAAAAATGGTGTAATATTACTTGATGAGAAAGACATATCAAACAGATGGGCAGAATACGTAAAAGAACTATTCGAGGAGAACAGAGGTAAAAAACCATCACCAGATTCTAATGAAGGCCCAAACATTCTCAGATCAGAAGTAGAGAATGCCATTCATATGATACAAAAAGGAAGATCAGCAGGCATGGATAACATAAACATTGAAATGATAGAAGCTCTGGAGAGCTTTGGTATAGATACAATCACAGAAATATGCAATGATATATACAATACAGGATATTTACCACACGACATGAAGACATCAGTTTTTATAACATTGCCCAAAAAACCAAATGCAACAGAATGTTCAGATTTCAGAACAATCAGCCTGATGAGTCATGCAATTAAGATACTGCTCAAAATCATACAGGAAAAAATAAAAAGTAAAGTAGACAGCGAAATCCAAGAAGAACAGTTTGGTTTTAGACGGAACAGTGGAACAAGAGAGGCAATATTTTGCCTAAGAAGATTAGCAGAAAAATATACAGAGGTCCAAAAAAGTATGTATATGTGCTTCATTGACTATAAGAAGGCTTTTGACAGAATACATCATGAGAAAATAATTGAATGCCTCAAAGACATAGGTATTGATGGAAAAGATATAAGAATACTCAGTAACCTTTATTGGGAGCAAACTGCCACAGTAAGATCGGGAAGGAATTATTCACCATACATAGACATAAAAAGAGGTGTCAGACAAGGTTGTGTGCTGTCCCCCTGCCTATTTAATTTATACACCGAAAAAAATTTTCAAACAGATACAGGAAATACCAGGACTGAACATCAGTGGAAGATCAATAAACAACCTTAGATATGCAGATGATACCGTGTTGTTAGCTGAAAGCGAACAGGAGTTACAAGAACTAGTGAAGCAAGTGAACAGTATAAGTCATGAATATGGACTCGACATTAATATTGAGAAAACTAAAACTATGATAATTAGCAAAACAGACGATAAACCCACATTAAAGATAAGCGTAAATGGGAAAATCCTGGAACAAGTCAAGAGCTACGTATATCTTGGTCATATAATAACAGAAGATGGCAGATGTGAAACAGAAATCAAGAAGAGAATAGGAATGGCCAAAGCTACATTCAACAACATGAAACATATACTGACATCCAAACAGTTATCTCATAAATTAAAACTCAGAATCATAAAGTGTTATATATATATTCTGCATTTCTGTATGGTGCAGAAACATGGACGATGAATAAGCATTTGGAAGAAAGAATTGAGGCTCTTGAAATGTGGATATATAGAAGAATGGGGCGTATCTCATGGAAAGAGATGAAAACAAATAAGGAGGTCCTAGAAAATCTAGGTATGAAAAGAGAACTAATGAGAGAGGTCAAAGTTCGGCAGCTAAAATACTTTGGCCACATAAAAAGGCATAACACCTTGCAGAAGACCATAACAGAAGGGAGAGTTGAAGGCAAACGTGCAAGGGGAAGACAGCGCTATAAGTGGGAAGATAACATCAAGAGATGGACGGGAAAGAGTCTATCAGAGTGTACCACCAAGACAAGAGACAGAAGACGTTGGAGATCCATTACAGCCAACCTTCGTTGTGGAGATGGCAACTGATGATGATGATGATCTTTCGTTCTGTGGATTTTCATTCCTCTCTGAGTAGAGAATTCCCTACCACAGGCACATGGAAATTCCAGCCGTTGTTCAGAGCTCGAAGTCCGTGTAACGGGTCTGGTCGATTCCAATGAGGCGCCTGTGGATTCATCATTCTCCCCCCCTTTCGGTGAATCCTGGGGGCATCTATCATTTTTGGGTCCTGTAGCAATTGAATACAGCTTACGGGGTGCTAACCCGGTCAGCCGGTTTCTAGTCTTTCCCAGTGTCATCTGTCTTTCCAGAAGTCAATCGGTCTTTTCCCGATTGTCACTGGTTTGACCATGCAACTATGATAGGAAACTCTTTACAGAGCGATACAACAGGATGCAATCTGATCATCAGAAGTAGTCTCCCCGTCCGACAAGTATTTCGTCCCGATATACTCCTTTACACTCTAAGGGGAGCGGGCCCACTTGGGTCATGACTCCCAAGCGTCTCAGCCTCCTGTTGTCTTGTATCGAAAATGAACAGCGCTCTGTCTCGACGGATAAGACGTTAGAAGAACGCAGCCAGGAGTCAATCCACAGTGCTGAGTACATTCAAGTTGATCTGCCTGATGATGATCTCACACACTTCTTGGACGGGAAGAGAGATGCAATCAAGTTTCCACCTGCCAGTGCAAAAGGGCTTTGGGAACAGCTGGACGAAGCCTTGGCAAAAGAGTTGGATAACAACCTGAAGCAGATAACTTTGGAGAAGAAGCTGGAAATCTTCGGCGACATAATATATCTGCACTGTCGCAAAGTGTTCGGAGTGAGGGAGGCAAGGGAAAGTAACCCACCACGAAAAAGTAGAAGACAAATTAAAATAGAAGAAATCAGGAAACAGAAGAAACATGCCCGAAAACTTTTCAAGAACGCAGTTGCCACAGAGAAGGAAAGGTTACGACAGGTTTGGGAGCACCTGAAAGGCCAACATAATGCCCTTTGTAGAGCAGAAAGGTTGTGCAGGAAGAGAAGGAAGACGCGAAGGGATAGGGAAAGATTCTTCAGGGAGCCCTTCAAGTTTGCCAAAGAACTGTTTGAGCAGCCACGGTCGGGTACGCTAAACATCAAGAAAGAAGACCTGGAAGAACACCTTAGAATGACATATTCAGATGGTCGCAGAGATGAGCCGCTCAGCAGCATGGCAGGCCTTAAATGGCCGAGTAAGCCAGGAGCTGAATTTAACACCAAGGCCCCAACAATGCAAGAGGTAGAAAGCATTGTCCAGAAAGCTCGGTGCAAGTCAGCTCCAGGTCCTAATGGTGTTCCATATGTGGTGTATAAGAGATGCCCTGAAGTGCTCAAATGACTGCTCCGTTTACTGAAGAATGCGTGGAAAACCCAGCTTGTAAGCAAGGAATGGAGAAAGGCGAACGGAGTCTACATCCCGAAGGAGCAAAATTCCACAGACATCAGTCAGTTCAGGCCAATATCACTACTCAATGTGGAAGGGAAGATATTCTTCTCAGTGATGGCGAAAAGACTCACTACATACCTCCTGGCAAATGGGTACATTGACACTACCATTCAGAAAGGAGGTATCTCAGGTACACAAGGATGTCTAGAGCATGCCACCATGATCTGGGAAGCAATCCAAAAGGCAAAGTCTGACAGAACAAACCTCCATGTAATCTGGTTGGATCTAGCGAATGCTTATGGATCAGTTCCACACCAGATGTTGTGTCAGGCCCTAGAAATGTATTATGTTCCACAAGAGATTGCAGCAATGCTGAAGCTGTATTTCGCAGGGTTTGCTGTCAGATTTTCAACCAGAGAGTACACAACGAAGTGGATTGGCCTTGAAGTTGGAATTGCGATGGGGTGTACCATCTCTCCGATACTATTCGTGATGGCTATGCAGGTAATCCTCAATGCGGCTGAAGGAATGGCTATAGGTCCAAAGCTCGGTGGAATGTGTCACATGCCACCGCTAAAAGCATTCATGGATGACCCAACAATTCTGACATCAGATGAACATCAGGCCCAGAGGATGTTAGCACGCCTGGATGAACTAGTCAGCTGGTGCAGAATGAGCTTCAAACCCAAGAAGTCGAGAAGCCTATCAGTAAGGAAAGGGATGATAGCAGAGGACATATTCATGGTTTCCAACCAAAGAATCCCTACTGTCATTGAAGAACCTGTTAAAAGTCTTGGCAGGGTGTAAGATGCCTCATTAAAAGACTCGAAGGCAGTGCAACAGACAATAGAAATGGCAGACAGAGGGCTACAGATCATAGACCAAAGCAGACTCCTGGGAAAGTTCAAACTGTGGTGCCTCCAGTTCATGTCGATACCGAAGTTGCTGTGGCCACTGCTTATATATGAAATAAGCACAAGTACAGTAGAAGCTACAGAGCAAAAGGTCAACAAGTTCATGAGAAAGTACCTAGGGGTACCACCAGGTCTGTCAGATGTAGCACTGTACTGCAAAAAGTCAAAACTTCTGCTTCCCTTCAAGTCAGTTGTTGAAGAGTACAAAGTTGGAAAGGCAAGGCTTGCAATGATGCTACGCGAGTCAGCTGATGACGTGGTTAAGGCCATTCAGCCCACACTGAAAACGGGAAAGAAGTGGAGAGTGGAAGAAGCTGTTGATGCTGCACAAGAGTCACTCAAACTGAGGGAGGTAATCGGATACACACAAACGAATAGACGGGGATTTGGTCATGGAGACATCCGCTGGTGGTCCAAGGCATCAAGCAGGAAGCACAGAGACATGGTAGTTCAGGAGATACGAGGAGCTGAGAATGATAAGAGGTTGCAAAAAGCAGTGCAGCAGGTCCAACAAGGCCAATGGACTACATGGGAAGGAGCCCTGCAGAGGTCCTTGACATGGAATTATATATGGCATATGGCACCTCTTAGGCTCAGCTTCGTTGTTAGATCAATGTATGACCTGCTGCCGTCGGCCACCAACCTTGTGAAATGGGGAAAATCGGATGATGAGCAGTGCCCCTGTGCCAGGGGAGGCAGACACTCGATCACGTGCTCTCAGCATGTAAGGTGTCATTAGGGCAAGGGCGATACACTTGGCGCCATAACAAAGTGCTAAATGAGCTTGCTGCGACAATAGATCTGGCAAGGATGAAGGCGAATAGCAAACTCAGGCCGAGCACCGCAAATACATACTTTCTGAGGGCAGGAAAGTCAGCACACCCCAAACCGAGTAATCCTGGTAGCAGTTTACCATCTCTTCTTGACTGTGCAAACGACTGGGAGATGGCGGTAGACCTACCTGGACGAGGGGCATATCCAGAGAGTATCAGAAAATCGCGGAGACGGCCGGATATAGTGCTTCATTCTTCAGCAACGCTTCAGGTCATACTGATTGAACTGACCGTGCCATTTGAATCCAGATTAGACGAGCAACATTCGTTCAAAGCGGCCAAGTATAGTGATCTGGCCGCGGATCTGAGACACGATGGGTTCACTGCAAGGGTCATGGCTGTTGAAGTGGGCGCAAGAGGGCTTGTGGCTGCATCAGTGTATGATCTATTGAAACTGTTGGGGCTGAGGGGACAGTCGAGAATAAGGGCACTGAAGAGGCTTAGTGAAACTGCCGAAAAGGCATCAGGCTGGCTGTGGAACAATACGCTGAGTTTTTGGTGTACTAGTGAAAGGGCTGTGGCTGAGAGGCGACAGGCGGTGTATATTATAGAGGTGTCAGTGTCAGAATTTCAGTGGCGAACGCGCAGTTGCTAGACTGGTCGGCCTCGCGATGGTGTCTCCGTGTGTGTGACGGAACGAACGGAATAATTTGTCTTCTCTTTGTTACTTTCACAATTGCCTCCACGGCTGGCGGAGTTGTGGATTAAAGTTGCTGCCATAAGTGAAATGGGTCAATTTTCCATACAAGACAACAGGAGGCTGAGACGCTTGGGAGTCATGACCCAAGTGGGCCCGCTCCCCTTAGAGTGTAAAGGAGTATATCGGGCCGAAACACTTGTCGGACGGGGGGACTACTTCTGATGATCAGATTGCTTCATGTTGTATCGCTCTGTAAAGAGTTTCCTATCATATATATGCACTGGTTGAAAAGGTTAATATAATAATTATGTACATTACTTCTGTCATCATCCACTCCCTGCTCCACATGAAACTTGGGACTACCTCTTCTTTTGGTTTTCTATGAGAAACCCGCATGAAGTAGTTACCAGCTCTTGCAGTGGTGATTCGTGAAACTATCATTCTATATGCTGAGATTGACAGCCTCGTAAGACTTGGGCATCCATTAGCAATTTTCACACGTTAATAATGCAAAACATAGAATGATAAAATGTACAACTTACCCCAAATATCGTTTTGGGCAATACAGACTTCTGGCTCAGAGAAATAGTTTCGGCAACTTGGTTAAGATGCCTCTTACACGTGATCTGGGATATTACTTTAAAATAAAATCCCACTATGGCTTAGTGTTCAGGTTCATAGTATTCCTGTCTTTCCGTATTAATAAAGGTAGAGTTTTCTTGGGGTGTATCGAAGTCCACAAGATGCTCAAACACGTTGCCCGGTCGTTTAAAGTTGAATCCTGATCCTATTCCTTATTCTGACTTGACGAGTTGAATTTATCAGTGCCGTAGTCTCAAAAGGGCTAGATTATAAGGCAACATTCGGCCCACGCATCCACATTGCTACTATATGACAAGGCTCCAATCAGAAATGTTGTATTTTAACATCTCAAATGCCAAACCAATAGCATTCAGTTTGCGTATATTGGTAGGGGTATATTCCCACTACCCTCTCATGGAAAATTCCTGCGTGACACACAAAATGTGATTTTTACAAGTCACTTCCCATATAAAGTATTTCGTCTTCCGTTTGTTTCCATCATGTTTACACTCACGACTTCATAGATTTATCAGAGATAATCTCTGTCAAGATAGATAACTTATCGTAACCGTTGCCCACAAAAGTCAGCTTGGAAATGATTTTATCATTTACCTGGTCCAGCAGATAACTTTCAAGCAACTGTCGTGGAATATTCTAATCCACATATATAAATTATAAGGTAAATATAAAGCCTAACAAATAAATTCTAATAAAGAAAAGAGCAATAGTAAAATAACAGTGCTGTCACAAGGAATGTACTCGAAATCCCCCTTGTTTTCTGCTTCGTCTGCAAATTGTAACGCTTTCACGTTGATAGTAAAAGCCTACTATATTATTACCCGCTTTCTTCAATGAAACGTGTGCTGTATTTCTTGGAAAAACATTGAGATACCAAGCTGATCAATGACCTAATTTAAATATTTCATTCATTCCATTTTATACACGGCGTAACTAAAGACAGATGGACTAAAGGATAGAGAGAAGGGAGAGGCATAAAGCCGAACACGTGCAACACAAAACACGCGTCGCGCGATACACAATTACTACTATCACGCGTGTAAGGCCACATGCACTAACTTTTTCAGACGGACAGTGATAAATTCACTACCCTTCCCAGAGTTAGGTTTTAAAAAACCTGGGAAACGCTTATTAGAAAAGATAACATTATATGGGTTTACGTTTGAAAACATTACAGTACCCAGACAGCACATCTTCGAAACAGGAGGTAGAAGAAATTGCATATTTTGAACGCAGCCACTTAGCTCTATTAAATATATATATTTGGGTTCCTTAGGGTTTGCTGACAAAGAATATGTACAACGTTATGCAAATAGTCTAGGAATTAACAAGTTATAGCCAAAATAAAATGATGGTGCTGTCAGACAACACCCAAAATCAGAATCGCTCAGTGGTAGATTTTTTTTACACCACCATTGTACGGGAAATGGGCCACAAGTTACATTTGAACTGATTGGCTGGAATGATATGTAAGGCTAAACACGATTAGTCGGGCTATAAATACTATCTTTGGTTGTTAGGGGAGACGTAGGAAGTTAAAAATTTTTCAAACACTTGTCGAAACGTGGCTCCATTGGCCAGACTCGCTGATATACTCACTTAGGAGCGTTAGTTCGAGACCACTAGTCAAATAAGCTTGATAAAGCAACAGTGCGTTGAAGCCAGCTCATATTTTTGCTAAATAAAAGCCTGGAACATAAGCAGATGGGAATTTGTGCCAGTAGTTGTGCCAGAATTCATTGCTAATCAACGTATCTGTGTTTGTTTCCATGAATTGTGGTAAGCTTGAAACATTCAGTATCTTTTAATGAAAATTGAATGTGAATTGTTAATTTATGCCTGTATATATGTGTAGTTCAGTAGCAAACATGATGTAAAGCCTATAATGCTCCAGCCTGAACAGAAGGTGTCGGAGGAAAGTAAAACTGCATGGAATGGCCAAACAGTACACTGACACCTAGATTATTGATTAGACAGAAATAATGCTGGAAGTGCAGAGGCGTAGTAACCATTAAGGAGGTTAATACTGGTATAAAGTATTTCAGATGAAGCTGACAGTTGGCCTAACGCTCTGAACTCAATGTTTGTGATGTATTGTGCTCAGTGTAAAAAGAGAGTATAAATTAGTTATGAAGTAGAAGGTACATCCTTCTTGTTTTCAGGGACCGTGGTCTTGATGGTATTGAGCAGCACCTGGTCAGAGCTTTGCTGAATCCAGAGTCGGACAGCATACTCCTTGGTCCATTTAGCTATAAGTGAGGTGTCTCCAGAGCCCAGGGGAGAAATCGAGCAGAGGAGTCTTTTCCTGCCGCCATCACACAAGATAAGCTGATGTGGCCAGCTGAGCTCAAAATTATGTACCCCCAGCTTAAAATGACCTTGTAAAAATAACATTAAGAGGGGAATTAAATTGTTTTAATATCAGGAACTGAGAACATCTCCAATACTGGTCCCAATAAAGACAAACTATTGAAGTCATGATGACAAATACCAACAGAGCTTGAACAAAACAAAACCAGTATTACCTCATATTACTACTACACAACTGACACACATAGGATACTTTTAATAATATATGTCATTACCATATTCATATTGATAAATTCTGTACATATAACTTGTAAGTAAAATTGATTGTGATTCCTGGTTCCCTTTGTATTTGAATCAGGACACATATTCATTCATAACAGCAATGAATACATATTGTTATTTGAAAAGTTATCAGTGACTCCTTTAAGATATCCTTTAGAGTGTTATATGTATGTGAGTGTCACAGTGTTGTCAAGTGTGGTGGAATAAATTAAATTGTTTATCTGTCTGTTGTTGTTATGACTTACACTTCATCATACACATACCCTAGACATACAACGTAGTCATCACACTATTCCAGAATAATTCTGACTGAGGTATACATATGTGGCAGCAAGCAAGGTTATATATAATACACTACTCTTATTAGATATATATACCTTCACAGCTGATCTCAGTCAGTACACTAAGTCCCCTATAAATATTTATAACATCTCACTTCACCACATATATTGGGGTCTCGCTCTTGGGATTTTGAATCTTTCCCTATTAAAAATATTGGGGGTAATTCACTTCAGGGAATATAAGAATTAAAAGGTATCCTTGGGTGGAATTAAATAAGGTTGAGCTCACGGTGCCTGTGTTGTCCATTAGATATATATTTAGAGATTAAATTGTTGGTTAGACATTGTATAAACTTACCTGATAGACAATGGCGGACCTGGCCAAGTTTCGATCTGCTGCTGTTCAGACTGCAAAGGAGTTAGGATTAGATGGGCAAGTTATGGTTGCCTATGTCACTACGGAATGTGACAAATTTATTGAACGCGAAGAAAGAAGGTTTGAAGCCGAAAGAAAGTTAGAGGCTGAAAGGGAAATTAAGAGGTTGCAGATTGAGGCTGAGGCTAAGAAATTGGAGGCAGAAAGAGAAGACAAAAGATTGGCTGCAGAAAGGGAAGAGAAGAAATTAGCTGCAGAAAGGGAAGCAGAAGAAAGAAGATTGACTGCAGAGAGGGAAGCAGAAAAGGAGGAGAAGAGATTACAAAGGGAACATGAGTTACGACTAAGGGAGTTTGAGTTTCAGGGCCATGCTCCTGAAAATGGTGCCAGTCCCTTTGCCTCTGATGCCACTGCTAGCCAAGGAGCCTCAACCTCAGCTATGAATTTTCATTTAGATCATTTTGTTGAGAAAGACGATGATATAGAGAGCTACCTAAATAGGTATGAACTATTAGCTACCACGTATGGGTTAGAGAGAGAAAGGTGGAGCTTAAAGTTATCTCAGGGACTTCGTGGGGCAGCTTATGAAGTTTTTGCAAAAATGAGCAGAGGTGATCAGGAAAATTATGACATGCTAAAGCAGGCTCTTTTGTTAAGATATGAAAAGAATGCAGAATTTTATAGGAAAAAAATTTAGGAATGCTAAACTACTGTCAGGTGAAACCTATCACCAGTTCTCTGCACGAATAGAGACATACTTGGAGAAATGGACTTCTCTGGGGAAAACCCAAGATCTTAAGGAAATGGTCCTTATAGAGCAATTAAGAGAGTCCATGGCTCCAGACCTGAGAAAGTTTCTCATGGAACAAGGTGCAGAGAGGTTGGGTGAGTTGCTAAATGTTGCTGAAAGGTATCAAGCAGCTCAAGCAGAGGTAACAGGTAATAAAAAGAAACAAGGGGATAACTTTAGGGCACCACAGAACTTTAATAAATTTGATCCTAAGGATCAAAATAAAGGTAAGCACCAATTTGATAGGCCACGGTATGAAAATAAAAATAAATTCCCACAATTCGATGAAAGGAAATATGATGAAAGAAAATCTTTCAACCAAGGAAAAAGGTGGTGTAAGAATTGTCAGATGGACAATCATGACACTGACCGTTGCAGAAGGAAACCTGTGTATATGGCAACCCTTCAGGTCAGGTCGACCTCAAGACAGGAGGAGGATATTATGTTGGATACCACTCCAGAAGAGATGAGGAAGGCACAGGCTGGGGATAAAACACTCAAGCCTTGTTTCAGAAAATTGTCAACTTGTCATACAACTCCAGGCAAGGGAGATTTTTACATGAAAAACAAGTTGATGTATAGGAAGACTGGAGCTAGATCCAAAGGTAAGGGACAGCTGGTACTTCCTAAAAGATATAGGGCAGACTTAATAAGGAGCCTACATGTGAAACCAGATGGGGACCATGAGAAAATAGGTACCATCATTCAAAAGGTGGCTCACAATTATTATTGGCCTAAAGCAAGATGGGACATTGAGAATTTTGTAGAAAGGTGTAGCATAGCACATGAGGGAACACCCACAAGTGGGAACATGGATCAGGACCTGGACACGCCACGGGGCAAAATTAGGCCTGAAAATAAAAAGAAAAATAGATTTGATAAAGTGGACCAAATGGAATGGGAAGCCCCTTTTCACGGACAAGCTTCACTTAACTGTTTTACAATGGCCACTATGCGGAGAGTGCAAAAAGATGTCTTACCCCAGGATAAGCCGACAATCCCTCAATCGGACTTAAACAAACTGGAGGAAGAGGATGTAGAGAGGAAATCTCTCATCAAGAATTTTAAGTGGGGAGAAAGCCCCAAAAGAAAAATTGGTAGCGGTCGTTTTGTGAATGATAATTCTGGGAGGAAAAATCATCACTACAGAGCTTCGAGTGGAAGAGACCATACCGGTGCATGGACAAATAGGTCCACACAATTAAAGGTCCATATGTAGCTTTGTTAAGAACGTGGACTGATGAAAAGGCAGAGGAAAACATTACATCTTCATACCAATATGTGAATGAGCTGACCACTCGTTTAAAAACTGGTTGGAAACTTGCCAATGAAAATTTGAAACAAGCCAGGAAGAAACATGCTGCCTATTATAACAGGAAGGCGAAAGACAGAAATTTGGCTGTGGGAGAGAAAGTACTGCTTCTTTTGCCCGGGAGTCAGAATAAGTTACAAATTGGATGGCAGGGTCCATATACAGTTTTAGAGAAGGTATCTAGAACAAATTATAAGATAGATAAGAAGGGGAAAGAAAAAATCTATCATGTGAACCTCCTGAAGAAATATTTGGAAAGAGAACATCAGGAGGAGACACACTTGTTGACCTTGTCCATCGCCATGGAGATGAAAAAGGAACCACTTTCATCATTTGAGTATCCATTACACCCCTGTGAGACAGCAGCACAGGTGAAAATCAGTACACATTTAACGAAAACTCAGAAAGAGAGAGTGCAACAGGTTCTAAATAATCATGCAGAGGTGTTAACAGACCGACCAGGGCATACAAACCTATTGGAATATGATATGAAACTGATAGACCCCACACCTGTCTGTATGAAACCATATTCGATTCCGTTTGCTAAGGAGAAAGCTTTGAAGGAAGAGATAGACTATCTATTGAAGGAAGGAATTATTTCACACAGTGAATCTTCGTATAGTTCCGGTGTTGTACTCTTAAGGAAGCCCTCTGGAGAACATAGACTCTGTATAGATTACAGGAGACTGAATGCTATTACAGAAGGACAGGTGGATCCATTGCCGGATACAAATCAGCTGTTTGCCAGACTAAATAAAGCTAAATATTTCTCAAAAGTGGATCTGAGTAAAGGATACTATCAGATTCCAGTAAAGCCTGAGGTTAGACCATACCTAGCTTTTAGTACCTCAGAAGGACACTATGAGTTTAATAGATTGCCATTTGGATTGAAGAATGCGCCTAGTGTCTTCTCTAGAATGATGAGAAAATTATTGGACCCTCTGAATAATCCATGTATAACAAATTTCATGGATGATATCCTGATAGCCACAGAAACATTTGAGGAACACATTGACTCTCTGAACATGCTGTTTAATCGACTTAGGGAGGCAAATTTAACAGCCCGACCAACCAAATGTTGCGTTGGATGTAAAGAATTGGAATTTTTGGGACACACAGTTTATCAGGGAAACATGACCCCTGACCCAAAGAATTTAGAGAAACTACAGAAAGCCCCGAGACCACAAACCAAGAAGGACGTGAGATCCTTTGTCTCATTATGTGGTTTCTACCAGAAGTATATCAAAAACTTTAATTCCATATGTGCACCGTTAACTGATTTGACACGTAAAGGACATCCAGATCGCATTACATGGACACCACAATGTGAAATGACTTACCAAGAATTGAAGGAAAAGCTCACAAGTAAACCCATTTTGAAATTACCTGACTTAAGTCAAGAATTCATAGTAAGGACGGATGCAAGTAATATTGGGTTAGGTGCAACTCTACTACAGAAATCCGATGCATTGGATGGGGAATTAAGCCCAGTGGCATATGCTAGCAGAAAATTGAATAAAGCTGAAATCAATTACTCAACTAGCGAAAAAGAATGTCTTGCAGTAATATGGGCAATAAAGAAATTCAATATTTATCTGTATGGGAAGGCCTTTAAGTTGCAAACAGACCACAAACCTTTATCGTTTCTAGCACAGGCTAGGCATGAGAACTCCAGGTTACTCCGATGGTCTTTACTTTTGGCTCCATATAATTTTAGCATTGAGTATATATCTGGAAAAACAAATTTGGGAGCGGATTTTTTAAGCCGCCATCCGTGTGATGAGAATCACCGTAAACCCCAGAACTAATAATAAATTTCTCTATGTGTATATAGAATAAAGGACTGACATATAATGTCTGTTTTAAGAGGGGAGATGTCGTGGAATATTCTAATCCACATATATAAATTATAAGGTAAATATAAAGCCTAACAAATAAATTCTAATAAAGAAAAGAGCAATGGTAAAATAACAGTGCTGTCACAAGGAATGTACTCGAAATCCCCCTTGTTTTCTGCTTCGTCTGCAAATTGTAACGCTTTCACGTTGATAGTAAAAGCCTACTATATTATTACCCGCTTTCTTCAATGAAACGTGTGCTGTATTTCTTGGAAAAACATTGAGATACCAAGCTGATCAATGACCTAATTTAAATATTTCATTCATTCCATTTTATACACGGCGTAACTAAAGACAGATGGACTAAAGGATAGAGAGAAGGGAGAGGCATAAAGCCGAACACGTGCAACACAAAACACGCGTCGCGCGATACACAATTACTACTATCACGCGTGTAAGGCCACATGCACTAACTTTTTCAGACGGACAGTGATAAATTCACTACCCTTCCCAGAGTTAGGTTTTAAAAAACCTGGGAAACGCTTATTAGAAAAGATAACATTATATGGGTTTACGTTTGAAAACATTACAGTACCCAGACAGCACATCTTCGAAACAGGAGGTAGAAGAAATTGCATATTTTGAACGCAGCCACTTAGCTCTATTAAATATATATATTTGGGTTCCTTAGGGTTTGCTGACAAAGAATATGTACAACGTTATGCAAATAGTCTAGGAATTAACAAGTTATAGCCAAAATAAAATGATGGTGCTGTCAGACAACACCCAAAATCAGAATCGCTCAGTGGTAGATTTTTTTACACCACCATTGTACGGGAAATGGGCCACAAGTTACATTTGAACTGATTGGCTGGAATGATATGTAAGGCTAAACACGATTAGTCGGGCTATAAATACTATCTTTGGTTGTTAGGGGAGACGTAGGAAGTTAAAATTTTTTCAAACACTTGTCGAAACGTGGCTCCATTGGCCAGACTCGCTGATATACTCACTTAGGAGCGTTAGTTCGAGACCACTAGTCAAATAAGCTTGATAAAGCAACAGTGCGTTGAAGCCAGCTCATATTTTTGCTAAATAAAAGCCTGGAACATAAGCAGATGGGAATTTGTGCCAGTAGTTGTGCCAGAATTCATTGCTAATCAACGTATCTGTGTTTGTTTCCATGAATTGTGGTAAGCTTGAAACATTCAGTATCTTTTAATGAAAATTGAATGTGAATTGTTAATTTATGCCTGTATATATGTGTAGTTCAGTAGCAAACATGATGTAAAGCCTATAATGCTCCAGCCTGAACAGAAGGTGTCGGAGGAAAGTAAAACTGCATGGAATGGCCAAACAGTACACTGACACCTAGATTATTGATTAGACAGAAATAATGCTGGAAGTGCAGAGGCGTAGTAACCATTAAGGAGGTTAATACTGGTATAAAGTATTTCAGATGAAGCTGACAGTTGGCCTAACGCTCTGAACTCAATGTTTGTGATGTATTGTGCTCAGTGTAAAAAGAGAGTATAATTTAGTTATGAAGTAGAAGGTACATCCTTCTTGTTTTCAGGGACCGTGGTCTTGATGGTATTGAGCAGCACCTGGTCAGAGCTTTGCTGAATCCAGAGTCGGACAGCATACTCCTTGGTCCATTTAGCTATCAGTGAGGTGTCTCCAGAGCCCAGGGGAGAAATCGAGCAGAGGAGTCTTTTCCTGCCGCCATCACACAAGATAAGCTGATGTGGCCAGCTGAGCTCAAAATTATGTACCCCCAGCTTAAAATGACCTTGTAAAAATAACATTAAGAGGGGAATTAAATTGTTTTAATATCAGGAACTGAGAACATCTCCAATACTGGTCCCAATAAAGACAAACTATTGAAGTCATGATGACAAATACCAACAGAGCTTGAACAAAACAAAACCAGTATTACCTCATATTACTACTACACAACTGACACACATAGGATACTTTTAATAATATATGTCATTACCATATTCATATTGATAAATTCTGTACATATAACTTGTAAGTAAAATTGATTGTGATTCCTGGTTCCCTTTGTATTTGAATCAGGACACATATTCATTCATAACAGCAATGAATACATATTGTTATTTGAAAAGTTATCAGTGACTCCTTTAAGATATCCTTTAGAGTGTTATATGTATGTGAGTGTCACAGTGTTGTCAAGTGTGGTGGAATAAATTAAATTGTTTATCTGTCTGTTGTTGTTATACATATGTGGCAGCAAGCAAGGTTATATATAATACACTACTCTTATTAGATATATATACCTTCACAGCTGATCTCAGTCAGTACACTAAGTCCCTATAAATATTTATAACATCTCACTTCACCACAGCAACAACCCGGACAGACAGAGAATATTATCACCGATAAGACAAATGAATATGGCCATCTCAAGATTGTTTATGAATTAATCGGGCGCTCCCATTTCTGACTGGTCTGAAGTGTGTTACGCATTTGTAAACAACATTTCACTCAACAGATCCAGGTGTCAATCTGGGTTCAAACGAAAGTGAGTGATTACAATATTCAGCAAAGATGGTCGATGAAGCCCCGACATGACAAAAATTGAAGGAAGAAAGTGTAAAGAATGAATCGAAAATACCAAATACTGTCAGAGGTGGGAAAAAAGAAAGGGAAGAGTTCAGAATGAATTACAGGATGGCACAGAAAAATGTGACGATCGAGATTATTTTGTCACAGCCCCCTGAAACATGCGAAATGTTTACTCACATCCCAGAATACGTGATTTAACAAAAGGGCAAAATGAGTGGAATAGGAATTGACCTAATTTTGACGTTTGGGAGAAATAAACAGTGCCACAACTGCTGCATATATACTACTGGACAAAAGTTAAGGGCCGCCATTCGGTTTAGACAAGGTTTATATAATTCTTCGTGAGCAGGGTCGATTTTCCAAATGTCCGGTAGCTTGAAATCTCTCAAGAAGTCTCTGAATGGTAGAGTGGGACACTGCTAAACGTCTTGCAACATGACGAACAGATTGACCATCCTGAATCCATGCCATGGCTCGACCACGGTCTACAGTGCTGAGACTTCTCCTTGGTGGCATGGCTAATGCAGTGATCATTTCGACCACCTGTCATACTGATTTATTGCATACCAACGGTGAACACTCTTTACCGATGATCATTTTCCACGTGCATTCAAATTCAACTCACTTTTCACCTTTTGAACTAGTGGGGCGTGTTGCAAAAACCACGAGTTTTTGCAGCAACAATGGCAATTTTCACGTGCGGGTTAAAGTGACCCAGTTTTTGGACATTTAAAAAAAATTAACCTAGTGCACACAGAAATGTATACACATTTCTCTGAGCTCAGTTTTAATGACATTTTCACTTGTCTTTACATTTTGCCAATCAATTATATAAACCTTGTCTAAACTGAATGGTGGCCCTTAACTTTTGTCCAGTAGTATAGTTTCATGCGTGATGGCAAAATCAGAGATAGTTTAAGTGCTGCTTGTGTAATATAGAAGCTGATACGCTCTTTGATATGTGAAAGTAGCAAGTCGCGAAAACATTTGATTCCCGCTACATGTTTGCTTTCATTCTGTAGCTTGAATGTCCTTGTATCTGCACTCTGGCATGCCTATCTTGGAGGAAGTGGTTTATCCCTGCATACATTAATCCACAGGCAAGTAAACAAGCACAATGATACTATTGCTTCTACGAAGGTTTTTAGCCCTCAAAATCCTAGTAATACAGATTGATAAAATGGCGCATGAAAAAGAAACGAAATAAGAAAACGGTGAGACTTTAATTGCCGGACAGATTGATATAGCAAGCACCATGCGGGGCTTGGGGACTAACATGAGTATCCAGATTCATTACAGCCAGCTGTAACCATGGTCACACCTCAGACGTAGCGTCAGGATGTCCCCATTCTAAACACATAAGATTCAAGGTGCCCTGAAATCTTCTTAAGCTGATGGAACCATATCCACGTACACTGCATGAAAGATATCCAAAGACAGCACCCTTGAACCAACTAAGTAAAACTGTACCAGTAATAATAAGTTAATACCAGCTATAATAATTATTTTAAAAAACAGAGAAGCAAATAAGTATGGAGTAATGGAAAATAAACTCTAAAAATATTTCAAACATAATAAACAATAGCAGGAGAAAAAAAAAAACACCAAATTAATCCTCCATACAAACATTGAAAACAAAGATCGATATAAAATAATACTAATGAGGAAAATAAAAACAATAGAAAAAAGATTTACAAAAATAGTAATATTTGGAAACTTCAAACACTAAATCAAATATACAACTACTGAAGGAAAAAATCAACTAAGCAACAAAATTCTGATCTAAGTAAATCAGAACTTCTTCTCCTTCTTCTTCTATTGCTGCATCTTTGGCAAATATTATGATGTAAATATCAAATAAAATATATATTTTAAAAAATTACACTGAATGCCCTAATTATAACCAAAAATTGGTTGAGCAGAGTAGACGCTACCTCATTTATGGATGAGCGGAAGAAAATGTACACATCTGATGATATTCCGATCTCCTCCGACTTCTTAAAAAAAAGTTTTTTATTATTATATTTTTTAAAAAGAAAATGTTCTTGGAACTTCTCAGAGCCAGGGGAAGATGAATGGAGTGGATAGTTTTTGTGTTACACCTCCGCTAGCAAGAAAGGTCAATTCCAGACTACGATGCTTCGCCAAATAAGCCACTTTCCTTGTCTCTTATAGTAAAGAAACTTGATCACAAGATCTTTTATATTTGTACAGGCGCCCTAATATAACGGACGGACCCCGTGTCTATGTTGAACGAAATTCGCCTCGCTAAATCGAGGCAACGTTTTATTAATTGTTTTTAAAAATTCTCTTATAGTGTCTCTTTTTCAAGCTGTTATTGGTCTTCTCCACTTATCTCTACTGGTTCCATGACAGAGCATGTCATGTGCTCGACAGTTGTGCTACTGCGCAAAAATAAAAAAAATAAAACAATTTCTGTTCGGGGAACACAAAAGGCAGTCCGGGAGGCAACAACAACAAAATAATAATAATAATTTTAAAATTTTTTTTGGTGGGCGGGAATCCTTGATTATTACAAGACTGATACTTAGATGGCCAGACTAAAAGAACAGAAAAGCATCAACATTTCTACTTACGCTTTCAGCGGCGTAGGTAAGTCACTAGCAGACTCCGCAGTTGTCACTGGTTGCCTCCCCTTGCTCTGCAGTAGTGGTCAAACAATGGCTAAAACTCCAGTGTATCTAATGTGGGTCTTCGAAGGTATTACTCTTTGCAGATTTGTAAATAGAAGGATGATGGTGCTTCTATCGTGAGGGAGTTCCACAAGATATTCAGAGGTCAAAAACAATGCTGAATGTGTCTTAGCAACGTTAATTTATTATCTGCTCGCCGCCTTTTGTGAAGATATATATTGTGTATTTTATTTAGCTCGTTCAAGACCCCAACTGATTTAACAGTAAAATGCTACTTTCTAGCTCCTTTATCCGGTGAAAATATTGGTTCAAACGTGTGCACTTCTCTCTGTAATAATTAAATCAACTATGTAAAAACATATAACAAATTTAAAGATCAATTGTCTTTTAAAAAAGGTAACATAAATAAATTATTGATGAGTTAATATTGGTTTTTTCACTGAAACTTCGCTGGAAATGTATTATTAAGGTGTTAATTTGGTTATGACCTGATAAGATTAGACTTAGCAGTCAAATTGATGAAGGAAATGTTGTTGCTGCTGACTGCTTCGTCAATTTACGATTTCCAAAACGTGAGTGCAATGGGTAACCGCTCCTGGTCAATGCGAGTATCTTCACAGGCCGTTGAAGGTAGGCGTCTAGTGTTGATCACAAACTCTGAACCACAGGTTCGTCTTCCAAACTGGTATCTTAGACTGGTACCACAAATGGTCTTGTAGACTCGTTCCACGAATTTTAGAGGGAAAAAAAGGCCTCTGCTAAGTTTTATGTTCTCTGATACTAATCAAGCGCCTTCACGCTGTCTCTTACAACGACTCTTTTTCTCAGCTATTGTATCCCCTCTGAGTATACAGTATAGCTCAGTAGTTATGATACAAATTCACTACTACTTTCAGTTAGTCTGAATGAAAAGTATGTCTGGACAGCAGAGAATGCACTGGCTTGTGACTGGGTGAACATGTCTAAGTATGCATATAACTTATTACAAATGATAATAAATATATACACAGTATGTCATCATCATCCACTCCTTGCTCCACTTGGAACTTGGGGCTACCTCTGCTTTTGGTTCCCTGTGAGAAACCCGCATAAAGCAGTTACCAGCTCTTTGCTGTGGTGGTTCATGAATATATCATTTCACATGCTGAGGTTGCCAGCCTCATATGGACCTGAATCATCATCATCAGCTGCCATCTCCACAACGAAGGTTGGCTGTAAAGGATCTCCAACGTCTTCTGTCTCTTATCTTGGTGGTGCACTCTGATAGGCTCTTCCCTGTCCATCTCTTGATGTTATCTTCCCACTTATAGCGCTGTCTTCCCCTTGCACGTTTGCCTTCACCTCTCCCTTCTATTATGGTCTTCTGCAAGGTGTTATGCCTTTTTATGTGGCCAAAGTACTTTAGCTGCCGAACTTTAATCTCCCTCATTAGTCCCTCTTTTCATACCTAGATTTTCTAGGACCTCCTTATTTGTTTTCTTCTCTTTCCATGAGATACGCCCCATTCTTCTATATATCCACATTTCAAGAGCCTCAATTCTTTCTTCCGAATGTTATACATCGTCCATATTTCTGCCCCGTACAGAAATGCAGAATATACTCGTATAACACTATGATTCTCAGTTTTAATTTGTGAGATAACTGTTTTGATGTCAGTATATGTTTCATGTTGTTGAATGTAGCCTTGGCCTTTCCTATCCCCTTCTTGATTTCGGTTTCACATCTGCCATCTTCTGTTATTATATGACCAAGATATACGTAGCTCTTGACTTGTTCTAGGGTTTTCCCATTTACGCTTATCTTTAATGTGGGTTTATCGTCCGTTTTGCTAATTATCATAGTTTTTGTTTTCTCAATATTAATGTCGAGTCCATATTCATGACTTATACTGTTCACTTGCTTCACTAGTTCTTGTAACTCCTGTTTGCTTTCAGCTAACAACACGGTATCATCTGCATATCTAAGGTTGTTTATTGATCTTCCACTGATGTTTAGTCCTGGTATTTCCTGTATCTGTTTGAAAATTTTTTCGGTGTATAAATTAAATAGGCAGGGGGACAGCACACAACCTTGTCTGAATAACCACCAGCAGTTCAAACATGTCAAATTCAAAGTATAAAATATATGTTACATCTCACCCCAATAGTTGGGAACTCTATTCTTGCTCAGTAGAATAGTCATGGCAATTTGATGAAGATGCCTCGAACACGCGTCTGGGGTATTATTTCTATTTTAGAATCCCTCTATGAGTGGTCCTGTAGAATACGTTTCCGTATTAATATTGACGAGTTTTCTACTGATGTCTCAGAAGATGCTCTAATACGTTGTTGTGTTCGGTCTATTAATTCAGAATACTAACTCTATTCTTTCCTTGCTTTGTCTGGGCTGTCTACTTTGACGATCTTGGAATGCAGTGCCGTTTAGCTCGAATTGTGCTACGTTATAACGCAGTTTTCCTGCCCACGCGTCCACTTTGTTTTCTAACCGGCTTCCGATCAGAACGAATGTATATTTCTTGCTTTCATTTGATCCAATCCATGAGCAAGAAATGAAGTGGATCGGGGCTTTAGTTATTACTTTCCGCCGCGTATTTTAAAATATCATTTTTAAATTTTAACACACTACCTCCTCCATATATGGCAAGGCTCCTTCCGTTACTCTTAGGTAACCTGTCAAATAAGATTTGTAACCTCACCTGCAAGATAGTGTCCTAGCTAATTTGACATCCCAGGCGGGTTTATCTGTAATAATTATTACAGAAACTTCTGGACGGAAGTGCTTATGCAATTATCACCCGTACTTTCGCGGATCCCAGAAGGATAAGCAGCTACATATCGCTGCACACAGACATTTTTTCACAGACAACATTTGGTCTTCCTTTTGTATTCTCCGCCAAAGTGTCTGAATGCGTTTGTAGCGAACAATGCACTCAGACGGGCTTGCGTATCTGGCGGAAAGAATTACGTAGAAAGTCAATAATTACTTTCACGTTTACCGTGTGATGTCACCCTGGTTTAACAACTTAAGCGATTACAATTAATCCTTAAGGATGATCAATTAGCCGTGAAATGACACGATAGCAGTATGAACAGGGGTAAAAATCTAAACAGTGGCGAGGCACAATTTTATGTGTGTAAAAATTAAGAAATAAATAGATATTGCAAGAGAGAGAGAAAATGAGAAACCAATTATGTGACAGCAGTGCAGGCAGGCCTTGCATATAACTTCACTAATGACTATTGGTAAAAGGGCACCCAATTCGCGGGAGGGCCCTGCAATTGTTATCAACACTAATCAGGGGCCTTCTTCTTTTGTGCCGTTGTTATCTACATTTTTCATTAATTTTATTTTTCACTTTTCGTATATCTACAAAACTTGATCTTTAATTTGATAAAGTTAATAACATGTCTTTTGTTTCTTATTTGACCACCACTTTACATTTGTCCTTACACACTGTTTTGCCTTTCTAATATCAAAACTCCAGCCATACACAAAGCTGAGTGATAGAGCACCGTTTCTTATCTTTGTTTCTTTGTTAGTTTTTGTGGTGTTAGTTTATTATCTATTTTTCATCTGTAAGAAAACAACTTCTCCTAAATACGCTGTCAAAGTAAATGGAACCGTTTTAAAACAAGTAAATAGATTCAAATACCTGGGCACGTTAATAACATCGGATGGAAGATGCATCTCAGAAGTGAAGAGTGGAATATCCCACGCAAAGGCAGCATTCTATAAAATGAAAAGTATTTTATGCGACAAATTTTTGTCAACAGAATATGAAAGAGAGTTTTTTGGTGTTAAACAAAACCAATCATGGCATACCGGAAGTGAGTCATTGACAATTAGTAAACAAGTAGGAAATGCACTGGAGCCACAGAAATGTGGTTTTACAGAAGAATGTTAATAATACAGTACTAGGCTATGTGTAGGGCAGCTCGGCCACTATGTGTAGGGCAGCTCGGCCACTATGTGTAGGGCAGCTCGGCCACTATGTGTAGGGCAGCTCGGCCACTATGTGTAGGGCAGCTCGGCCACTATGTGTAGGGCAGCTCGGCCACTATGTGTAGGGCAGCTCGGCCACTATGTGTACATCTAACAAGACTAATGAGGATGTCTTGAGAGAGAACAGTGCGTGATGGAAACTTATTGCTCATGTAGAAGGAACTAATACACTTTCTTTGGGCACTTTGTGAGATGACGGGAGTTGAAGTATACCGTGACAGTAGTAGTAGTACATGTAGTAGTAGTAGTAGTAGTAGTAGTAGTAGTAGTAGTAGTAGTAGTAGTTGTAGTAGTAGTAGTAGTAGTAGTAGTAGTAGTAGTGGTAGTAGTAACTCCCTCCAGACATAACTGACTATGGGAATACGCCCCTGAGGTGATAGTCCTAAGCTGTTTTTTTTCCCAGGTGTTCCTTTCGGTTTGTTTTTTCTTCTCTTCTGCGAGCTTCTTTTCGCCCAAACTGAGGAAGGTGGCGCCGTAGAGAATTAATATGAAACAAATATAAAGGTATGTTATCAGGCACTCGCAGGAAATAAAGAAGTAGAACACCAGACAACAGAAAAACAACAGACATGAGTGGCTTACCCAGGATTTGAACACTGGACCTTCCGTGCGACAACCCCGCCTAGCCATGCAAGCGAATCACACTATCCGCTCTGCCATCTACGCATCATCAAAAAATGATGTTTCAATGGCAGGTCAATAGTGCGAACCACAATACACGACACCAGAAGTCCTCCATGGGCAGTTCAGCCTATTAATGACGCAATCACTTCTGTTGTATTTCTATCAATCATTTTTTGATGATGCGTAGATGGCAGAGCGGATAGTGTGATTCGCTTGCATGGCTAGGCGGGGTTGTCGCACGGAAGGTCCAGTGTTCAAATCCTGGGTAAGCCACTCATGTCTGTTGTTTTTCTGTTGTCTGGTGTTCTACTTCTTTATTTCCTGCGAGTGCCTGATAACATACCTTTATATTTGTTTCATATTAATTTTACTGTTTACAGGCCTCAGGTTTCCCTCCCTTATTTGTAATAAATGTTTGTACAATACCAAACCTACCCACTATCCTGTTCTCACTGTTCTAGTCTACTATCATTTACTGGACACAGTATTAAGGTCCTAAGGGTCTTGTTGGATTCGGCCTATACTGCTTGATAGAAATACAACAGAAGTGATTGCGTCATTAATAGGCTGAACTGCCCATGGAGGACTTCTGGTGTCGTGTATTGTGGGTTCGCACTATTGACCTGCCATTGAAACATCATTTTTTGATGATGCGTAGATGGCAGAGCGGATAGTGTGATTCGCTTGCATGGCTAGGCGGGTTGTCGCACGGAAGGTCCAGTGTTCAAATCCTGGGTAAGCCACTCATGTCTGTTGTTTTTCTGTTGTCTGGTGTTCTACTTCTTTATTTCCTGCGAGTGCCTGATAACATACCTTTATATTTGTTTCATATTAATTTACTATTTACAGGCCTCAGGTTTCCCTCCCTTATTTGTAATAAATGTTGGCGCCGTAGAGAGCATCGCCATTTGGTGCGGTCGGCAGCTGTATCCTCCCAGGTCGCTGGATTTATATCCGGTGCCTTCATGTCTTTATTGCACACGTCTTTGAACCACGGTTGAAGTATTCCGACTCAGGGTGAAGCTGGAGTGTCCTTCTCCAGGTCGCGAGCTTGGGCAAAGTTATATGGAGATCAAGCTGTTGCCTATGCAGCATGTTACCCTTCTCCGCGCAGCCGGTAGGTCCAAAGGTACGGCTGTAGCCGATTCAGTTTGCTACCAGCCACGTCGCAGGAATTGCCATAATAATATCGAATCAACATTAGACTGCCTTAAGGACTCCGACTCCGGATTTATCCACAGGGCTTACTCCCGAAACCATTCCCGTAAACGGATATTCCCGCAAGGCAGCGGTGGTTTGAATTCAGAGTTCTAACTTCTCCAAGATATGGTACCAACCAAGGATCACGAGCCCTATCTTCCCGTTATATATGTTTTTGTCCACGGCTGTTTAATCAGTATTCACAACTAACCAATATATTTAGAACTTCTTCAACCATTCGCAACCCGCATGCCGCGCCTGGTAGGAGTACAGGTTCCGCGCCCCCCCCCCCCCCGAACAACAGGAAAGGTTAAAGGTTATAGGTAGAGTACGCCAAAGAGAGACGATCATGGACAGTTTATCATCATGGCATGGATAGAAGTCAACAACAGAATTTATAATTACTGGAGACAGCAAGTTGTGGAGAGACATGATTACCTACGCCATCAGACATGATACTTGAAGAGGAAGAGGTTTATTATGAGTGGACAAATGACTGAAATGAAAATACTGACCAACAAGTGACTTCTCGTGATATATAAATACAGTTATCACATCAGTCTGTTTCATTCACATGCAGTTATGAGATCTAACATGATTGTCTTCTTTACACAATTCAGTTAGATTTGTTCCCCCTATCTTCAGGATAATTTACGATCTCAATTTGTCATCTGCCAATTTTGTGTCTCGTATATGTTTTTTATCCTTCAAGGATATGCCTGTTTGGATGTTCCCATAACAATTCAATCAACTATTCGGTATATCCACATTTCAATGATTTCAGTTCTATCTATGTTTTTCGGAAGCGGAAGGCAGTCCAGGAGGCAAATAAAAAAAGTTGTTAACGGGAATCCTTGATAATTACAGTAACAATGTTGACAGGACCAGACTAAAAGAACAGAAACAATCTCATATTCATCCTTTACCTTTGCCTCGTATATTTTTTACTTCTCCAGGACATGCCTGTGTGTGGCTGCTTCCATCAAAATTCAATCAATAGTTCGGTATATCTACATTTCATTGATTTCAGTTCTTCCTTGCACTTGCGCAATGCAAAGAAAAATAATTACAAGGCGCTGCAGAAACGTTTGAGGTCGTCCCGACTGTTTTTGCTTAGAAAACCACGCCGTCTGGCAACATGCACTAATGTCCAGACTCAGTCATCTGTGGAATGAAATTCACTGCTAGTCATTGAATGTGTGCACTATGAAAAGATATATGATAGTGTAGATATAACATAACTTCGGAAATTGATGAGGCATTATGGAGTTCCCCTGAAGATCATTAACTTAATACATAAAACTTACGAAGACAAGAAATGGAGAGTTCTTCATGAAGGACAACTTACAGGACCGTTTGGGATATGAACTGGAGTGCGACAGGGATGCCTCTTGTCTCTCTCTATTTTCTTACTAGCAATATATTGGGTTATGAAAACATCGACGTCATACAACATAAATGGAATCCAGTGGAATCTGGTTAAACAGCTTGATGATATAGATGTTGCTGATGACGTGGCTCTTCTGTTCCATAACCGTAATTAGATACAAGACAAAATGAAAATACTCGATGAGAATTCACGGCTGGTGGGTCTGAAAATACACAAGGAAAAGATAAAGATAATGTGAATAAATGCAGGAAATGATAACAAGGTTGAAGAAACGCCACTAGAAGATGCAGAATTATACTCATATCATGGCAGCAAGATAGACAAAGTTGGAGGGACAATGATACAATGATTTTAGAATACTAAAAAGCAAGAGAAGCTTTCATTGCATTAGAAAACATATGGAAATCAAGAGCAATCAAGTCCAACACAAAAATAAAAATGTTCAACTCAAATGTCAAGGTCAGTCCTATTGTATGGCTCTGAAACATGGAGAACAACTAAACAACAACTAAAAAGTTACAGACATTCATAAACGGGTGCTTGCGTAGAATAGAAAGATTGAAATGTATGACAAAGTCACCAATGTGGAAGTGATAACAAGAATTGGACAAGTACCAGTGGAACAAGAGTTGAGAAGAAGACGCTGGCGATGGATATGGTTCACACTGAGGAAACCTGTTGATAGCATTACAAGGCAGTCCTTGTTCTGGAATCCCCAGGGAAAGAGAGGCAGAGGTAGACCAAAAAACACATGGAGAAGAGAACTGGAGTCGGAAATGAAAATGATGTGGAAGACGTGGAAAGAACTTGAGCGGATGGCACGTGACAGGAAGACTTAGCATGTGTTTGTTGAAGGTCTATGCTCTTTAGGGAGCTAAAGGGTATTGATTGATTGATTGATTGATTGATTGACTGAAACCATCCCGTCTCGCAACACGTATTAATGTCCAGACTCAGTCCTCTGTGTATCCATGCATTCAGAATCAAACATCTTGTTAGATCCATGGTTATGGAATCAAAAAACCTGATAGAGGTTAACCATTGTGTACAGGTCTGTTATTATGTCGATCTCACGGGTCATTGCCCAACTCAACATCATTTATCACCCAAGCGTAATTCAGTTCCATCAAGCTTTCAAAGCTGGGTTCACAATATCTTATTTCTTGTCCACAAACCGTGCCTAACATGATATCCATCCTCACGCATGTTTGTCATCGAGCGCACAGCAACAACCTTCATTTGTACCTGATAAGTGATGCACACTAGTGATAACGAATGGGGGATATTGTGTTTCTGTACTGATGGAACTTGCATTAAACTTTCCTGCCCATTAAAAGTAAGCTGTTCGCTCTTGGTTTAGAATTTCAACATCTTTGTTTGACGTCGGGATTCGACCCTTGACCTTTATCGATCATTGCCTTCTGTCTCGCAAGCGCACTTGTCGTATTCTGACCATGGAGCCCCAATCGCTTACTCACGCGCAGATCGATATGGATAATTACTGGGACAGCCATCACCACCACCCGTCCCATCAACTCTCCAGCCTTAAATCTTCAGTGCATCAAGGTTTGGCCAGGTATGATCTGTCAGGCATCGCGTGTGCATTGCTAGTTCCAAACCTGTTGGTTCCAGAGTTTCGTGTTTGTGTGTTTATGTGTGAGGGTGGTCTGCATGTCATTATTGTACTCTCACAGGTCGTTTATTGCCCGCACAGAACTAGGAACACAGGTAGCAAACACCGATATCAATGTCCACAGAACGGAATCTGAGACAGGATGAAACTGGAGTCCGTGTTGGAGCTGACTGTTACCTGGAAGGTATGTTGTAACCAGATTACGTATTTTTGTGTGTGAATGTAGTTAAGCAGTGTGTATCTGGTCATATATGCTAATTCCTGATTACGTAAGTGCTTTGGTCAAAGTTCTTTAATTTTTTACTCACTTCTGATGTTTTAGCTTTGTCTTTGCCATGACGACAGCATAACTAAACAACATCTTTGCTGCTTTGTTCTTGAGATATTTTGTGGGGGGGAGGAGGGGTGGGGGTTGGGGGATCGGTCTTTCTCTACACGCTGTATTTGTTGCCATAGTTACACAGTACTGCTGCATTTACTGTATTAAATCTAATGCCCTCAAAGATCAGCTTCGACCGTATTTTTCTTGTACGGGTCACTTCACTTCATCAAAAACAACTCACTCTCCTGTGAAATAGTAGGATCGATACTTAGAAAACATTGTCAATATGATTTGTGTTTCATGGTCTACTGTAAGTAGCTTTTACTTAATCGAAGAATAGCGACAAAATGAAACCAGACGTGCCAGTGGAACAAAGGTTGAGAAGAAGACGCTGGCGATGGGTAGGACATATATATATATATATATATAGGAACCAAAAATTCATTTGTTTGTTTGCTTTTTTTAACCAAAGATTCGTTGTTTTAAACACAAGCCCTAATATAGCCAACGTACCTTGCTTCTTGCTAAACCGAGACTACACTAGTATAAAAAGTATGAGTATATGAGGAGGACTGCCGTAAGACGGGGGTAAAACTGTAGAATGAAAAAAACCAAACACACAAATAGTGAGATACGCCTTACTGTGAAAAATGACAAGAAAAAACCTACGTTGCGGCCACAAGGCCTTCATCAGGGACAGACAAATGAAAAACAGAAGGAAAAGAAAGTGAGAATTAAGTAGAGAACATAAAACTATAAAAATAAGAGAAAACACTCCCTGATGTGTGTCACATGTTGGAAATAAAATGTCTGCCACTGAACCGGAAACCAGAAGTGTATACTTAATTCAAAGCATGAATAAAAAATAATGAAAACAAGGACTGGAAAACTGAGTGAGGAAAAAGTAATATTAGTATAAAAAAACGGAGAGGAATAAATAAGGAGAGAGAAGATGAAGAACAGGTAATATTAATTTTTTTTTAATAAAATTTGTTTAGGGTGATCGCAATCATGATACAAATAGGACTAGATATAATAGGACGCCTCAGACAAAATAATGCTGGGTGTTCAAACCATCGGGTTTAAGGCAGCCCATAAGATGGATGAGGCGTTGTTCAAGGCGGAGCCGACTGTTGGCGTCCGAGGAATAGGATCTGATAGCTGTCACCTGTATGTTAGTGGCACCGTGGTGGCCAGGGCCATTGAAGTGGGTGGCTACAGGTGTGGATCCCAACCGAGAAATGTCGTAGAGGTGTCTGCAGAATCTATCCCCAAGTCGTGTGCCCGTTTGGCCGATGTAAGTAATATTGCAACGTTTGCATATAATAACATAAATGACGTTCCGTGACTCGCAGGATTGGCGTAAGTTGTGATTTACATTTCATATTTTATTACTAACATGTGAACTAACATATATATGTATATATTACGATGTGAAGTTTAATGTGTGAAATTCGCTATTAGATGTCAAAGTCATTTGAGGCAGGCAACCTCAGCGTATAGAATGATGATTCTTGAACCACCATTGCACGGGTTGGTGATTGCTTTATTGCTACTTTTCGTAAAGAGAACTAAAAGCATAAAGTAGTCCCAGGTTCCCTATGGAGCAGGCAGGGAAAGATGAAAGAAATGATGTACATTCTAAGTATAATGCTTACATTTTCAAGCTTAAACCAGTGTAAATGTCTATGTAAAAATATTAATTTTAAAGTAATGGAAGTTTCCAACTTTTCAATCAGTGTAAACATAAATAAAAACATATTCAATTTATATTGTGAACACTTTTCAATCAGTGGATATGTATATATAAACAGACTATCTGTATTATTAACCTTTTTATTTAAATATAAAGTAACTAGGAAATCTATTCTATTTAAATGTAAAGAAAGTGTTATCCCGAGGGATTAAATTTAATTCTCATCGAGGGTAAAGTCTGAGTAATTGGGATGGTGGTATGGGAAGATAGAAACCCATAACTATGGGGTGGAAAACGCCATACTCAGAAGAGCGTTTCGTTCTTTTCTTTACCATAGTGGTGATACCAGCAGAAAGTACTATCTCAGGAACAAGAAGGGAACCGTGGCCTAAGCTTTAAGACGAAGGACGCACGTGGTAGACTATCCTTGACGTTTCTGGGAAACGAGCTGCCCCTGACAACCTTGATCAGAGACGAGCACAAGCAGAGTGAAAAGAATCAACCCATAAAAAGGAGCAGAATCGTCATTGGCAGCTAAGTTCAAATATATGCTGCCACTTGCACTTCTTGTAATATCTCACATTCTCAAAAGACTGTGAGGATAGCTTTTCTTGATCCATAACTGTTCAAATTATTTCCAACTTTTAAAACCTAAAGTGATTATTAAATTTTGTTATTTGTAATGTTACAAATTTAACTTCGATTTAATCATTTAAAGTTACTGCATGTTTGTCTCAGTCAAATTACTTCACACACTCTAAACAGAGCTATGCTAAAATAATAGAATTCCCCTGAGTAAACCAAGGGTGGGGGCTTAAACGAACTGAAAGTAATAAGTGCTTAAATCCTTCACAAAAGTTGTCGGCAGATTACAGAATTAACGTGCTCAGTGTGGCGAGTGCGCCGAAGAGGTTATTGATGTTACCAAACTAAGTGTACTCGGAGTGAGGTCAAGCTATGTAAGTCCCTGAGTCTAATTGTTGATGATGTATTCTCAGGGTACCTATCCGCTACCTCTCTAAGATCTCACTCCGGAAAATATTTTATGATATTGTTATGTGTTGTATATGGCTAAGTGTCTAGGGTAATGTAAGTATAGTGATAAGTGCATAAAACAAACACAACTGTAACTCAATGAAATGGACTTAAGTAAGACTGGTGTTAAGTTTAGACAATTATTTTTACAATTTTATTTTCCTGTCCCTCAAATCTTTTTGGGGCAGGAAAGGTTAAAACTGAAAAGAAATGTATTTACATATAATAAATAAATAAGGTGGAATCTTTGTCCATATCTTGATAATAAACCAGTGTCACTGTAGGTGTATAACACAGACTGCTGTAGTAATGTCTAAATGTGAGAGTCAATGGTGGGAAGGACTATTTTTGTCATCATACCCACAAATATGAAAGTTCACGTGTGGAAATTTTCTTTTATTGAATGAGTGTTCAATGCCCACGTAAGGGGACTTCACCTGATGTTTCTAATTGACGTAGGCTTCAGTAGATAATATATATTCAGCAGAAGGTCTTGCTTCAGGCCAAAAAATATGCAGCATACACTTTGTTGAGGCTTTCTCTTCCTCCAATTATGTCTTGACAAGGTTTCCTGTCACCAACTGGTAACAGGCAGTATAACCCTGAAAAAGAAGGACGTTCCCCTACGTTTATTTGCTGGCTATAATATTTCCACAATTTCTCAAACTTACCATCATTTGTTGTCAGGCTCGTGTGCAAACATCTGCACTAGCCCCTAAGTTATTTGACTCCACTCTGTACTGTGTTTACATTCTTCTTCCATATGTCTGCAACGCCCCTGTCACTTTAAACAATGATTTTCTTCCATACAATCAGATAGGAATACAGTTTTCTTCTTGTAACCTGTTAATTCTTTTTTTTTTGTAATCATTCTAAGTATGTTTTCTGGCGTCATTTGTACACTGTGACATTGCAGAAGACTGCCAGTAGCTTTCTGGACTTACAGTCGTAATGGTTTTATTTATGGCAATATTCAAACACACTTTAATTTCGTTTATCAATAAGTCTGCTTAGGCATGCTTGCTGGGATGTCGTAATTCTTTTCCCATGGCCATGTCGTACAACACAAATTTTTGGCCCCCTATCTGGGTTTGCCTCTACATATTAACAAAATATATCAATAAAATTATTTATCTTACCGCAATCAATGAAATATTTCACACAAAAGTAAGATTAACTGGCAATCAATGGCACAGGTGCAGATCGCTGTCACCCAGACCGCAAAGGCATTAGTCACACTGCTATGCGTCTGATCTTAATCTACGATGTTGAAATATTTTCCTCAAGTGGCAGCGTATTCTGGTAACGCGTTAGTTTTATCCCCCCTTTCATAAACTATCATTAACCAATCAAACGAGCCAAGCAAATTTGACTGTTCAAAAAAGCGTCCCCTAAAATGTAACATCCGAAGATTTTCAAAATTGAGCATTCCTCATTGTGTTTATCAGTCTGTTCTCAATTTTTATTTTCTACAATATCTCGGTTATTAGTGGGTCGATTTCAATTTTTAAAAGTGATTCTTAAACTGCCCTTTGGCCTCTATCATCCTATCTAGTTTTCATCTATCTCTTATTCATCGTTTTCATCTATCTCTTATTCATCGTTTTCATCTATGTATTTTTTCTCTATATTTATTCTGAACATAATACTTTTCTATACGGCAAGATAATATATTATAGGGGAATAGTATGGTCTTTTAATAAACAATCATCGCTATAATTCAATACATCCATTTTATTTACCCTCTTTATACGTTATCTAAGTTTCTCTCTTTCCCCTCACCTCTCTGCACAAATTTCTGGTTTTAGTTTCAGTTTCAAACGCATAAGTTAGCCTTGATTCTTTTCATTACAATCCTCCCCTTTTTGCCCCTCTCTCCCGTTTCAAGACGAGGTAACAAGTTTTTTTTTTTTTTCTTCTGCCAACTATTTTGGCTTTCGTAAAAAAAAATTATTGGGAAGGGTAACGCGAGCTGCGTGTTGTAGGGGATGGGACTCAATACGCTTGTCTTTGAAGATTCAAATCTTGGGCCAATCGTGGACTGTTAGGCTAGTAAATGGTGCATAATTTCAAACCTTTGTAACTATTTATAGTTACACCTCCACTAAATAATATGGCGGGTGTGTATACGATTTGGGGAAGGGTACTCTTTTTCAAACTATTGTGTTAGAAAAGTCAAGTATTGTCCTATTCTAAGCAGACGTTTGACCTTGCTCTTGGCAATTTTCAAATATAGTAGTAGTGGCTTATAATTGTAAATTTCTTCTTTTCTGACGTTCGTTCATAAATATCAAGAGGGGTGGTATACGGGTGTCAGGGTGGGTGGTAAATGTTTACTTGCAGTACTAGGTTTTTGAAATCGGGGAAATTTTGGCGGGGAGGAACACGGAGCATTTTACTACACTCAGCAACAGCCAGCATTGTTTTCACTTATCTGAATATCTTGTGAAGACTCCCATGTGATAGAAGCTTTACTACTCTTCTATCTACATTTCTGCCAAGAGTAATCTTGTGTAAAGATAGACTCCATTGAAGCCTATAATAGATACTATTGAGTTTTGGCCATTGTTGGACCACTACTGCAAAGCAGGAGAGGCAATACCGTCACACTATCTTTGACCCATCTTAGCGCGTTTTTGTGACGTCAGGTAAGCTATGTATTTGTCGTCTGCTCCCTGAACCAGGCCAGGCCTCGCGGGTACCGAAGAGGTCAGACTTGACACAAATACCGGGTGTATAATAATTTTCTGTCCAGGTTTATGTTTGACTTCAGTTCCTCGCGACATTTCTCGTTGTGATATCTACAGCAACATGACCTTTTGACGTTCAAAAAGTGCTTGAGAAATGAGGTCAGCCATTTAGGACACGAAAAAAGTAGCCTCATTGTCAATAGTTACAATAGAGAAGCGGTTACTGAGTTCGTTTCCGAGCAATGCACGTTATAACTAGTCAAACGTTTCGACAGGGTTTCCTGTAAAATTATTATCAGGTACAGTGGTACAGTGGCGAGTTTAGGATGTGCTAGGCCTTCAGCGCGCGTGAAGGTATGAGGTCTCTTTTAAATAAATTCCTGTTGTATCGACAAGCATGTATTTGTGCGAGAGTCCTATAATAACGCGGGGCCCTAGCAAAAGCCTACACCGACACACAGGATTCGAGGTGCCTGACATTCTCCTATCATGGTGGTACCGGTCCCGTGTATAAGGTTGAGGATTCTCAAGTCCCTCGTCACGAACGCGTAATAACAGTGACAATATTAATAGTAACAATAATAAGAGTAATACTATTTAAGGAAAATAAATGAAAGAAATAAATCAAAACGCACTAATAGCTAATAAATAAAAACCAATACACCATTTAAAATACCGACACATGGATACTGCCAATAACAAAAGTAAGAAAACAATACATTTTAATATAAACTTACCATCAAGAGCAATCAATTGCAAATAACGATAGATAATTCAAAACTGAAAATAAAGTGACACTAAATATCCTAATTATAACCGATAATTATGTTGAACAGGGTAGGCCAAAATTGTGGATGAGGGGAGACAAATGATCATCTCATGCTAGTCCACATTCCTCCTATTTCCTTTAAAAAAAGTCTTAGGTTTCCTGAGACGGTCACAGGTTTCCTGAGACGGTCACAGGTTTCCTGAGACGGTCACAGGTTTCCTGAGACGGTCACAGGTTTCCTGAGACGGTCACAGGTTGCCTGAAACGGCCACATCGACCATGTTTATGCAATGTCCCGCAATGGCTGCCACATAGATTGTGACACTCATACATACATCTACATTTTGATGTCAGACAGTTGAAGATTGTGACACTCATACATACATCTACATTTTGATGTCAGACAGTTCCAGATTGTGACACTCATTCATACATCTACATTTTGATGCCAGACAAAACTTACCCCACATGGTTTAATCGTCGACGTATCTATTGCCCATAACATCTGTTCAAAAGAAATACAAAACAATAAACATGTAATTCTTAAGAGGAATCCAACTTATAGCTTCATTATCAGCATAGTTTCCTTTTCACTTCTTATGGATCATGGGAGCTGTCACTTCAGCTCGTCCCCTAGTAGGAAGCTAGCATGAACCCAACAGTATGCGCTCTTGCAGTGAGTTTCTGTAGACATTAATTTTTATATGATGCACATAACCATATTAGTGGGCTCTTACGACATGCATAAAGGGACAGTAGCTCTCTTCTATCTTTGTCTCCTGACCCCCGGGAACTACACACGGGGCATCTTATAACTTGGACACCAGGAACATCTAACCAGGAAAGTTCCAGAACATCTAACCAGGAAAGTTCCAGAACATCTAACCAGGAAAGTTCCAGAACATCTAACCAGGAAAGTTCCAGAACATCTAACCAGGAAAGTTCCAGAACATCTAACCAGGAAAGTTCCAGAACATCTAACCAGGAAAGTTCCAGAGAAACAGAAGACATCCTACAGCTAATATAAAAATTATATCTATGAAATATTGGCTTTAAAAAAAAATTCTTTTTAACCACTCCAAGAACAGAAGATGTTAAAAAAACCTGGTTCCCTGATTTGTGGTAGGCAATATGGGGGGAGAGAAGTCATAAAGGACGTTTAACATTTAATGAAAATTAAGAGCCAAGTGAAGATAACTATAAACGAGGAATGGAAGACAACTTGGAAAGAAAGTAGAAAAGGCAGACACGCGCTCAAACTGCTGAAAGAACCAACGAGGACGTGCCAGGTCAGAGAAGAATTAAAGATACCATCAAACAAAAAACTGTGGCATATCCGTCTCGGTGCAGTATACTTTATGATAGAGGAACCACACAACCAAGAATGTCAGGAAGAGAATGACATAGACCACTACCTGATCCACTGTAAAAAGTATGAACAACAAAGGCTTGAATTAAAAACTTATTATAGAAATCACAATATAGACTTGACAGGTGATAAGGTTTTAAGTATAGATGCCCCAAGAGATGCCCAATCAATACTTAAAAGATATATACATAAAACAAAGGAAAACATATAAGGTTAGTAACAAAAAAAAAGAAACTTACTAACTACTCATAGGACAAGGAAAGACAACAAGGTATTAAAAAAAAGGGACAACAACTCAAAAAGAACAAATACTAATACAAATTAAAACCAAGTGTAAAGGACAATAGTTATCTATAAACAATACAAAAGAGAAAATAAAATGGACAAATACTAATGTAAATTAAAATCAACAACTGCTAAAGACAATAGCTATTTAAATTGAATACAAAATTAGAAAATAAAATGACACTAAATACCCCAATTATAACCAAATTTCAGGTTGAACAGGGTAGACCAAGATGGAACGAGAAGAGGCAATAACGGTCAGCTGTTAAGTGCCCGCTCTCCACCCATCACCTCGTCAAAACAACAACAACAACAAAACAACATAATGGAAATAAAATCAGAATTTATTCAAGAAATTGGAACCACAGAAAAAAAGTAAGAAAAAATATAAGTAATCTATGACTGTCGACACTTCACTTGATATTAGTGATGAATATATAATGACAACTATTAACGCAACTGTTCGGTTTTTTATATCTGCCATGAAGAGATCAGATCTAAATTGATGTCCTTATGGCATCAAAATCTGGAGCCAGAACGGGCAGGCAACTATGGTATATTTAAGATGCTTATCAGGATTTGCCACTGGACTGTTGAGTTATTGGCCTTTTGTCGCCATTAATGTCACCCAAATCTGGCCCGGGTGTACCGATTGGTCGACGTGGTAACCTAATTTCGGCATTGGCACGTGCCAGGACTGTCAAGCCCCACCTTGTCGCGTGCGAGTTGGGCTCCTGTTTCATGGCCTGGGAGATGATGACAATAGCAAGGGAGAAGAGACATTGGACCTTGACAAAAGGGAGGGTGGAAAAAAAGTTGCATGGGGAGTGGGGAATCTAAGGAGTGGTGGAGCATATTCGTTAGCGAGTGTGGTTGGTTTTTTTGGGGAGGGGGGATGACGGAGTATTATAAGCGCGCGTGCGCTCTGCACATCTGCCAGACTTGAGAAAGAAAGCAGAGAGTGGAGGGGCGAGAAAGGAGGAGAAGCGCTTGGTTGACTCGAGGCGCACGAGCGTCCATTTTTGGAAAGAATTCTCGTGGGAAAATACATTAGAATCGAGAGCGTGGGGGCGTCTCCTCCCGAAACTGAGGGGTGTGGGGGGGGGGGGGGGGAGGATACAGGGGAAATAGGGAGGTGGAAGAAGGACTAGAAAGGAAAGAGTTTTGTGAAAGGACAGCAGACGAGCTGCACAAATGTTACGGGGAGGGAAGGATTTGGGGTAAAGCGAGGACGCTTGAACACCCAGCGAACAATGAAACTCAAACAACTTGTCGTGAGTTGCACGAGATTCACTTCAGCTCTCACAAACCTTCGCCCCCTTCTCACCCTCTGGCGGCACGCGAACCCTACCCCCTTCCCGCGCTGCGAGAGAACCAGATAAAGCTACAAGTACAGAACCCCAGGACTATCAAATCGTTCTAACCCCCTGCGTGAGTCGCGTCTGAGCGTAGCCTCACGTGCGGAGCTAGCGCATATCCAATCAGGGGTAAGGGTCGACACTATATCCTTCTGTCCAAGAACAAGTTTATCACTGTGTTTTATCGTGAACTTTCGCTATCTCTCTTGATTTCTCTGGTCGTGCATTAAGGTAAGGAAATAATTAGTACTTTACTTTTGACCAAAATAAACAACTTTTTGTGCGGTCTTTTCAGATAAATACCTGACTGTCTATTACTCTGTAGCACGGTTAGTTGAACTCAAACAAGTGCCTGTTTGGTTAACTATTGTTGTTGTTGTTATGTCTTCAGGAAGTGTACAAGAGCATTCATATTCTAAAATTAAATTGGTAAAGGCCGTCCCAGATACTGCCTTAGCGGAATAAAGTCTTGATAAAATTAATAAGTACAATTAATTAATGATAATAATAACGACGACGGCCACGATTGAAATGGTAAGAGCAATAATACTTAGGGTCAACAACAACAAAATATTGTATGCGATAATACTTAGGGTCAATAACAAAAATATTGTGTGCGCTTGCACAAGTTTAGTCTAGCCAATCTTACTAGTAAATTAAAACTCACCAGAACGTCACCCAATCTTACAAGTAAATTAAAACTCACCAGAACTTCACCCAATCTTATTAGTAAATTAAAACTCACCAGAACTTCACCCAATCTTATTAGTAAATTAAAACTCACCAGAACTTCACCCAATCTTACTAGTAAATTAAAACTCACCAGAACTTCACAGACCTTCGAAGGACGCGGCCATCGAGCGACATCCAATGCTCATCTGTGATGGAGAGTGCAGTAGATTGTTCTGCTACCATCCGATGTTGACCGTTGTTGTTTTTTTTTTTTAAAAACATCGTTGACATTGCATTTATATTAATACTAATTAATGAATGCATGTTTTAAGTTGTTGTTAAAATACTTAGTAGAAATGACAGTTACTCAAAATATATAGGAACAAAGATACCCCCCCCCCCCCCCAAAAAAAAAAAAAAAAAAAAAACAGGAGAGAAAAAGAAACTCTCAGGCCTCGAAAAGGATTTGGAACTAGAATCCCCTTCTTTTTATGTAGAGACACTACTTCTTGACCATCAAAATAACGTGCTCTTTACAATCAGTTGGTGGCTACGATTATTACTAAATTAGATATTTATATTTAATTTTTTAATAAAGCGTTCCGTAAGTAGCCCATCTGATGGCTATTACTATTACTAAATTAGATGTTTATATAGAATTTGTTAAACGTGGCGTTTTCGGAGAAATAAAAATAGAAGTGATTATTGAGGTTGTGAATCAGATAATAAATTATCCCTATCATTATCATCTCTTCCATTTTTGGCTCAAGAAAGAAGCTTAAGTCATGACAGCAGACGGCCTCCATACAGGAAACTTGCGACAGAGCACGTTATATATTCTTGTACTAGCGGGTTCTGCAACAGTTAGCTCTATATGATCACGTTGTCAGTCTCATGCACAGCCATTCTTAGAGGCATATTGTGACTCGTTTAATAGGGTGGAATACTCGATTCTTTTCTCAAATACCACTGGACACCCACAGATGCTCTTTAGTACTTGACCCCACACGAGTTATAGAGCAGACATTGGCAGAAATAATTCCCAGGGCTTGCAAGTTTTAATAACCCTGAAGATAGACAACATCAAAATTATTTTGAAAGAAATTTCTTTTGTCTGTTTTATTTTCTTCAAAAATCAAATCCTGGTTATCTGTTTGTCTTTGCGATTTAAAAAAAAAAGTAAAAGATAATACAAACGAGTTTTTGCCTCGTTTTGGGGAGGCACGCGGCATTAAACCTAAACACAAGTTTGGTCGGTTATATCATTACGTATGTTCTAACATAAAAAAACTTTAACGTCTACGTTATGTGCTCTCCGTATATTTAAAATAATCCACTAGCTGACATATTTCAGTACTTGTTATTTTGATTAGTGTTATTTTAATGATAATCAGAGAAGTAATACGTGTAAATTATTCATTTTTAAAAATTTTAAACTACTAATAACCTGTCATTTTAATATCGCAGTACAGTTGGCGGTGTCTACAGGGAGCTTATTACTGACTTTAGAAGGAAGCAATCAATTTATTTGTGCATGCTGTAACAAGAATAAAGCTGAAATATATTGTGACAACATTAAAGGCAGAATGGACAAGAGACAGGGGATGGCAAAGAGAGATGATACGGGGCAGATTAACTTTATGGTTTGGAAAGAAGTCAACAACAGATTTGATAAATAGTCCAGGGGACCGTAAGCTTTTGTTAGACCTGGTCGCGTATACTGTCTGGCATGGCACTTCATGTTGATGGTGTAATACTTAAACATTTAATAGCTGTAAATTATCCTACTTAATTATTAAGTCGCATTATTATAAATAATTAAACTGATATTAAAGCTGTGAAATGGGTCTACTTTGTTCATATACATTATTAGGCTCACTTAATAAAGCTGTATTGTTAACATTTGTTATTGAGATTTGTTACTCTTAATTAGTAAATTATTTAGCTGTGAATTAATTATTAGTGAATAGCAGACGTTCTTTCCCGCGTGTTTCCCGGGGGTCTCTGAAGAGACAAAGAAATAAGAGGACCCTCAGGCGACTTTGATGAGGTTCTGCGAAGGGGTGCAACCTCATCATGTCAAACAAATTGCCCACAGAAACCACTACTACAAGAGAATGTGAATTATTTGATGCAGGCTTCCTGTAAGTGGACCAGCATGCAGTGGTGGCTCAATGCTCTGTAACTAGCACAAAAGGAAGAAGCAGAAGAAGTAGACTCAATCAAGATATCCAATTGTTTAATGACGGGACTCTCTTTCATGTATCCAAATGGACTAAGATTGAGCGAAGATGCCAATGACCGGAGGTATTGCACGCGCTGACACATAATTCCATGTTAAGAGGGCCGTTACATCTAATATTACTCCTCAGTTCAAACCTCTAACCTTGTTTCTGCTTCAGGCCCCCCCCCCCCGTCATTTTTTTCTTCCATTCGCTCTCAGTGTGTGAATAGTCAAAGGGTTCGTGTTTCTTAAGAGTTGCATGTGTCTGTATCCTACTGCCAAAACTAGGTCGTCTACTGGTCCCAAACTGTAGCGGTCCCATTGTACTCGGGGACGTCCCTGGCTGGGGGTGTCAGCAGCTGGTCCCGTCTGTTGTGTGAAGTTGTGGGTGAGCGCCAAAGTGTTATCTCAACTTGTCATAAGTTGGTTATCACCTGGACTCTTGTCTTGTGGAGTGGTTTAGAAATAAACTCATTCACGCTTAACATTTAAGCTGCGACCGCGAACAAGAGTTATTATAAATGATAACTGTTTGAATTTGTGTGTGTGGTCATTATTCTTTTATGTTTACACTTTTGTCAGGACTTGGCAGTTCAAATAATTGTTTGTGAGGCTTTGAAAAAAAAAAAACCCACGACAAGGTGAGACTAAACTGAAGCTACGTTTTGTCGTAAAAGTATTCAATACAGTTGGGGTCTTCTGTTCTCTCTCTCTCTCTCTCTCTCTCTCTCTCTCTCTCTCTCTCTCTCTCTCTCTCTCTCTCTCTCTCTCTCTCTCTCTCTCTCTCTCTCTCTCTCTCTCTCTCTCTCTCTCTCTCTCTCTCTCTCTCTCTCTCTCTCTCTCTCTCTCTCTCTCTCGATTAATTCAGTATAAAAGATAAGTGAAAGGAAGGGCAGAATGTCACTGGCCTGCGTGTCAAGTTCTCAACTCTTTGAAAATAAAGTTCTCTCTCTCTCTCTCTCTCTCTCTCTCTCTCTCTCTCTCTCTTTCTTTCTCTGTGTTTGCTTAATATGTTAAAAAAAAAAACCCCCAAAAAAACCAAACCTCACAAAAGCCAGGAAAATTGTGAATGCTAAATGTGAGCAACCTTTATAGCAGAAAGAAAAACGCAGACTTTTATCAATGCTGGCTTGCTCAGATTAGAAGGACTGAGACTGTATGAGAAGATTACCAATGTAAAACTGATGGAAAGAAATCAGAGAAGCGCAGTGGATCAAATAGTGAGAAATGGCTTTTGTTGGATAGGACACAGCTGATAGCATTACAAGCCGTTTTTATTTCTGGAATCCTCATGGTACGAGAAATATAGGGAGGCCAGAGATGACAAAATGACAAGAGACATACATGACAGGATAAAGAAGAGATGAGAATACTTTGAACAAATGGCCCCAGGCTGGGAGGTTCGCGGGTTATTTATTTTTTTTTTGGGGGGGGGGGGGGGTGGGGGGGGGGGGGGGAGGGGGGGGGGGGGGGTGGGGGGTGTTTTTTGCACGGCCTGCTATACGTTATAACCTTAAAAAATGTGTTTCAGTATGACTTAAAAGAAAGCAAAGGTTACGTACATACACAAAGAAAAAGCAAGAAACGTCAATTTAATCGAAGTCTCAAATTTGTTTGGAAAAATTGAGTATACCAGATTGCCTTTAACATTTTTTATGTTTGAAAAATTGAGTGTGCCAGATTGGCTTTAAACTTGTGTTTGCGAAAACTGAAAGATGCAATATTTTATCTTTAAGCAAAGTGAGGTCTTCATTGTCATGACTGAAAGTTGTCTTTTGTTTTATTGCTGTTTCTTTGTTTGGTTCATTCGTTTTATAGAATATTGTTATGTTCTAAATAACAAGCCAAACTCTGCCAATATGGAAAGTATGCATTAATAACATTTTTTATTATTTTTATTATCATTTCTTAACCAGTCTCGCAGGTCCCAATTATATTCTGTATTTTTGTTTAATGGCAGTTACATAAACATTTACGTTAATTTACGTGTATTCTTTACAGAATGACAAAGCCGAAGCCATGAGTTATTGCTCGTGAAATCACACCACTGGATGTTGATTACGTAAGAACTCCTCCTCCGCTCCAATCAACGTCAACTTTATCATCAGCATCATCGGCAGCAGCATCATCTCCAGCAACAACGGCAGCCAACGACAGCAACACGATGCCTCGGTCATTTCTAGTCAAGAAATACCTAAAGCAGAAATATGACGCAGACTTCAAACTACAGCAGAGTTTAAACTGCAAGGAAAGCGACTCGGATGGTGGCAGCAATGTCGTAAAAACAAGCGATAACAGTGTCCCGCTGAATAAGGACAGCGGCAAGGCGGTGACCCCATTTACACCCTGCGTGATTGAGTCAGTGGCGGTCAACCTGAGTAATGGTAAGGGCAGCCGCTGTTAGACAGTTCTCTATCTTGTCAGTCTGTTCAGTCTTCTCTTGTCTATGTAAAATAGTCAGACTTTTTTGCTGTATCTTTATGTCTTTACTGTAGTATCTTTATCTTTTCTGTCGCATCTTTGTGTTTTCTTTCGTATCTTTGTCTTATTCAGTCGTATTTTATCTTTTCTGATGTATCTTTGTGTTTTTTGTCGTATATTCATGCAATTTAATGCTTGTCTTGTGTGTTTTGAGTCTTATTCTTACAAGATTTCTGCAATCTCTTGGATTTTTCGTTTGTTTTGTCCTTGTATATTTCCTGCTGTCTTGTGAGTGTCCTTCAGCGGTTTGTCTTCTTCTTCCTTACATATGCTATTTAAAAAAAAGAAAGAAAAACAAAACTTGACAGAACAAATATGTATTTACTGACCGTTAAAAACACTGCGAGGACCACGGCTAACAAAGAAAAGTCATCGGCTCATGGGTACGCAGATAAATATTGTTTCACATCAATAGAAGATTCTTTCTTTCTGTTGGCTGATATACTTACTTACTTAGTCGTTCCTCTTCTACCTTTGTGTGTAGAGGTTTACCAGAGAGAGCGCCATACTATCATGTCGGCTGTCTTCCTTATGGTCTGGTTCGAATCTATTCCTCAGTCTTTAGAGATTGTCTAATGATGTCCTCCCAGCGGACTCTGGATGTCTGGATCCCTGACTGTCGGTTTCCCATATTTGTCGTGGTAGCCGATCTTCTGCAAACATGGCCAAACTATTGTGGTTGAGGTAGTTTACTACACATTATTTATTCATCCTCATAAATCATCGTCATTTCCCTTTTCACTCCATGTGGAGCACGGGGTAACTACCCTTGCAGGAAGCTTGCATATAAGTATGTGCTCATGCAGCAGTGTTTCATGTAGCAATCTGTTATAATGGTGAGGTTGCCACAATCTGTTATAATGGTGAGGTTGCCACAATCTGTTATAATGGTGAGGTTGC
The DNA here is from genome assembly GCA_024509875.1 of Oreohelix idahoensis. Taxonomy (NCBI): domain Eukaryota; kingdom Metazoa; phylum Mollusca; class Gastropoda; order Stylommatophora; family Oreohelicidae; genus Oreohelix; species Oreohelix idahoensis. The sequence continues at coordinate 94,335 of JAMPIV010009786.1, forward strand.
CACAATCTGTTATAATGGTGAGGTTGCCACAATCTGTTATAATGGTGAGGTTGCCACAATCTGTTATAATGGTGAGGTTGCCACAATCTGTTATAATGGTGGGGTTGCCACAATCTGTTATAATGGTGGGGTTGCCACAATCTGTTATAATGGTGAGGTTGCCACAATCTGTTATAATGGTGAGGTTGCCACAATCTGTTATAATGGTGAGGTTGCCACAATCTGTTATAATGGTGAGGTTGCCACAATCTGTTATAATGGTGAGGTTGCCACAATCTGTTATAATGGTGAGGTTGCCACAATCTGTTATAATGGTGAGGTTGCCACAATCTGTTATAATGGTGAGGTTGCCACAATCTGTTATAATGGTGAGGTTGCCACAATCTGTTATAATGGTGAGGTTGCCAGCTCAGGCACAACTACAAGTTAGTGACATGCCCTGGGGGAGTAGTAGCCTCATTCTTCCTTTTGTCTCTTCAGAGACCCCTAGGAACAACACGATGACCCACGGGAACAACACGATGACCCACGGGAACAACACGATGACCCACGGGAACAACACGATGACCCACGGGAACAACACGATATATTTAGTGAAAATTCTCGACATTTTGGGAAATCGACTTGGATGTGTGATTAAAACATTACAGATATTATTAACTAAACGTGTTTTATCTGGGTCTTTTAAATTACTGTTTTGTTCAAAAGGAAAGAAACGTAAGAATTAAACTCAATTGAAAGCGAGATGAAAATACCCTGGCCATGTTGGTAACACATGACGTCATTCAATTTAAACAATCGATGGAAGCATTGACTTCTGATGTTTCTGTAATATAGATTCACGGCCAATTAACTTATCATAGGTGTTCCCGCACACTTATCTAGTTATAAGATCAGAATGGTTTTATTTGTTAATTGTGCATTCATTTGTGGCAGTTGTCCAAGTGTAAAATAAAATAAAAACGTTGAGTCATAATCGTGAGGAGGATGATTTCAGCCTGGACTGGACACAATTTCTGTATTCACCAATGAGCTTTAAAAAACAGAGCAGTCGAATACAGAGAGCAAAGATTGGCTACCGTGTGTCATGTGATTTTATGATCGCAACAAAGATACAATCATGACGTAATTGTACAGTTCTTAAGATACAATCATGACGTAAATGTGCAGTACTTAAGATACAATTATGACGCAATTGTGTACAGTTTAAGTAATAAGATACAGTCGTGGCGTAATTGCGCACTGTTTAAGATACAACTATGACGTAACTGCGTAATTTTTAAGATAAAATCGTCACGTAATTATGCAGTGCTTAATGGGCACTATCTGATGATTTAAAAAAAAACTATACGTATTTATTTACTTCTCCGGTTTAATTCGCATTTTGATGACTGTCATGGAGCTAACATTGGAAGAGACAACAGAAATAATATGGAGCTAACATTGCAAGAGACAACAGAAATAATATGAAGCTAACATTACAAGAGACAACAGAAATAATATGGAGCTAACATTGCAAGAGACAACAGAAATAATATGGAGCTAACATTGCAAGAGACTACAGATATAATATGTAGCTAACATTGCAAGAGACAACATAAATAATATGTAGGGGTTTGTGTGAGAGAATATGTTAGTTGGGGTTTAGTGTATACAACTTCGTCTCTTTTCGTATACTGACAGACACATTATATTTTAAATGTACGGATTACAAGCAAACAGTAACACACGTCCTTCAAGAATGTCCGTTCCACGAGACTATCAGGGTGACAACATGGCCCGTACGAGTTCTTTTGATGGAGAAAAATGTTTATGGCAATCAGCAAAGGTTAATGGGGCTCGTAACCTGATCATGTACAAGAAAGTGTTACAGGAACCACAACTGTAAGGGAATCACATGCAGTGGTGGATCCTTGTTCCATTAGGAGCAAAAGGGGGAAAGAAGAAGAATATGAGAAGCCTGAGACAGACTGCCAACATTTGGAGAGATATTGATGAGGTTTATATAAGAGCGAATAACAAAGAAGTAGTGAGTTTATCTGTGTCTCTGCTCGTCTGGCCATCATCTGTTAATCCCTTAATGCATTACCTCCGCAGGTGTTTCTAACCTTTCATTCTCATTAATTTTACTCCAGTCATTTATTCTTCTGTCTTTCTAATTACAAATCTCCGATAATAACAGTAAGTCGACCTGGACCCACAAGTTTCTCATGACGTCCAGCCCGCCAGGTTTTTATTGACTACTTTACTTTGAGTCACTCAGAAATTATAGCGCTAGCACGCGTCCCACCCCCAACTTACTCATACACCTGACGTGTAATGCAAAAGATTACCCGTGACCAAGTCACGTCGTATCGATCTCGCGCTAGACGGCATCACGTGATATCCGCTCTCCAGGAGCGCTCTGGACTGGGCCCAATCCTGTCTCTCTACCTGTTGGCCCCAAACATTGATTTTCATGTGGAATACACTCAAAGAAACGTGCACACAACTACTCAGCCACATGCTAATGCGCGAGTGTAGCCCTCCCTGTCGCCTCCTCACCCATACGTGCGAAAAGAAGCATGCTACCTGTGGAGCCATTCTAGAACGGACCTGAGCTCTGAGTCACTACGGTCTGACTGGAGTCACATTAACAACTACATCTCTTCAGTTTAATAATCGAAGAAGTAGGGCATGCGCAGAGTGGCTGTCAAATAGTTAACCACAACGTTTAATTTATTAGTTAATAACGTACCATACACATAAAGTAATTGTCACAATTAGCTTGACCTCGTTACCCCGTTTGAGGTCGTTACTTTCCTGTCGCGAAGCACGCATCTTTCAGTCTAGAGTGAAGTCCGTCCGTTATAGCAGAACACAATAGCTAATCAAAATTCAATTTTTTTTAAAGGGGGTGGGAGCCATGCATGATTTCTCGTGCAATGTTGACAAACAATAAGCCCTGACACAGATTACTAGGGCTTATCGGCCAGCATGATGAAGCCCTGAAAAAAGCTAGTCTGAAGAAGGACTGATAGCCCGACACGGGAATAGGTGAGATCTCGTCAGGGCTGACAGTGGTTGTACCGTCATTCAGTTCTATCCAGAGCTTTAAAACAAAGGGCAGTAGAGAGTGATACAAGGAAGTGAAAGAAGAAAAAAAATGTGATTATTTGACTCAATGAGTCATCATTTTCGTTGTGTCTTGTTATTTATTAGTGTGCATGAGTTTGTGTTTTTTATACAGTACACAACAGTTTCTTAACATGACACGGGTGATTATAACAATTAATTTTGCTTCTTTTTTAAAATAAAATAAAATTAATGTTTTCTCTTCTTTTCTTATAGGCTACATTCTTGACATGACACCGGTGGGCGTCATTCGTGACTTTGGTGACGCCGAGAGCAACCGTGCAGTAGCAAGGACACCTAAACACGAGACGGAGTCAGCGGCAAGACAGTACCAGCAACCCAGATGTAGCGTCATTGTCACCAACAGCAACCACCCAGCGAACCGACACCTTCAGCCTAGCAGTGCAAACGTCGTCGCCAACACCAGCCACGTGAAGTCTAGCGCGTACACAAGCAAATATTCTGTCAGTCACGAGGATTTGCTGTTCAACACCCACAGCTCACACCGGGACACACGTCCTTCCTCCAGTGACAGAGCTTCTCAAGGGCACATGCCGTCCCCTCCTCCAGCCCACACCCCAGCCCCAAGTCCCTTCCAGGCACACACTTTCAGTCCCGCCCCAGCACATACCCCGACTCCAGCCCACTCATCGCTGACTCCTCATTCTCCTAGTCCAGCTCATATGAAATCTGCTAGATCGACAACAGGTCGAGATGTCCTTCCTGTTGACCATCCAATCAACCACCCTCTCATCCAGCAACTTATCAACCAACGACTACACGTACCTGATGAAGGCACCCACAGTCTACTTTATCACAACAGCCATCATCATCACCACAACGAGGAATATAGCAGCAACAATATGAGCCAGACTAACTACCGCCAGGTCATCTATGCTTCACACAGTCCTCGTCATGAGGATGACATCGTCTACTACACTCAAGACATTCACGACAACCGCGACATCAACATCGAGGAGTCAGTCCGACGCCACTACTTGCTTCCCGCCAATGATGACCGCAGTAGCATGGGTCATAACATTGTAGAGGATTCCACCACAGGCCTTGACCAACCCATTTACTCGCTCACTCAATCCCACTCCATCATCAACCCTGCTCATCTTCCTCCATCACCAAGCCCTTCTCTTCCATCCTCCTCTCCAACCCTCCCAGGCGTTAATCACTCTGACGATGATCACACCTCATCACCCCCCTCCCCGCCACACTCTCTGTCTTCCCCTTCCCCGCAGCCTAACAAAGAGATGAACGCGTACACTTATGAAGCTTTCTTGGTTAGTGATGGAAGATCGAGGAAGCGCGCGTTGGAGGGAGAGGTGGACAGGAGCTCGAGCAAGGTCAGATATACCTGCAGTGAATGTGGCAAAGATTATGCGACCTCATCCAACCTGTCCCGTCACAAACAGACACACCGATCCTTGGACAGCAAAAGCGCCAAGAAATGTCCGCACTGCGACAAGGTCTACGTTAGCATGCCTGCTCTTTCCATGCACGTGCTGACCCATGACCTGAGGCATTCATGCCACGTCTGCGGCAAGACCTTTAGTAGACCGTGGTTACTTCAAGGTCACATGCGCTCACACACAGGAGAGAAACCATTTGGCTGCGCTCACTGTGGAAAAGCGTTTGCCGACAGATCCAACCTGCGTGCTCACATGCAAACCCACTCAGCCTTTAAGCACTTTGCCTGTGACAAGTGCAACAAGACCTTCGCTCTAAAGTCCTACCTGAACAAACACCTGGAGTCTGCCTGTGTCAAAGAGTGAACCTGATGCATATCTCCGACAAACGGAACTATCCACCTTGACCCTTGCCACATCCGGGTCTTTCAGCCTATGGCGTCAGAAACGACAACATTTGTAGCAACTTGACATTTAAAGTCTTAAAGGAAACCAGGCACAGACAACCTTAGACATTGGTTAGACAAGGTAGATGTCTTGATAAGAGCGCAAAATGAAAAGAGAAAAGAGTTTGGAACATAATAAAACTGGCCTGACATGCAACACGAACATTGTCCTGTCAAAGCAAGGAAGAGTTGACTCGTTTGGTCAAGAAGAAGATAAATAAGAAAGATAATAAAGACGATTATGACTGTCATGACGATGGCGCCAGAGCCGAGCACGAACTGACAAGGCTCACAACCGTGTCAGACTTTATACTGCTGGCTGATTCAGTTCAAAGAAACAGTTGACATCATTTTTTTATTTAATTTAAAACCATCAATACTTATCTGGTCAAATAGACATGTACGTAATTGAATATCGAAATGTCTTAAGATGTCTTCATCGTTTCTGTCTCTGACCTTAAGTGAATGATGACACCAAAGTGGCCCCTGGATTCAGCCACGTCAGCTAGCAATTTTCTGAGAGAACTCTCTATTGTACAGTATCAGGGCAGATGCCTGAATAGGGCAGATTACTTATTGCTTAACCATATAATTGCTCATGTTGTGTATAGCTTTACGTGCATATATCCACCATATAAAAACCATATCATTGTTTAAATATTCGGGGTTACATTGTGACCTTCATTTTTTTCTATGACGGTGCTGCCATATATGTAAACAATCTAATTAACATATGTATGAATTTATTTCAATACTTTTATCACTGACGTAACTGCGTTAAGATTAGAGCTTATTCTTCTTAGATACATCCAGATGAATACACGATTGATTTAGATGACGATTAAAGCTAGCAGCGTCATGGAATCAGACAGACGTTTTTTAAATTTCATAAAACAGTTCTCAACAGTACAGATATGGGACCATTTATCGGGCCACCAAGTATCCGGAACATTCCGAAAACCGATAAAGTGTAATATTTAAAATACGAACCAAGTACTTACTCTGGTTTCCACTTTGTTTATAGTGGTGCCACTGAGGTACGACTGCTTTCATAGCAGTCAATGATAAAAGCTTATATTCTGGTGATGTTAACTCACATTGGTGTTATGGTGATAGTGGTTTATCCAAATTAATGGAACATAGGAAGATATTATGCCATAAAAAAATGTAGAAATAGACAAAGTGTTAGTGGAAGGCATAACAACACTCTGTGAGCATTCATGAGGCTGGTTTCGAACGTTAAAGAAATGTAATGGTCTTAGTATTTTAGATCTGGCTACCCGAATGCTGAACAAAAATAACGCTATCCGGCAACCCTTTCGGCCCAAGCATGCCGGATAAATGGTCCCATGTCGTTTTGTCTAAGCTTAATCTAGTTTTTGACGTCAGACACAATGAGACCTCATGACCTTTAGGTCTACTTCTGCAGCATACAGGAAGCAGTTGTCTGAGACGCGTAGATTGTGGACGTCCAAGGTACGCTTTGTGACGTGATTGCATTTCATGCGTCTGGATAAACTGATAATTTGTTCCTTGGCTTTGATATGTAAGGGTAGAAAATGATCTTGTGTTATATTTACGTACAGTTAAGTAAATATTGACCGCCAATGCTCGGTCAATAAGACACGACTTCATTTTTGCAGCTAACTACGTTAAACATAGGTATTGCGGCGATGTACGGTAAGCTTATAGGTAATGACGAAGATGTGCACAGAAATCGATGGCGTCAATAATTCACCCACTAAAGATGGAATTGCTCGTGCGTGGATCTAAATTTAGCTCGTGTTGCACGAATACCATTTTTATCTTTCAACAGAACAAACATAAGCGACTATGAGGAATTAAAAACAAGCTTCCGACACCGGGATTACAGAGGGAGATGGTTTTGTGAGCGGTAAGGGGAAAGCATTATAAGAAAAAATGTTTGAAAAATTTAAAGAAGTTAAAAAAAGATTGGGCGATCGATATATGGATCAAATTTGGAGGCGTTTTAGACTACGTGCAAGTTTAAAAAAGAAAAATATGATGCTATTTTCGTCACAAAATTGCTTCTTAATAGCGTCTGCATGAAGCGAGAAGGGCATTTTTTAAAAGCTTGTAATCTGTGGCAATCAGCGAATGATTGTTGATAGATCATTACAACAAAAAATTTAGTGTGTATTCATGGACTTTTCGCGTTGCTAGTGATTACGATTATGCGAATCTTGGAGAATAAAGACTCGATATCTTGTTGCAATAGGGCGTAATTAATTACGTCCATTCGTGCCTAAATATGCATCTTCATTCATCGCGTTGTGAATCTGTATTATAGAATCGATTTCAATTTATGCACTATTTGACATGCATGCACGGCAAGGCTTTCTAGAATATAGCAATATTCGGTGTCTGTTTTACGTGGAATGTTACATTTTCAAATATTTCGATGCAAATTGTATGTTTGTATTTGTTGTTTTTTTTTCCCTTAAAATTTTGAAAAAGAATTATGTGTAGTTACTGACAATTTGTACATTTAATGTAAGAAATAAACAAAATAACACGTTAATATATTTGATAAGTGTGTAGAGAGAAAAGAGTCCAGCTCAGACGTCATACCACGTGATCACTTGAGAATTCTAACATGATTAACTGACAGAATGAGTCCTATAGCACATACCGCTGTTCGCAATGAAATGTTAGAGACTTTACCAGACGAAGTCCCAGCTTTGTGAGGCGGAGTGACCAGTTATCTTCCTTGCTACCTTGCTTTCCATGGCTGGAGCATGGCGTTACCAGGGTTTGAATCCGGAACAGGGTAACGTTGGGGCGAGAGGCAAGGGTTCTAACCACTCTGCCAGTCGAACGTAAGATTAACTTTATAGAAAAGCATAAACAACTTTGTATCACGATAAAGTAATTGGTTACATTATCAGTGTTGACATACATATGCGTTTGCTAGTATGTGTAAACTGTCTCAGGTAGCTGTACACACGTAACAGAACATTGTCAAACTATGGAAGAGAATTTTGTACATTTTTGTATCTTAAAGAAACATTTTTTTTATCACCGATAAGCGGACACGTTGTATTGTTGACCTTTAACCTTGACATGCCTTTTTGCTTTGATGCACTCAATACTGTTTATATCTGCATTCCACGTCCCATCATTCCATTGTTATTTCAGATGTCATTTCTCGTTACAGATGACGTCTCTTGACTTTTTTCTATGCCTGTTTCATTAAAAAAAAAAGACGTCCGCTTTCAGATTGCCTTGAAAATCTTTTTCTACAGTCTACAACTGTTACAGCGAATTTAGAGATGTTTGAATTACACCATTTTTAAAACAATGTTTCCAGTTTTTTTTACACTTTGTGCTGCAATTTTGTATTTTCATAATCATTCCAGAGAAATAGCTAACAACAATGGCTTTTGGTGCAGCAAACTCAATATTGGTTATACATATAGTTCCGCTCTACGTTTTTTTATCGCACTATTCGTATTTGTTATACATCTAATCTGTTAGTATATAATATGATTATTTGTAAATATTTCACTTTTGTAAAAATCTTGTGTGTGTTTTTTTCTTCTACATTTACAATTTCAGATATTATACGATTTATAAATCGCCAGTCTAATTATTATAAGTATCATGTGGTCTTTTAAAAATATATATATTTGTTTTTAATGCCGAGGTCGAATGTGAAAGATGTTTATTTGAGTCTTATCGTGAAGCATTGTTGTAGCAATGTTCACATTGTCGCCATTTTCCCAAAAATGAAAACCATTTTTTTTTTTTTTTTTAGTAATGCGTGCAATAGTTCGGTAAACATCGTCAAGGCAGCCATATCAAAATCTAGTCTGTTGTATTTGCCTAAATTAGAAATGTTAAGAACTGCCCTTGTTTTCCATAAGTCCTCGTAAAAGTCAAATGTTAAATTGAATAGAATCACCCAGTTTTACCAAGATACAATGTTACATCTTCTCTTTTTATGTCTAGATAAAATGATACATCATTTATTACTGTTTAACGTCTGTGGATTATGGTCAGCTTTTATAAATAAAGATACACTGAATTACTTTAGTTTAAACCAGGCTTTGCCAGTGACTAGTCGCAAGAGTGGGCTAAAATAGCGGAGCCATTTCTGCTACCAGGAAAGCTCTCGGGCACACTGTATATACAGTTGATCAAAACAATTTTTTACATGATCAAATTATTAATGGCTTATTTTGTGTTTACTTTTAAATGTTTGTGACGGCTTTGTAAAGTATGCTGAAGAATATATCCACTCGCTGACAGTTTGTACAACCAAAACCTGCTCTCGAGTTCGTGTCGGGAAAATGTGCAATAATTTCACCCGCCAATTGTATTTATTATAATATTTTCACTAAACACGCCTGCTTGTCCGCGTGATTGATTTTACGATGTGTCCATGCAGGGCTTGTTCCCCCCCCCCCCCTTTTTAATTATTAAAAATTACGTATTTGGTTACAAATGTTTGTTATATAAACATGCAATTTATATATTGTCTTCACACATTTTAGTCACGTGACGGAGTTAAATAATATATTCATTCATTAAAAATGGTTATATAAGATTATTATTATTAATGGCTTCTTGTTGTTTCGTCTTCTTTTTTATTCTTCTCCCAACTTTTTTTATTCTCGCGTTTTTTCTCCTCTCCCTCCCCCTCCTTATCAGCGTCTTCGCCTGCATGGTTAGTTTAAGCGTTCTTACATTTTCTAGCCATAGAGACTCATTGTTATAAGTGTAAATAACAAAAATTTAAAACAGAGAATAAAAACACAATTATCTCTCTGTTTATAAAGGTCCCACTCTGTCAGATTCTATCTTTTACAATTGACAGTTGTTTTTGTCAACCTTTGGTTGTCCGATCATATTCTTCCAGAATGTTCTCTTCAATTAATCAATACCTTTTAGCTCCCACAAGAGCATAGGCCTTCAACAAACACATGCCAAATCTACCCGGTGGCTGATTTACATTTTGGGGGCCCTGAAGCTTCAACTCTTTGTATATCAAAATTTATTTTTTAAAATTTTCGGGCATGGGAAAGAAACGTATTGTAGAGAAAACTGGATTTGTGGTCCATTAATGCTCAAGCTTCATTAGCTTCATAGTAGATCCGCCACTGAGTTTACTTCTGCCTCCCTTTTCCTGTAGATTCCAGACCAGAATGGCGTGTTGGTCTAATAATTGTCCTTGTCATTGCGTTGGTTTCCAGCATGCAAATCTTGCTGACGTCTTTAATGTTTATACTTGTCATTGATCCGTTCATTACTTTTGACCTCCTAATGATGCAAAGAAGCCTTCAACAAATTCGCGTCAAGCCGTCCTGCCCTGCGCCATCCGGTCAAGGTTTTCCAAGTCTTTAAAACACAATTTCTGTTCATGCCAGTCTTCAGTTTTCTTCTCCGTGTGTTTTCTCCGTCTCCTCTTTATCTCCTACTTTGTGGGTTCCAGAACAAAGATTACAATGCTGTTAGTTGGTTTATGCTCTATGCAATGCCAGCGCATCTCCTAACCTGTTATTTCATTGCTGGTTCTTGTCAACAGTTTTACATTGTTGATCTTGTCATCAGTTCCACATTAATGATCTTGTCATCAGTTCCACATTAATGATCTTGTCATCAGTTCCACGTTGTTGATCTTGTCATCAGTTCTACATTGTTGATCTTGTCTTCAGTTCCCCATTGTTGATCTTGTCATCAGTTCCACATTGTTGATCTTGTCATCAGTTCCATATTGTTGATCTAGTCATCAGTTCACCAATTGTTGATCTTGTCATCAGTTCCACGTTGTTAATATTGTCTTCAGTTCCCCATTGTTGATCTTGTCATCAGTTCCCCATTGTTGATCTTGTCATCAGTTCCACGTTGTTAATATTGTCTTCAGTTCCCCATTGTTGATCTTGTCATCAGTTCTATATTGTTGATCTTGTCATCAGTTCCACGTTATTGATCTTGTCATCAGTTCCATATTGTTGATCTTGTCATCAGTTCCATATTGTTGATCTTGTCATCAGTTCCACATTGTTGATCTTGTCATCAGTTCCCCATTGCTGATCTTATCATCAGTTCCACATTGTTGGTCTTGTCATCAGTTCCACATTGTTGATCTTGTCATCAGTTCCACATTGTTGATCTTATCATCAGTTCCACGTTGTTGATCTTGTCATCAGTTCTACATTGTTGATCTAGTCATCAGTTCCACGTTATTGATCTTATCAGTTCCACGTTGTTGATCTTGTCATCAGTTCCACATTGTTGATCTTGTCATCAGTTCCACATTGTTGATCTTATCATCTGTTCCACGTTGTTGATCTTGTCATCAGTTCCACATTGTTGATCTAGTCATCGGTTCCACGTTGTTAATCTTGTCTTCAGTTCCCCATTGTTAATCTTGCCATCAGTTCCATATTGTTGATCTTGTCATCAGTTCCATATTGTTGATCTTGTCATCAGTTCCACATTGTTGATCTTGTCATCAGTTCCCCATTGTTGATCTTGTCATCAGTTCCACGTTGTTGATCTTGTCATCAGTTCCACATTGTTGATCTTGTCATCAGTTCCACGTTGTTGATCTTGTCATCAGTTCCACATTGTTGATCTTGTCATCAGTTCCACGTTGTTGATCTTGTCATCAGTTCCACGTTGTTGATCTTGTCATCAGTTCCACGTTGTTGATCTTGTCATCAGTTCCACGTTGTTGATCTTGTCATCAGTTCCACGTTGTTGATCTTGTCATCAGTTCCACGTTGTTGATCTTGTCATCAGTTCCACATTGTTGATCTTGTCATCAGTTCCACATTGTTGATCTTGTCATCAGTTCCACATTGTTGATCTTGTCATCAGTTCCACATTGTTGATCTTGTCATCAGTTCCACATTGTTGATCTTGTCATCAGTTCCACATTGTTGATCTTGTCATCAGTTCCACATTGTTGATCTTGTCATCAGTTCCAAATTGTTGATCTTGTCATCAGTTCCACATTGTTGATCTTGTCATCAGTTCCACATTGTTGATCTTGTCATCAGTTCCACATTGTTGATCTTGTCATCAGTTCCACGTTGTTGATCTTATCATCAGTTCCACGTTGTTGATCTAGTCATCAGTTCCACGTTGTTGATCTTGTCATCAGTTCCACGTTGTTGATCTAGTCATCAGTTCCACGTTGTTGATCGTGTCATCAGTTCCACATTGTTGATCTTGTCATCAGTTCCACATTGTTGATCTTGTCATCAGTTCCACATTGTTGATCTTGTCATCAGTTCCACATTGTTGATCTTGTCATCAGTTCCACATTGTTGATCTTGTCATCAGTTCCACATTGTTGATCTTGTCATCAGTTCCACATTGTTGATCTTGTCATCAGTTCCACATTGTTGATCTTGTCATCAGTTCCACATTGTTGATCTTGTCATCAGTTCCACATTGTTGATCTTGTCATCAGTTCCACATTGTTGATCTTATCATCAGTTCCACATTGTTGATCTTGTCATCAGTTCCACATTGTTGATCTTATCATCTGTTCCACGTTGTTGATCTTGTCATCAGTTCCACATTGTTGATCTTGTCATCAGTTCCACATTGTTGATCTTGTCATCAGTTCCACATTGTTGATCTTGTCATCAGTTCCACATTGTTGATCTTGTGATAATATTTCACTTGTTCTTATCTGCGCACGCATCCATTTATGAAAGTTATTTACTTCTTGGACGTCTTTGTTCTTGTTATCCGCGAACTTGTAGAGCCACACAATAAGACTGATTTGACATTTGAGTCTTGATTTCTTTTTATTTCCATGTTTTTCTCAATGCAATGAAAGCTCCCGCTGCCTTTTGTACTCTTGTTTTGATATGACTTTCTGCTCATCCAAGTTTTCTATATTGCTGCCAAGATATGTATACGAGTCCGTATCTTTTCATACTATGGTCATATATAATAATAATACTAAACTTGAATAACATAGTACTTAGTACTGTTTTTATGAATAACGTAGTACAAAGTACTTTTATATAAACAACACTGTACAGAGGGTTTTTATTTGAAAAAATACAGTATAGTGTACTACTGTACAAATGGCATAGTACATCGTACTATGATATTAATGTCTGTACAAGCTCACATTTGTGTACATAGGTCTTTTGTGTTGTACGTGACGGCTGTTTATTGTATTTGGCGGCTTCCACGGCTGCAGCTGACAATTGAATAGTTACTGCTGAAACAGACATTCGCGCTGGGCCTCAATTATCCACTCACACAGGCAAGGCATTCATATATACATATGCTCACCAACGTATATACTTGCACCCAGTTTAATCTCAACACCCGCTCACAAAGTTGTCGGTTACAAGAAAGATAGTTTGCGGTTTAATTAAGAACAATTTAGTTTTACTTCAAAGTATTATGATTCAGCAATGACGCAGTTTTTTAAAGTAAGGTCATGAATTTTTGGATACCAGTACCACAATCGCAAACAGTTTTTTTTTTTTTAAATTGTTTAAATGAAATCGTGTGTTTATTATTTCGCAATTAATGAATATTTGAAACCGTGAGTTTATCATTTGAAAGTAACAGGTTGGAAATACCTAAAACAACTAATATAAAGATGACGTCTTGGTATACAGCCCAAATATATTAAAATTCATTCAAATAAATATTAGTTTCCGCTTACAAATGTTGTTTGACATTGGTAGAACTCATTTTAAATAAATGATCGACCCACAACTAAAAAGCAGACATTACGCCCCTTGTGTGACTTTGTTGCCGCTCAGCACGCATAGTCACGTGAAGCATTACATTTCCGGCATACACGTTGATTAACAAAATAGAAGCTTTACATTTTCCCAGAATCTGTATTTGCGAATATGATTTCTCAAGCGCTGTAAATGTCGCCCGTGCTGGTATATTTGCAAAATAGTTGTGAATAGCAAGTTTCCCTACGTGCCAGGTTTTGTGCAGCGGCTGAGCCCAATTTTGTGCATTGTATGTTTTACTTTATTTAAATTACTTCGTAACATGACTGAAAAAAATGTTTTTATAATAATGTTATTGAAAATACAATGAACATGACTGGAACTTTATTACTAATTCAATGCTGTTATTGTTATTATTATAATATTTCCATTTGTTTCATTCTGTATTTACATAGATTGTTATAGGAAGTGAAAACAAGCGATAGTTTTTTTAGCGTATTAAGGACAGACGAAGCAGTGCCTTTGAACTGCACTACACTTATTAAATGTCCACCATTATGACGCTTTCTCCTTTTTTCTGTATGGCTATTAATCCAGTGTTTTGTTTTTTTCCTTTAATGAAATTGGATCCTGCACTCTATCGTATACGCTCTCTATTCCTCTGCCCCTTATTTTGCCTCGTGAGTAGCTAACAGGTGCAGAATTCTACATAATCGCTTTCAATGAGAAAGTTAGGTCAGCTGTCATTTTGCCCGCGCATTCTGCTTGCCACAGTTGCCTCTCTTGTAAAGTCGTAACTCAATATTTTTTAATTTTATTTTTCATCTTCCTCATCTGCCATCATTCTAGTTAATTCATCACTGTTTCTCCTTTATTTATTTTTTGAGGGGGTAGTGGAGAGGGGCTTAACGCGGTAGAAATCTGTTGTGTGATCAAGTCTAGTAACGGAGCGACTAGACTCACATTTCACTGGCTGGATTTTTTTGTGTCATTTCTAAGAACAGCGCTTGCTTGCAAAATGCTCACACCAGATTTAAGGCGTGTTTGTAAGTGTATGCGTGTGTGTGTGAGTTGAAAGGTAAGAGAGGGTCGGGGTGGGACACCTCTAAACCGCACGAAGAACACACAAAGAAACTTTCTGAGCGTTGCCGAATAGGCTCTAGCGTAACAGTGGACAGGTGGTTGATAGCACAATGGCGGAGACAGCCAATCAGAGGAATGTACAACACCGGCTTGTCACCAAGCCGTTCCCCACCCCCCGGCAGGTTCCGAATTGGGTTTGCCAGGGAGTAACTGTAATGCCTAGAATGAGCAGTCAGACTTGAAACACCTGAATCTTATTCAAGTCTGGGGGAAAATTGTGAGTTGATCAACCACAACAACCGGCAGCTCGCGCCAACCACAGTGTGTTCTATGACATGAAAGGACAATGGCGCGGTATTTCTGTAGCGTGACGAAGAGTTGGTTTGATGGAACAGTTGAAGCGCGTAAGAAACTGCTAAACCAAAACAGGTCTCCAGATTTTGTTAAGAATAACTTTATCGTTCAATTTCTCTGGAAAAATAAAAGAATTTAACTAACCGCTGATGCACAGTATTTAATTCCCTTGTTTTTTCCCTTAAATTCTGATTTTTGCTCATCTGAAATTAGGGGATGAGGGGGCGATAGAAAAGAGGGGAGAAAAACCCACGGGAATTTTACAGATGTTGAAGAAAGTATGCCAATTAATGAACGCAAAAAAAAAAAAAAAAAAAAAAGCCGTCACAAACAAGCAAAAAATCTGAAGAAATGATATACATTCCAGTTGACCAGATATGTGCAACTTTATCATTGTTGTTTTAACGTAACCACTTTAAACGCCATTGTTACTTTTTGTTATAATATTAGTGCTTATTTGTTTTTATTACTTTAATGTTTTTGATTGTTCAGTGTTGAAATCCAAAGATGTCTCCATTTCATTACCGTACCACTAATCAAAAACCTTGGATAGTACCTCGGGATTTAAAAAAAAACAAACAAATTTCATTATTTTTCGCTTTCGTTGATGTTGGTTGTTATGAATTTAACTATGTACCGTGCTGTATCTTACTGCTGGTGTTGTACGTGCTATTGCTGTTGTCGCTCATGTTGTAGTTGTTAATTTGCTTGCTGTACTTAAATTGTAACTGCGAGGTTGCTGAAGTATGGCCATGCTATAAACTGTTTAAAAAAAAGAAAAAAAAAGATGCTTGGTCGCAACGAGGGTAACATTTAACACAATAATGTGATTGTTTTTATGGGAGAAGGACAAGGGTGTCAATATGCAGTCAACAGAGACTACATCAAGGCAAAATAATAATAATATAAAATTAATAAATAAAAAAATTAAACGTCCAAAAACTAATAAAAATTAACTAATTTATTGAAAACATAACAAATCTTTTATGTCACCTACTAAAAAAAATTTTATAAGCTTCTGCCATTTTCATATTTATTATTTTGCTAATCATTGGAAGACCTTGTTTGCGATACAATGTCACATCTGATTTTGTGATTCCGTATAACCGCTACTTATAATAATGTGTAGCATTTGACAGTGTTAAGGCTGTACAACGGTTACCCTCTTATTGCGTCTGAGACAAAATAAGATTATCTAAACTATTTCAGTATTATCAATTTATATTTATAAATATTTATACATGCTGTGTATTTCTTTTAGTTCCTTAATCGACAGTTGTTTGTATCCCAATGTTTGTGTGTGTGTAGGAGAGAGAGAGAGAGAGAGAGAGAGAGAGAGAGAGAGAGAGAGAGAGAGAGAGAGAGAGAGAGAGAGAGAAGATGAGATTTCACATCTATACTAATTAGATTTTTAACTGTGTAAACTTCCGCTTCTTTAGCTGCTCTGTTCACAACTAACTACTGTACTTCCTTTATTGTACACGTCTACTTAACTATAGGGACCCCTAGTACTGTAAGCCCCACCAATCTACCACTGGCCGGTCGTTGTTAATGTTCTCAATTTACATAACATGTCAAAAAGGAGTATCATTTTAGTCTGTCAAATAAAACTTATATAAATGTCTAAGTTTACTGTTTACTACTAATTTTATTTGTATTAATTTCCACCCATACAGAGCTTAGCTCTGGGCCCTGGAAACCACATTCATCCAGTGGCGTATTTAAAAGTGTTGTTTCTGAGATACGTCAAGGCCTAAAATCCCACCCGCTGTAGACCCAAGTAGAACAGTCCCAACTAAGATGGTTTGGCCATGTCTGCAGAATGGAAGAAGATCGGATACCACGACAAGCATGGGAAACAAAGAGCCAAGGATCCAGACCCCGAGGACGACCCAGAGTCCGCTGGGAGGACAACATTAGACAATCTTTGACGGACCGAGGACTAGAATGGAACCAGGCCAGGAGGAAGACAGCCGATAGGATAGTCTGGCGCTCTCTCTTCCAAACCTCTACACCTCACGGTAGAAGGGGAACGACTAAGTAAGTAAGTTAGTTTCTGGTGGACGATAAGGGTGGGGAGCGCCCATTCAAGGTCTCAATGTTGGGAGCAAATACGCCACTTCTTTAGTTATACGTTCTAAATGATACAGATGATATTGTTATTGTTATTCATGTTCTCAGTCTCCCATAACATGAATGTTATTCATGTACTCAGTCTCCCATAACATGAATGTTATTCATGCTTGTTTAATAGGCGAAAACAAAATATTTAATCTATTGTTTATAAGTGCAACAGTCACAGACAAAATAAAGACTTGAGCCACCCAGTATGTATTAAGAAAACAGAAAAGTGAATGTAGGGACTGAGGTCCCGATTTCCCACTCTAAATAAGCCACTACCACCACCACGACAAATATAAAAAGCTTAAAGTGCAATAATGTATATTAAATAATTTTTGTTTATTCTGTCATTTTCTCTACATAAGTGTTTCCTACTGTCCTGCCATTATCACTCTTCCTCTCCACCATTCTCTTCTAAATTATTTATCATGTCCAGCGGGATGTATCAAATATTCTATATTTAATGTTTGGCAATGTTACTGAATGCCAGATCTAATAATATATTGAACTGTGTGAATAACTGGAGTCTAATATACATCATATGAATTTTAGATTTGTGCAAATACTCTTTTATAACAGTGGATTTATTCGTTTCTTAAATCCTGAATTTGAATAATTTTGATCTTGAGAATCTTCAAACAAGCCTTAATATGTTTGTCGTTAATTACACCATAAGTAAAGCCTCTCCCTTCTCCCAACACCTTTTAACTTTTTCCCAGCTCTATAAATAAACCTGTAATTTGTTCCATTGGAAGTCCACCCGTTTACGTTATGTTTTTTACTTGTAATGTTCAGTTCTGCTAGTGTTCTGTAAGCTTTTCTGTAATGAAATTGAGTTGTTTCTAACTTTTGTTTAATTCTAGTGATGTTTTTATTTTAGCTTGGTATGCATTAAGTTCATAATTTAATGAAGCGTCATTAATAAAACATTTATATTCTAACAAGTCTGCTTTCTGTTCAATTTAAAAATGTTTTACGTTGGTGTGGATGCTGTCTTTGTTTGTTACTGTCATAGTTACTAAGATGTGAAAGTCTATTGAGAAAAGCTGATATCGGAACAACGCCAGTAAATGACCTACTTCCAGAGAGAAAGGATATTCTAGGGTAGAACATCTTCGTTCATTCTCTTATTATGTCGCTCTTTATGGAGTATGGGATCACACATATAGCTGCCCCCCCCTCCCCCTGTTGCAGGAAACCTGCATCAAAGCATTTATGTGTTCTTACTGTGGTGATTTCAGTAGCAATTTGTATTACTCGTACATGATGAGGTTGCAAGCTCCGTACACAACCTCATATTAGTCGCCTCTTACATGATGAGGTTGCAAGCTCCGTACACAACCTCACATTAGTCGCCTCTTACATGATGAAGTTTCAAGCTCCATTCACAACCTCATTGTTACGTGTCTTTTATATTGTTAATGTTAATATTTAGTGACAGGATGGTTCCTGTGGCCAAGATCACGTCTATGGTAGTAAATGTATAAGACACCGCAACAAGCCAACATCACTCTGAATTATTTAAGCCACAATGGACGAAGTGGACGATATACATTTTATTTAACAATTCACACTGCTCCAAATGGAATACAGATCAAGCCAATACACAAATGGCATATTATATGCAGTCGTCGATATAACTTTAAGCTGTCCGTTCATGTCTGGAACGCTGTCCTTTTTATTTATAACCTTTTAATATATATATATATAAATTCCGCAGCTCAAACACAAGCGTCCACTCGCCATGACACACACTGGTAGAAGGCCCCGCACTTCTCTAGCTTCACGTGATCCAGCCAAGTATATATCGGCATGACGTCACTTTCCGTATTAATCAGTGACCCCGTATAAAATAAACAAAAAAGGAGCCTAGCAGATCTGCCTATTATATAGACACAATCGTTATGAATTTTATTCATAACACTCATATTAGTCGCCTCTTACAAGATGAGGTTGCAAGCTCCATACACAACCTAATATTAGTCGCCTCTTACAAGACACCTAAGGCAGCAGTAGGCCTATTCCTTGTTTGTTTCCGCAGAGACCCCGGAACTTCACGGAACTTAGAACATCTTAATGCGGATTATACCCGTTCAGTTAGCAACGTGGACATATAACCTCACAGACCTCCGGGTACTTCACGGAACTTAGAACATCTTAATGCGGATTACACCCGTTCAGTTAGCAACGTGGACATATAACCTCACAGATCTCCGGGTACTTCACGGAACTTAGAACATCTTAATGCGGATTAAACCCGTTCAGTTAGCAACGTGGACATATAACCTCACAGACCTCCGGGTACTTCACGGAACTTAGAACATCTTAATGCGGATTAAACCCGTTCAGTTAGCAACGTGGACATATAACCTCACAGACCTCCGGGTACTTCACGGAACTTAGAACATCTTAATGCGGATTAAACCCGTTCAGTTAGCAACGTGGACATATAACCTCAAAGACCTCCGGGTACTTCACGGAACTTAGAACATCTTAATGCGGATTAAACCCGTTCAGTTAGCAACGCGGACATATAACCTCACAGACCCCCGGGAAATTCACGGAACTTATAACATCTTAATGCGGATTAAACCCGTTCAGTTAGCAACGTGGACATATAACCTCACAGACCCCTGGGAAATTCACGGAACTTAGAACATCTTAATGCGGATTAAACCCGTTCAGTTAGCAACGTGGACATATAACCTCACAGACTCCCGGGAAATTCACGGAACTTAGAACATCTTAATTAATGCGGATTAAACCCGTTCAGTTAGCAACGCGGACATATAACCTCACAGACCCCCGGGAAATTCACGGAACTTAGAACATCTTAATGCGGATTAAACCCGTTCAGTTAGCAACGTGGACATATAACCTCACAGACCTCCGGTAACTTCACGGAACTTAGAACATCTTAATGCGGATTAAACCCGTTCAGTTAGCAACGCGGACATGTAACCTCAGAGACCCCCGGAACTTAACGGAACTTATCTTAATACGGGGTAAACCCGTTCAGTTAGCAATGCTAAATGCAGACCTATTTAAGACAGACCCAGAGCTAGCAGCAGAACTATTAGAACCACTATTTGCACAAGTCTAGAAAACAGGGACAATACCAACAGAGCGGAGAAAAGAAATAATTGTCAAATTGCCCAAGAAGGGAGATCTTGCAGACTGCAATAATTGGAGAAGAATAACTCTTCTCTCAGTTCCCAGCAAAATACTAGGCAGGATAATTATACAGAGAATCTCAAAAGCAGTAGACCACAAACTGAGGAAAGAACAAGCAGGATTTAGAAAGAACAGAAGATGTTTAGATCATATATTTACTCTCAAAAACATTATAGAGCAGTGCTCAGAATGGCAAAGACAGCTGTACATTAATTTCGTTGATTTTGAAAAGGCTTTTGACAGTATACATAGGGACAGTTTATGGAAAATACTGAGGGCTTATGGAATTCCAAGCTGCATAGTGTCAATCATAAAAAGCCTTTATGCCAACTTTACGTGTAGCATTGGGCAGAGCAACCTAACCTTTGAAGTGAAGACAGGAGTACGACAGGGATGCCCCTTATCAACCACTCTATTTTTAACAGTCATAGATTGGGTGATGCGCCAGACAACAGAGGGCAATCCAAGAGGAATAAGATGGACTACATTTTCTACATTGGAAGATCTGGAATATGCAGATGACATTGCACTGCTAGCACATTCACATCAACACATCCAGGAAAAAACGGATAGACTTAATAAGTATAGCCAGCAGGTGGGCTTGAACATCAACTTAAAGAAGACAGAGGTCATGACGCTCAATGTGAGCAACCCTGAGCCCATATCAGTAAGGAATCAGCAACTGGAACAGACAGATGCCTTCACATACCTAGGATGCATAGTAACACCAGACGGTGGAGCAAGTAAAGACATCAACAACAGAATGAACAAAGCAAGAACAGCCTGTTTTAGTCTAAACAACATCTGGAAGTCCTCTCAGTACAGCACAAGCTTAGGATTATATCAGAGCTGTGTGCTTTCTGTGCTTCTCTATGGCGTGGACAGCTGGAGAGTTACAGAGAAGGAAATGTCGAAATTGTCTTCTTTTCACACAACATGCCTAAGAAAAATTCTCCGAATCTTTTGGCCGAATACCATCACCAACCAAGATCTGCTTACTCGGAGCAAGCAAGAGGACATGCACACCATCATAGCTGGCAAACGCTGGAGCTGGGTTGGCCATGTCCTCAGAAGAGACCCCGATGCCATCACAAGAACAGCTATGCTATGGACCCCTGAAGGAAAACGAAAGAGAGGCCGACCAAAAACAACTTGGCGGAGGACTGTGGAGGCTGAGATGCAAAGAATGAACCAGAGTTGGGGCACTGTACGAAGGATGGCCGCCGACCGAGCAAAGTGGAATCAACTTGTTGTTGCCCTACAAGACACCACCAGACGTAATAGCCACTGACTGCTTTGACGGTCGGCGGCTAAAGATCAAAGAAGAAGAAGTTAGCAATGCGGAAATGTAACCTCACAGACCCGCGGGAACGTCACGGAACTTAGAACATCTTAATGCGGATTAAACCCGTTCAGTTAGCAACGCGGACATATAACCTCACAGACCTCCGGGAACTTCACGGAACTTAGAACATCTTAATGCGGATTAAACGCGTTCAGTTAGCAAAGCGGACATATAACCTCACAGATCCCCGGGAAATAAACGGAACTTATAACATCTTAATGCGGATTAAACCTATTTAGTTAGCAACGCGGACATGTAACCTCAGAGGCCCCCGGAACTTAGAACATCTTAATGCGGATTAAACCCGTTCAGTTAGCAACGCGGACATGTAACCTCAGAGGCCCCCGGAACTTAACGGAACTTAGAACATCTTAATGCAGGTTAAACCCGTTCAGTTAGCAATGCGGACATGTAACCTCGCAGACCCCCGGGAACTTCACGGAACTTAGAACATCTTAATGCGGGTTAAACCCGTTCAGTTAGCAACGCGGACATGTAACCTCCGAGGCCCCCGGAACTTCACGGAACTTAGAACATCTTACCCCATCGAGGCCAGCTCCTTGACGTGGAGATAGGGCTCAAGTACAGCCATCCGCGGCCGAAAAACTAAGACTGGCCAGGCCCTCCTACACTCGAGCAAGACCACAGTCTGCCCTAGCAAGTCAAGGTGCTGAAGACGAGGCAACCAGCCAAGAGGCGCACCACAGCAATTAGGATGCCACGCACACGCGCAATGGAAATAAGCCTATATCTACAAAACGTTATGGGTATTGTATATGAAAACAACTCTCACATTAAATCTTTGTAAATACTTGAACCATTGTTGCACCGTTTTGCCTGTTGTTGGAAAATTCAACTTTTACCAAAATAAACTTCTGATAAATTGACAAGGTGCTTACTGAAATCATTGACTTTTGGATAAGTTACATGTCGTAGATGTACTAGATATGTATATTCCTACCACTACAACTCACAAATACATCATCTCAAGAGGATACGAACCTACATTGGTCATGATTAAAAACCTTACCAAGAAATAAACAACTCTGCTAGGCTTTAAGTCAGTAATACTTAACTTGGAAACATTATTGATATCCTTCCCAGTCCATTATTTATGATTAGTGACACTCATATAGGTACCTACCCCGTCACACATATTTGTCTTTTATTTGGCCTGGCACCAGTCTTCTTCTTCTTCGTTCGTCCTGAAAAGGACGGTGGTTGCGTTGTGTCTGTTTACGCCTAAGCTGTGATATCTGCACCTTTCGGTCGACACATCCGACTTCTGCACGGCATTTTTTAGGACCGGGTTTGCCTTCCCATTTCGATCCACACTCGCTCAGCCAGACTGCACAGCTGCAGACTGTTTCCAGGACCACCACGTGGAGGTGGAGTGCGGTCTTGACCAGCTCTGGTTCGCTGGTCCTGACGCAGGCAGTCAAGCTATGAGTCGCTGACTGCGGTCTCTATTGCTGCGTCTTGAGGTCCCAGTCTAATACTTGGTCCTCTTAGCAAACACTGGGTCGTCCTGGAGGTCTGGATCCCTGGCTTTTGGTTTCCCATTTTTGTCGTGGTAGCTAATCTTCTCCCATTCTGCAGATATAGCCAAACCATCGTAACTGGGACTGTTTCACTCAGGTCCACAGGGCTGGGTTTCGAGGCCATGTGATATCGTCTGGTGCTATTATTTATCAGTCCTCAAATATCGTACTTGTAGAAATAGTATGTCTGTCCTCTCTATGAAAGACCGTCACTGGGAGTAAAATATATAGTTATGTGCCCTATGCAGCAAGTAGTGACAGGAAAATAACAGTCTAACAAACTGCTACAGAAACCATGGCAACAAAGAGCACATAAAGTATTTTGACGTAGACTTCCTGCAAGAAGCCTACTACAGTGATGTTTCCATATTCTGTAGATTATAATCATGCGTAGATATCTGGCTGTTATTTTCACTAGATACTAAATATTGGCCAGTGTGTACTGGTGTCGTTTGATCTGTGTTTAAGGTTTTAAAACAGGTAGTAATTATAACAACAATCAGACATATTGTCCATATTCAAAGTTTTGGGCATACAAGAAGATCGGCTAATTAAAGCTGCACTTTAGGTGCTTTAACTGATCACATTGGCTATCACATCTACAGCAATTTAAAAAATATATATACAGTAATACAGACTTTAAAAAAATGGGCAGCAACTCTTACTTTCTTAAAATCTTGCTGATTTACTATAGTTATCCTCCTTGAATGGGAGTTGGCAGATTTGTATCAACCAGGGAGTACACACGTTATCAGACTTCCAACATGTACTCCTTTATGAGATTGAATATTCCAGGCACTGGCAAGTTATTCAGTCATTGTTTACCAATCTTTATTTCATAAATAAAGTTGTCATTTTGTGTAAGTACTGTCCACTCCACATTTTATTATCAGCTCAAAGTCACAAAAATCTAGCTTTTTATGATGAGGTGAAATGTCACTTGGAGTATACTTTGTTCAAATCTTGACACCTCTACAACTTGTCCTATTTTTTTGCCATGTATATGTGTTGCGATGAATTCACGCTGGACGAGATCAAACAAGCCGTTAAAAGATTAAAAAATTTTAAAGCTGCTGGAGTTGACGAAATTTCAGGGGAAATGATTAAAGCAGTTAATGACAACAACCTCTTGAGAATTTTAGATATTATAAATGAAGTATGGAGAGAAGAACAACCACCACAACAATGGAAAGACAGTATTATTGTAAAGTTACCGAAGAAAGGTGATCTATCAGACTGTAATAACTGGCGTGGTATATCTCTATTATCAGTACCTGGAAAATTATTATGTTGCATGATGTTAGAAAGACTTAAATTGCATGCTGACGAAAAGATCAGAGAAGAACAAGCGGGTTTCAGGCCGAAACGATCATGTATTGATCAAATATTCACACTAAGAACAATTATAGAAGAATCAGTGGAAAGGCAATCGCCACTTATTATCACCTTCGTCGATTTTCAAAAAGCCTTTGATAGTCTACACCGCCCATCATTGTGGAAGATACTTACAATCTATGGTTTTCCAACAAAATATGTGAATATAATCAAAGCACTATATGACAATGCAAGATGTTGTGTTAGAACAAATAAAGGGAATACAGAATGGTTTACAGTAGAAACAGGGGTGAAACAAGGCTGTATTATGTCACCACTACTTTTTGGAATAGCTATTGATTGGGTTATGAGAAACTATACCCACAATGAACAATTAGGTATAAAATGGACAAATGGAAAATTCCTGGGGGACCTGGATTTCGCAGATGATGTAGCATTCTTAAGTTCAACACCAAGACAATCCCAAGAAGCAATAAATAATTTGTGTCATCTCTCGGTTAAAATAGGTCTCCAAATAAATGCCTCTAAAACTAAAGCTATGAACTTTTCTAACGAGACCTTTGATATCATCTTGAACGGGGAAAAACTACAGAAAGTTGAAAGTTTCAATTATTTAGGCAGTAAAATGACTCAGGATGGTGACACAACAAGAGAAATCCATACTAGAATTGCTTTGGCAGCTAGCGCCTTCAATAGATTATCTAACATTTGGAAATTACGATCATTGAATATACATACCAAGCTTCGTCTGTTTAATTCAAATGTTATCTCAGTGTTAACATACGGCTGTGAGAGTTGTAAAGAATTTATTATTATTATTATATGTGTTGTGTATGTTATAATCTACTTGCGTTAACAACAGTTCGGTACTATTTATGTCTGTTAATGGCATCTCTCCACTTAAATGCTTAGTTACATACATTCAAACAACAATGAACGTAGACACTTGGAAATTCAAAAGACATGAGGTAGCAGAATTTTGTGATCACCTACTTTCTTGTTACTGTTTTCCCACATCTTAGCCAAGTGCATGGGCTCAGGTCATAGATTTGAGATCTTAATTTTGTATTTGAGGTTCACAAAATATGATAGTACGGATTACTGTTAATGTTATTGTTAATCAAAATCGACCTCACTGCAATCAGGGCAAACCCATAGGTGCTCAGTCTCCCTCAGCAATGTCGAAGACTATGAATGCTAATTGTTCCTGTAGCATGCTGGTTGTACATACGACGGATGCATCCTCTCTCTCGTCTATTTCTGCTAGTCCCACGTTTGATGCCAAACTCCAACAGTCTCAGCTTTGTTGATTCATCTATTGCAATGCCATTATCTAGCTGGTGATGATTAATTGCACTTACTGAAATCTGATACATCATATTTTCTTGAGAGGTGGACTGAAGGTGTGAGCAGTCTGATTATTCTGGTCATTAACTAGGCATTATAGGTGTCTGGTCATTAACTAGGCATTATAGGTGTCCTAGATGACTCACGGTGAGAGTAAGGGACCAGTGTAATTGTGGCAGGGAATGGTATGAAGGACTAGAATAAAAGAAAGGGCAGGCTTTGCCTGTTTGTACTATAAGTGAACCAACACACACGTACGGTCATTAGTATAGTAAGCTAGCAGGCTACGGTCAGTTTAACATCCTGGCCTGGGAAACAATTACTGCAGACCTTTTGCAGGTGGGCTAATTGTAGGAAGAGTTGACAGATTTATTTGAAAACATAGGATTGTCCTGGATTGAGTTAGTCTGATAACAAAAGAGTACAAACTGCTGAAGAAAGCAAAGTAGCATGGGACAAGGAACGTTTAACTAACTTTTCCCACGTATAGTTTTTTCGAGATTCTAACCTTAAGGTTGCAAAATGATTTGTTTACGACTTTAAGAATGATAGAAAGCATGGTCTTGACAGGAAAACACATATTTAGTTTCCTAAAAGTAACAACAGGAAAGGATATTAACCTGAACACTGAGTCAGGGTAGAATCCAATTAGTGAATTATCTTTGGTTGGTATTTTTGGAGGACAAAAGTAAGGGTGACTGACCCTGACGAGAAAAGTTGAAGGGCATTTTTAGGAACTAGAAAGAATATCTTGAGAGGTGAGTTTACAATAAATTCAGAGCGAGGACGTAGTCGCGAGAAGGTCTCACACACTGCATTAGCAGTCGTGTGATTTTTGTAGAATAGAAGTATAACTTTTAGTGACTTGTTTAAGAGAGAAGGTTTTCGTAGATGTATTTTCAGATATAAGAGAATCATTAGTAATAGTTTATTTCTATTTATAAAGAACATTAGGACAGTGGTTCTCAGGATGTGGAATATGAAGAAATTAGATGGTGTCACTCTGCGGATGCAGATCTATTATTATTTGAAGAGACAATACAAGTGATGGAATGTGAAAATGGATTATGGAGATATACTCGTCGATCACATAGATTAAGTTTTCACTCTGCAGATGCAGATAGTACCTATCTTGTGATGTGGATGGCAGAATTACGCTGTGCTGATACATAGTACTTAATGAGTGATGAGGATTGCAGATGAGTTGTATGACGAGAAGATGTTGAGAAACACTGTGGTATTTAAATTCACATAGAAAAGAACAGTAACGTTTATAACATGATTGTTTTGAAGAGATTTTCAAGATGTTTACCTTGATGTAGGAAGTTTAGACAGTCATGATCCTGGGTAAGCAACTCACGTCTGTTGTTTTTCTGTTGTCTAGTGTTCTACTTCTTTATTTCTCACGGGTGCCTGAAAACATACCTTTATGTTTGTTTCATATTAATTTACACAAGAAGTAAAGGTGCGTGTCAGATACAGTAGCAATGGACTGGGATCTAAATGTATATCTCCTGCGATAGACAGGTCTAACATACCAACTTAGATAACCCAGAAGAAAGTTTGATGCTGACTGTTTGAGAACCCTTGAAGAGAAGTTAACGTTAATACTAATTGTTTGAGAACCTGTGAAGAGAACTTGGTTGTACAGCCTGTATATATATACCAACATATTATCAACAGATGGGGGTGAGTTTCATATATTCGTTACATTTGATATTGATGTTCATCTTTTTCTAAATAAATAAATAACCTTGATGGGTGTCATCAACTGTCTGCAAGTGCAGCTGACTGTGAACACTACGTTTCATCTATGTGTAAAATAGTACTACCACTACTTCATTCTGGGCGTGAAATTAATAAACCCGTGTCCGGTCTGACTTTTAAGATACCCCAGAGATCTATGTTGAAGTAGAATGATTGAGAACAGTGCATAGCAATTATTTTGTGTATATAAACATTTCTTGACAAGTCAATTTATCATCAAGCAACAATATTTTGAGTGTATCAACGATTCAACCTTCTTATCTCTTGGAAATTTCCAATGGAGAGTTGCATTTGTTATTACTAAAAGATACATATTTGAAATTTTCATTAAATTTCATCTACTTTGATTTGATCATTATTATGAAACGTTTGTGATTGAGGAAGGTTATTTACACCTGTTTGAGGTTATATGACTCATAACCACTACATCACGTGCCAAAATAAAATCAAACATAAATTGCTCTCCAGTCTATGAACCTTGGGTTGAACATATATACGAAAAACAACCCCGACTGTCACATAATGCTCTGTGTGTTTGGTTCACACAGACTACCTTTGCTAGTTGAACTTGCTATGAATATCATGAAGCATGCTACAATTAGCACCTTGGGACATGAGTACACAGCCTACCCACCACAGAAATATTGACAGAATGTGTGATTCCTATATACACACATTGGGATTCTTGCCGGTGCTACGGACTTCGTGCACTGTTGTGAGATCCTCCTTATGTGATCTAAGGGAGGAGATCATCGGAGCACTGATGGAGTTGTCCGTGTACAATGAAGATAATCCTTCAAACCAAAAATCCTAGAAATATCTTGCTGACTTCCAGTGAAGGCACACCAAATAATAACCTTACCAACATTCCTGTTATACTATAAATCTAAAAACTGACATAACTAGGGAACTGAAAAACAAACAAACTTTATTTACTATTCACTCAACATGGTTCAATTTTATTTTATTAAAGCTAGAATCAGCATTCAACAGTTACATGAGCAAATAAGAACAATTAAGGATACACAAGGACATTTATGTAATAATTGTCACCACATAATTTCAGTGCAGAAAGCCTGTTAAATATTCTAAACTTAAAAAAAAATATTAACAAATACAAAACATATATTTAAAATAATTGTAATTAGAAAAACATGAAAAAAAAAAAAAGGTACAGCAAACCAAACTAACCAGTTTTCAAGTCCCTCAAACACTCAAGTGTAAAGAGAGATTTAAAACATGGAAACAGGTATACACCATACAGATATTATGAAACACCATACACGCTACAGACATTATGAAACACCATACATGCTACAGACATCATGAAACACCATACACGCTAGACATTATGAAACACCATACATGCTACAGACATCATGAAACACCATACACGCTACAGACATTATGAAACACCATACATGCTACAGACATCATGAAACACCATACACGCTACAGACATTATGAAACACCATACAAGCTACAGACATCATGAAACACCATACACGCTACAGACATTATGAAACACCATACACGCTACAGACATTATGAAACACCATACACGCTACAGACATTATGAAACACCATACATGCTACAGACATTATGAAACACCATACACGCTACAGACATTATGAAACACCATATACGCTACAGACATTATGAAACACCAGAACACATGCCACAGAATGTGCAGCCTGAAAGAACCAACAAAAGAAAAACAACAAATGTAAAATACTATAGAGAATAAAGAAGGTTATATATTCAAATTTTAACCAATGGGGTTGAACCGGGTATCTGATGTGCAGGTTAAAACATCATATTCCTTGTACATGGGAGAACAATAAATCAATCAATGGGTTATCAGCAGATTTTAATATCACAGCAGATTTTAATATCAGCATCCAGATAACATTTGTCTAGTATATAGGGGTCGTCTCCATGACGTCACACAATCCCCCCCCCCCCACAAAAACCAAGGAACCCCCCCCATGTGATGTCACAAATCTCTTCCTTCCCCTTTCCTCCCTATTTTATTGTTGCTGTAATACTGAAAAGAAAAGACGTAATTTAGTTAACTAGTCATCATCATCATTATCATTATTATGACCTTTCAACTCCCTAAGGAGCATATACTTTATGACAAGTCTTCCTGTCCTGTGCCATCAGCTCAAGATCTTTCCATACCTTCTTCATGTCTGTCTTCAACAGGCCTGTGGAGTTGGAGGTCGGAAATTTTTTAGAGGAGTTGGTAAACAAATGTCAAGACTCCAAATTTTATCAGACTTAAGCCAAGGCAGATCCACATTTTATCTATGCAGGGAGAGGGGCGCTTAAAAAAAATTGAAACAGCATTTCAAAGTAGTTGTGTATTATTAACTTAATACATTTAAGCAACAGAAGTAACAAAATTACCATGCAAAGTGTTTTGAAATATTGAGTTAAAAACAACAAAAGTCTTCTGCTGTATAAATTAGAAGAGGCAAGAGTTCTGCAAATCCCATTCCTCATTACATCAAGTTGTGCCACACTTTCTGTGACTCTGTGATCATTCAAGATGCTGCTTTGACTGTCATAGCCTTACCACCCAGTCACTGTGGAAAGTTTGTTTTTGTCTTCAGAATAATCAAATCCAATTTGAGAGCAGCAATGAAGGTGGAACTACTAGAAGCGATCCTTATTTTAAGAAACAATTCAATTTAAATAAAAAATATCATATTAAAAATAAAAATAAAAACTTTTTTAAAGTTTTGGTTTTGTATTATTCTGTGGATGAATAAATAGTTAAAAGTGTAATCTATGAAAGCCACATATAACTCCATGTATGTACATAATTTCATGCCATATGACTAGTAAACAAACTATAGTCGGAGTTGAAGTTCTAAAATGTCAGGAGTCAGAGATGGAAAATGTTTTGACCAACTCCACAACCCTGACTAAAGACGTTCTCTTCTCTGTGTATTCCTTCATCTTCTTCTGTCTTTCTTACCCTGGGGATTCCAGATAAATGACTGCCTGGTAAAGCTATGAGCAAGTTTGCTCAATGTGTGCTTTACTTCATTCAACTAGGTCAACGTTTGTGTCTTTATCTCATCAGACTGTTGTCGCAATGGTGAAAGCTTGTTACTGTTTTTTTTAAATCTAGTTTTACACAGTACAGTTTATTTTACAATATTTAAAAAAGAAATACAGTATATAATTAACAATAATTTAAATCAGTTAAAGGTTATACTCAATTAACTGATATTTCAGCTGAGATCATAACATTAATATAAGTAGTCCACGAGGGAGTTGTTAACTATTGCAGATGAAAGTTAACAATTGCAAATAAAAGTTAACTTGTGGATAAAAGTTAACTATTGTGGATTAAAGTTAACTTATGCAGATAAAAGTTAACTATGTGACATCACATTTTTGCAAATTCCCCCTTCCCTTTCATCACACAATTTTAAATAATGAATGCCATAAAACTGTATTTTCACATCGGGTAACATTCTGTATTATCTACAGTGGAAAATAAGACAAATAAAATGAAAGTAAAGAGATATATAAATTTGAACATTAAAGAAAATGGAGGTGGGGGTGTCTTTCTGACCTTAAGCCCTGTGCAGAAAAAAGGCTGTCAGTGGCGACAGGACAATTCTCCAGCAACTTCAGAGCAGAGGCAGAGGCCTTGAAAACTGCAGCAAAGGTTATATTGACAGAAGAAACGGCAGAGAGACAAGTTGCTTTCTTTACTGATGCACAGTCAGTAATTGCAACGTTGAAAAGCCAAAATAATACAGACCTGGATGATCTCAGAGTAGTGCTCCACAAACTGTGTCAACGATTCAAAAGTGTTGTGATCCAATGGATCCCATCTCATTGTAACATCGCCGGCAATGAAGAGGCTAACAGAATGGCAAAAAAAGGTTCACATCTACCTCAGCCTGATGCAAGCATAACTTTTGAGGAGGCAAAGAGTTTTATCAGAATCAGTTACAGAAACAAATGGAATGTTGAACATCCAGGGCACACACAGAATGATGCTTACTACCAGCTCCACAGAAGAGAACAAGTGGTAATCTTCAGACTCCACACTGGCCACAACAGATTGAGATACCATCTATTCAACAAGCTAAAGATAGGAACTACCGATCAGTGTAACTGTGGCACTGATAAAATGACTGCTGAACATCTGCTTCAAAGTTGCCCCTTATATGTGGTACAGAGAAAGTGCATATGGCTGACGCCAGCTCCTTTTGTGGAAAAGCTTTACGGGGATTCAAATAGCCTCAAACTGACTACTGCTTTCTTTGAGAACATTCAAGTAAACGTCTGAGAGTGTACGAAGAGGAAGAAGAACATTAAAGCAAAATCATTCTTCAAAGGAAAACAGATAAGACCATATTCATATTAGTATATATGGAAACTGAAATAGCAAAATTACTAATGAGATAATGATACAATATTCATAGAGGTTAACATGGACATTAAAATAATAGCTTTCACAAACGGAAAAGTTGGAATCACACAAACATAAAGTTCATTCATTGTCATGGTAATACTTTAGAATGGCAATGAATGAAAACTGCCACCACAGCCTATGTCCTCATAATAAGATGAGGTCTTAAGACAGAAAAATAATAGCCATAAAAGTCTAGAATGACGATTATCATGAAAGTATAGTGCTGAGGACGATGAAATTACAGAATACTGGCATTGGTAAAAGTGCTAATAGTCACTGGAAAATATGACCATAGAGATTTCAAAATAAAAACACCAAGCACAATAAATAAAACACAAAGATCAAAGTTGTATGTATGCCAGTAACATTGTTGCAAACATCAAATATTCCTTCTTTGTCTCTCAGCCCCATGTGGAGCATGGGCAGGAAACAGGTACAATTTTTGCATGAATGAATGTGACCACAATGATGAAATGGTAGCTTACTATGGCAATTTCCAAAGAAAAACTAGAAAATGGTGGAAGGAAATTTTCTACTGAATTATTGACGTGTCCTAAGTAACATTTACTGTTATCATCATACATTAACATTTATTGTTATCTATCATTTCACACATATATGATAGATTAACATTTACGGTTATCATCCTAGAAAAAGGGGTGACCGACCCCAACCAGGTGCATCTACAGGTGACAGATAGTGGAATGATCTCCAGATATGGTGTGTCAGCTGCAAATTAAGCTAGATTATTACTGGACATGACGAATAAGCAGCTGTGGACCCAACGGTGATTAGCCATGGGGAAGGTAAACCTCGGTAAGCAAACCAACCTGCTGCCTTGCAGCTGCTCCCGGGAGATGGAGAGGCTATGAGAGGCAACCCTGAACAACAAACACAACCCGCCGTGTGTCAGCTACGGCGCAGACACCGGAAAAAATTAGGGCACACACGCATTTACAGTATGGAGTCATGTGACAATCTCAACTTTTGTCATGGCGTCACTCCTACCAGCTACAACTGGGGAGGAGCGAAGCCGGGCCCCTAGCCTCAAAAGGGCCCACCCAAGCAACCGGTGCCTGCCAACCAGATGGTCAGTGGAAGGCAAAGTAGAGCAACTGACCAACTAACCCACTATCTTGCAGTGGCTCAATGGAATGCAGAAAGAGTGAGGAACAAGAAACCAGAGTTACAAGAATTCCTCAGAAAAAACAACACTGACATAATCTGTATCCAAGAATCCCATCTAAAAGATACCCAGCGATTCTTCATTCGTGGAGACGAACCCTTCCGCCAGGACAGGGCAAAAAGAACTAAGGGAGAAATCCTCACACTAGTTAAAACTTCAGTCCCAGCAGTAGAAATAAATAGGTCTGATGAGGACGAAATTGAATTCATTACAGTCCAACTACTGCTGTCCAGTGGAGACATGATGATCACAAACTGCTACAGCCCTCCAGCTACAGCTCTGGAGTTATACAAAGTGAAACTAGCAGAATCAAGACTTCTCATTATGGGTGACTTCAATAGCCTCGCCAAGCTGGGGCTATGAAGCGATAGATCAGAGAGGAGAAGAGGTAGAAGATTGGATGGTGGAGAATAAACTAATTCTAATAAACCAACCACATGATAAGCCCAGAATAAAGAAAACAAGGAACACACCATATATCAGTCACATTTACAGATATCTGAAGTAGGAAGCTCAGGACCATTTAATATGACTCCTAGCTGGAACATCAAAAAAGCGAACTGTGTCATTTTTAAAGAACAGGTCGATAAACTCTGTCAGAACATTACCCACTCAAACAGCATAAATAAAAACATTTCCATTATCAGTGAGGCAATCATTCAAGCAGCAAAGAAGTCAATCCCACAAGGTAAATGACGAGATCACAAACTCTCCTGGAGTGACAACCTGGAAAAACTCCAAAATGACCTAAATAAAGGACGGAAGACTATGGAGCAAAATCCAACAACAGAAAACATCCAGAGGCAGGCACAACAGTATGAAACTTGCTTTTAATGGAAAAAAAAAGAAAGCTGAAATCCAAAGGAGCTGGCACCAGAAAACCAGCAGTCTCAACATGGATAAGGACTCAAGCAAGCTGTGGAATCTGACAAGAGTACTCAATGAAGAAACAACAACCAGCTGCTGTAAGACTGTCATCAAGGAAAATGAAAAATACCACACAGGAAAGATGGCAGCAAACATCCTGGCAGATTTCTACAAGGAAGAAAGCACCACATCACTTCCACATGCACGTATCCAAGAAGTACATAAGGAAGAAAGAGAAAAACTGAAGCACCAAAACCCAGATATCTGCATGAAGTCATCCCTTACTATAAGAGAACTCAGTGCTGCCATAACAAAACTAAAGAAAATGAAAGCTCCAGGAAAATATGGTATTATAAATGATATGATCAAGAACCTGCCTGGGACCTGTAGCCAGGCACAAGCTCCTCCAAATCTTCAATCAATCATGGAGTACTGGACAATTTCCAGATCAATGGCAAGAAGCAATCACTGTTCCATCAGAAAGAAACAGAAGGAGAAAACAAGCAAGTCCAGCAACCGACCAGTTAGCCTACTGTGCTGTCTAGGCAAGGTAATGGAAAGAATGGTGAACTCAAGACTAGTGAAATATCTGGAAATAAATTATCTGCTTGATAACACAATCAGCATTCAGGAAAAACTGCAGCACTGAGGACCAGCTAGTATATCTAGCCCAGGAAGTAGAAAATGCCTTTCAGGATTTTGTGGACCTGACAAAAGCTTTTGATAAGGTATGGAAAGAAGGACTTCTCCTTAAAATGCTCAACAACAAAATTGAAGGAAGAATGTTCAACTGGATATGGGACTTCCTCTGATAACGCACAGCAAGAGTAAAACTTGATGGGAAACTGAGCCATCGCGTCACTCTTGAATAAGGTGTGCCACAAGAAGGAGTTATCTCCTCTACACTCTTTATCATCTATATAAATGATATTGCAGAGAAACTGTCCAGGCATATCTCCAGGGCTCTACATGCTGATGACTTTGCTGCCTGGTGTGCCGCACAACATGTGCCTATTGTACAGTTCAGGATGCAGGCAGCACTAAATACCATAGGTAAATGGGCATCTGACTGGGGCGTACAGATCAACCTCTCCAAGACAGTAGCAACCTGCTTCTCTCTGTCAAATCTCCATGAAACGGTCAAATTGCAACTAAATAGAAGTGAGCTCCCAAATGAGGAAAATTTAACATACCTTGGAGTCGAGTT
Organism: Oreohelix idahoensis; assembly: GCA_024509875.1. NCBI lineage: Eukaryota > Metazoa > Mollusca > Gastropoda > Stylommatophora > Oreohelicidae > Oreohelix > Oreohelix idahoensis. Next base: position 129,775 of record JAMPIV010009786.1, read on the forward strand.
GGATAAGAGACTCACCTGGAAGCCACACCTGAAAGCAGTTGAACAGAGAGCAACAAGGAATCTCTTCATTATGAAAAAACTGGCTGGCACAAATTGGGGAGCAAATACCAGCATACTTAAATAAAGTCTATACAGACACAGTCAGGCCTTTAATTGAATTTGGCATGTCAGCCTGGGCCACGGCATCTAAAACAAACACAGAGCGTCTAAGAAAAGTGCAAAATGCAGGCTTAAGATTAATCACTGGAGGGATGAAGACTACTCCAATCCAGTCAATGGAGAGATACACCAACATCTGCTCCCTTGATGACCGACGTGAGGAAAAGGTGTTTATTCACAGCGAGTAGCTTCTACGAAAGCCAAATCATCCAATGCATGCCAAACTCCATAGCTTGACCAAAAAAATAGGCAGAAGTCTCTGAAATAAGAAAGAAAGGCCACCAGACCCCTCCACAACTAAAAACCTTGGCTCAGGAGATGACTGAAGAAAAGTTCAACCCGAAAGAGTGGACACACATATACACAGATGGATCCACAGAGGGGGCAGTAAAGAATGGTGGAGGAGGCATTTTTATAAGATTCGTAAATGGGAAGATCATCCAAAAGGCCTTCACAACTGGAAAATTTCAGGGCAGAAGCTATGGCACAACTACAAGCTCTGAAAATCCTCACCAGATCAGAACAGCCACCAAGATAGTAATCGTCACTGACTATAGATCATTACTGGAATCAATACCGAACACCAGAAATAAAAGCATGACGCATGAGATCGGATCTGAGCTTAACATTATCCGAAGGTCATCAACCATTGCCCTTCAGTGGTTACCCTCCCATTGTGGAGTCACTGGAAATGAGAGAGCAGATGCTCTATCTAGAAGTGGCAGTAAAATGGAACAATTCAGCCACTCATTGCCCTATCCAGAAGCTAAAACCCTCATCCACAACAAGTAAAAAAAAACCAGAGGAAGGTGATACATACAGCAGAGATGACCCAATATACCAACTTACAGCAGAGATGACCCAATATACCAACTTAACACACCAACAGACCATCAAATTCCGCCTGAGAACTGTACACTGCAGACTACTAGGCCTTCTCTATTGCCTCAGGATATCTCTTACAAATGAATGTCCATGTGGAACTGGAATCCAGACCCCTGAACATATTCTCCAAAACTGCCCAACCCATGATGACCCACGACGCCTGAACTGGCCAGGGGGTGCTGAGCTCAAGCAGAAGCTATGGGGCAGCTGTGCTGACCTGGAAAAGATTGTAGACTTCGTCCTGGCGACAGGCCTACAGATTTAGCATGACTACAAACTGAACGCAGAAGAAGAAGACTGTTATCATCATACATTAACATTTACTGTTATAGATTAACATTTACTGTTATCTATTATATCACACATTAACATTTACTGTTATCTATTATATCACACATTAACTGCTATCTATTATATCACACATTAACAGTTATTTGTTCATACATTAACACTTACTGTTATCTATTATATCACACACTAACACTCTTCAATATGGAAATTTAAAAATCGTTCCGATCGTAACGATGACCTTTGAAGTAAAAAAGCACATTTATTTTTTAATTTTGACTTCAAATCAATGTTTTATGTTAAGAATACACGTTAACAATTATATCTGTGCTAAAAAATATACAGCTTTCACTTATTTTGACTTTGAAATTACACGCGGAAAAACGTAAACACCGCATTTGTCCGTCCACCATTTTGCGAACAGCTCGTCTTAACACATCGTAAACAAAATGCAGTTTGACAGTGACCACAACACATCTAGTGATGTAGATTCCTGTTCTGATGATTATTCAGAGGACTCTGTTTGTTTTTGAAAAAAAGAAACAAATATTTCACTATTCAAACATTTAACAAAGAACTAATGGCACCAGGAAATAAATATAAAGGGGTCGGGCGTAACCTGTGAATCAGGGCATTTATGTTTAGAAACAGATTCAAAGCAATAATGAGTTTTTTTAAAGTTTCAGACCCAAAGACTGAAGACCCTCAAGATAAGCTATGTAAAGTGAGAATGTTGTTAACATGTATTAGAATGAAGTGCAAAAAGCTATACCAACCTGATCAAAATGTTTCTGTTGATGAAAGAATGGTTAGAAATAAAGGGCGTTATTCTTTTTGACAGTATATTGGAGACAAGCCAACAAAATGGGGGATGAAGTTTTGGGTTCTTGATGATGCTGTTAGTGGATATACTTATGACTTTGATGTTTATTTAGGTAGGAACACTGCAAATGGACCGTTTGGTTTAGCTTATACTGTAGTTATGAATCTTATGAAATCTTTGGTGAGACAAGGATATATGGTTTATTTTGATAATTTTTTTACATCCATTCAGTTACTGAAGGACTTGTGGAAGTTAGGGATTGGAGCTTGTGGCACATTTCTTAGAAACAGAAAGGGGTTTCCAGCTGCACTTTCAAATATAAAGGAATTTGAAGAAAAAAATAGTATCAGAATTGCAATGAGGTGGGAAAGAGATGAAGAATTACTAGCACTGCAGTGGAGAGATAACAAAACTATAACACTGGTTTCTAGCATTCACAATGCAAATGGCCATAGGTTCGCTAAGCGTAGAACTAAGGTTAATGGGAATTTTCGAGAACTTAATGTTAGACAGCCAAATCTTGTAAGGGATTACAATATATACATGAAAAAAGAGGACAAGAGTGACCAGCTGATTAACAAGTAAGGTACAATGTTTTGAGAAAGGCCAATAAATATTGGAAAACTCTTTTTTTTTCACTTTCTGGATATTGCTAGGGTAAATGCTTACATTTTATTTCAAGACTGGCAGAAAAAACACCCAGATGTAGAAGAACTGAAAAGACCAGCTAGATATGGTCAGCTAGATTTTACAGAACTAATCAGGGAATTGGGGAACATAAGTTTGTATGATGATGTACCACTCGCTTCAAAGCCACCAGTTTTTTCTCGGCACGCCATGTAAAGATTGAAAGAAAAACAAAAGTTAAATGTAAAGTTTGGGATACTTTTTTATGTTTTCATGCAGGTAGGAATTGTCTGTCAGAATACCACAAGCCTTAGTAGGAAATATATAAAGATGTGTTGTCTTTATTATGTCACCTTCATAACTGATTTTACTTATGTGTGAGTGATCATACAGTGTTACACTAGAAATATGTCTACTGAAGTCATATTTCATTAATTTAGCTAAGATGTTTGTTACATCCATTTTCGCACAACCATTTATAATGCGAGACTTAACAGATTACCAGATGCCAAAATCTAACTATGTTAGACGTGCTTAGGTACGCATCTATGTATGTGATAATAGCTTAAATTTATTGTGCACCAAAGAGCACAAATTTGGTGCGATATATTCGTTGGTTGCCACAGAGAACGCTGATGCGTCACAGAGAGAGAGACAAGATGACGGCTTTACAAGACAGACGTTGTTCTGGTCTCTGAGTCCCATATGGTGGGAATAATTGATAGCGGTCATCTATTTGATACCTTCCAGGGTGAAGCGTTTGCCATAGACAATTCTGGCTCATCTTCGTCAGTAACTCAATGTGATACTCGACGTAAGTACTTTTCAAGATTCTGGCAGGGCTTCAGTAAGGCTGTTCATGACCTACTGCTAGTGCGACAAATCCTCTGTGAAGTAAGTTTGAAATTGATGCTTTGTATTGTAGTCTCAAGTAAAGATGTCCGGCCAAATATACATAAGAATCTATGATCAAAGATAGGATCTGAAAAGATGTAAAATATCTTCACCTCAATACTTTTGCTGTTCACGGGTTGTCCAACGGTCATTGATGTCAATCAAGTTTGACATTGAAATCGTATCTACATGCTGTATTATGATTGCCATACCTGATGTTCCAGTGTGTCTTCGTATGATGATGTCGTCCACGTTTTGTCAAATAAATTTGTTATAGAAACTGTCCTTCAAGCCCGGAGTTCAGCGTCCATCAACCACATCTGAATGTTGGTTTACATATTGACATTGATTCGTTATTATCACAGCCATAGACATGTCGTCATTGGGGTCACTATATTAGTCGGCCACCTGTAAGCCCGACCAAACTGACAGCATTCCTAGTCAGTAGTCTGATGGACTATGAGTATAAGACACAACCAATATTCACAAGAAATAACTGTCGCATCGACGGAAGGTCAAAGTACATACAGAAGTAAACAGCGTATCAGCCGATGGCCAAAGAACATAACGAAAGTTAAAAGAACACTAACACTATACTATATATCAGACCCAAACAAGAAAACGAAACTACAACAATGTTGCAGCAACTTATAATAACTGTAATGTATTCAGTGGAAGATTTTTTTTTGGGGAATATTTAAAAAAAAAAAGCGCCTAGTTAAGGAAATTACCTTTATTATTTATTGTTGAATTGTTTTAGAAATGTAACATATGATGCAGAAATGGTCAGAACTACAATAAAATATGACTGTTGTTAATTGTTCTGATAATATTTTTTTTTTTGGTCTTCTTTGTGAAATATCATGTTTATAATTTTTGTGTATTTTTCCTGTTGCCTTTTTTTCAATTTTTTAAAAACTCATCAATATAAATTTTAAAAAATATTAATTTTACATCTAAATATGGTAGTCTGTTCAATTACAAACAATTTGATGTATAACACCTTTAGTTAGACTTCAAATTAAAATGTATCAAGGAACATTAGAAGTCAGATTATGAGAAAATGATAAAAATATCAGGATTGAAAAGAGTTAGCATTTACTGTTATCTATCATATCACAAATTAACATTTACTGTTATCTATTATATCACACATTAACTATTATTCACATTTTACTCTACCATTCAGATTTATGTCAATAAACATGCTAATTTCAACCACTGCTTAAAATTTTTAATATATCATTATTCCAATTACAATATTATTCCAAATCAACCACTAGACAACTTTATTTTATGTGCATAATGATAAATCACTAGAACGTGTAGTTTACATGCTTCAAATTAAATTGTTAAGAAATTAAATTTGATATGTTTATGAATAAATCATTAGAGAATTTCGTTTATGTGATTTCAAATAAATTGCTGGGAAATGAAATATGATGTGTTTAACACATTAACTACCGCAAGCCGCTGTCAGCGGCTCACAAAATAATCACATTTGGACCGCAAGCCGCTCAGAGCACCAATCTAATTTTAGTAATAAAACGAATGAAAAATGTACTGAAACACTCTCTGATCTGGTTCAAGATTTTAAGTTGCCACCGGAAAACAAATTCCCAAAGCATGGTTGTTGTAGAACATTGGAAAATTGATATTATGTTCATATTTTTCAGCGTTTTGGGTTAGTTACCAAATTGTGTAAAACTGTTTACCGTGGCAACTAGTGTTAGGACTACAAAAAATGCGTGTACATCTCGTCTAACGGCTGAATAGGATCCAACGTGTTTCAACAATTGACTGATAGATCTAGCGACGAGGACAAGAGTGAAGACGGTGTGCACATTGATTGAAATTGTGATTTTGATAGAGATGGGGCGCAAGCAGTTATAATTGTGAAAATATTGCAAGTCCTCGGCCATCGGAGGGCCGTTAAATAGTAACAACCTCTATTAGAGTTACAACCGGTGTTTATTGTAATAGTACATTCATTTATCTTTAAAATGACGTGTAATTCATAAAAATCTGTAAACGATTACGAAAACTACAGCTTACTTTGTGCAAACACCTACAGGATGAAAATGGGAAAAAAATTTAATTCGGCCACAGTGTGTTTTTCAATTCGGTAGTTAATGTGTTAAGAATAAATTGTTATAAAACCTGCATTTGAAATACGCTTGAAAATAAATCATTAGGATGCTAAACACATTTTTCAGTAAGTCTCCTTGGAGCAACACTTCACTTGTTTAAGGATAAATATCAGAGAGCAAAACTTCATTTGATTAATAATAAATAAGTAGAAAGCTGTATACTACCAAATTTGTAACAACAACCAAAAAAAAACAAACAAATGTGGTAATCTTTTGTATATGTGGTTAAGTACAGCTAGTAGATTGTGGCTGGGACACCTGAGCTCATGAGACTTGATGTGCATCCTTAGCCAAGCTGTAGAACAATGAAGATGGGTCAGCCAGCAGATTTTTGGGTGAATCAAACTCTTTCACAAGTCCCTGATCCATCACCAGAACTCTGATGAGAGAACACATACAAATAAAGCATAGGGAGAATTATGACTGGCTGTGACACAGAGCACACATTTCACAATGGCATATCTCTTTGTGCTACACCGGAAGCTCTTGAAATTATCACTTTCTTTATTCTGTTTGGTTCCTGATGCAACAACAATTCTTTCACCTTACTCTCTATTCTAATCTGTCTTCTTGACTACAGTCCAGATTATATATCAACTCTTGTTATTTTCTCTTCTACTTATCTTTTTTAATACCACTTTCTTTTTCCTTGAAAAATTGGGAGTGTTTGTGAAGCACATCTCATTCAATCTAGACACAAGGTCAATCAGTTATATATTCTTTATATAAAAAACTCATGTCCAAATATAAAGACCCTGTGGTCTGGTTTCTCTGAAGAAAGGTTGACTATAACTATTATATAATTCTAATGCATTATTCTGTTCCAAAATGGGCATCTGTTAAACACCTTTTACTGGAGCGATATCATCTTGTGGATATGCCTACCTCCCACCAGGAATGGGTAACACATCAAGACTACATGCATTTGATACCGCTTTAATTTCTATTATTTTGAAGCTTAACTAAGATTCTTTAATAATGAAAGTGTAACATTTTGTATAAATAAAAAACAGATTACAGATAAAACCTCAATGAATACAAACATAGTTAACTTTATCATGTAGGTTGCACTTGCTAAGTTTTATTGAGACACGCCATATAACATATTTTCATGCGCTACTATGCATTGCCACTACTGCAGACAGGTCTTTTAATTGAAAACTCTATTGCTTGTTATTTCAAATTTAATTTTTTTGGCTGTGTTTTATCTTACATTATAAATGATTTTGTCCACAGTGTTTCATTAACTCTTTCCGTACGTAATTATTTTCAGCTCTGGACGGAATTATTTTTAAGCCCCAAAAATTTAAACATACATAATTTACGTTTACTGACAATGTGTGTCTAATCATGAGTTAAGTATAACATATTATATATCAAATTAAAGTACATTGGATGAACAATATAAATCCATATGCATTTCTAGCTAATTTTATGTTATGTTTATGTTATAACAGATAACATGTACATGGAAAAAAGATAACTTGAAATTTTGAACAAAAATTTTCGACTTACGTAAGGCTTGTAACATAAATTGTTATCACAATACAGTTTCACTGCTCTCTTTGTGCAGGTAATCCATTTAGAAACACAGAAAAAGTAAGAAAGTTATGGTTGATCACACAGTTTGTTCACTGTTCACATATTAGTAACATATCCTGTGTGTTTTTTGGCCATTATGGCGATACGACAAAACACGATTAAAGATGAAGATAAATGTGAAAAAATCCCTTCAAACGCAAATAAAAGACGTTGAAGCTTGTTGAAATTTGCCCAGTTTTGTGTTTACTTCCATTCGAGATAAATTCCTGGCAGTATAAAATATCAGAATAGAAAGAAACAACGAAATAAATCAGCGTCTTTTAAAAGATCTTGCGGTCCCAGCGGTCGGCCATTGCGTCTTTTAAAAGATCTTGCGTACGGAATCAGTTAACTAAGCCCAATATACAAAGCTATTAATGTATGGTGAAAATACCTATATTCCAGAGGATGTTCTTTTCTAATAGCTTGGATACCTTCACATGTTGGCATTGAAGGAAATGAAAAGGCGGATAATGAAGCAAAGAAAAGTAGAACAAATAGAAACCAAATAAATGTGGGGATGAGTAAAACAGAGATCAAAATTAAAAGAATAATAACTGACAAATTGACAGTGGTGTGGGATGGAAGCCTGAAGGGCAGACATGCATATAAATTGTTCAAGGCTCCAACAAGAATGTGTCAAGTATCTAGAGAACTAAAAATTCCTAGCAATAAGAAACTTCTTAGACTCCAACTAAGAATGGGCTATCTTAGAATAGAAGATCATTAATGTGCAGATTGTCTAGGAAAAAAAAGAATATAGAGCATTTACAACTAAAATGTAGGAAGTATGAGCAATAGAGTAAAAAAAATATTAGATTATCTACAGGCATGCAAATCATTCATAACTGTGGAGCAGGTGTTGAGAATAGGTGGACACAGAGAATGGCACAATAAAACAGTATATAACAAGAACTAAAATTAATATATAAGGATCAATGATGGTGTGAGGAAAAGGGGTAGTCTGATGGGGTGCTTGTATGGATGGTGGCCAATAATTGGTGAATTAAGTGTCATCCCCGACAACCCCACGCTTTTCACCTTGTTAACAACAAGGCAGATATAAGAGACTTCCTTTTATTTTTTTCTTTCTTTATTTTTTTTTTTAGAAAGGGGAGGGCACACACACATACATTTGCACAATTTTACAGTTTTGATTTACAGATGACTGTTAGGAGGTGGGAGAAGATACTATATTTGGATATCAGAAATCAGATTTTATTATCTTGAATTTACTACACTATATATTCTAATTATAATCCATCAAGGGTTGACATGGAAAAATAGCATGTGCATTTTCATCCAGCATTATCACTACCTCTGCCATCACTTGTGTCAATACCTTGTCGAGGTATGGCGGCTTGCGTACCCTGATTACCCCCAGAGCTATGCCAGCGGCAGTTTTACTCCTGGAAGGTTCTACCAAGCTGGACAGGTTTGCGCGGGCAGGGGTCAGACTAAAGCAGACACCCTGGTCCTCCAGGTTTGGGGTTTTAGCATAGGGCTGACACCCCTGTCTATGTAAATAGAAATGAAGTTACAGAAACGACAACAAATGAACAAACTTTACTGCGGGATGGACATCCGGAGTCTGAGGCTCGTATGACTGTCAGTGGTGAAAGCCAAAAGGAAGCCACTGACACGAAAACGGACGTCCTGACCGCAAAACAAGAATAGGATTTTGGAATGTCAGGACAATGAACGAAATGGGTAAACTAAAACAGGTCACAGTAGAAATGAGAAACTATAGATTACACATTCTAGGGATAAGCGAGAGCAGATGGACAGGGGCAGGAAAAGTTAAAACAGCAACAGGAGAGACAGTACTTTACTATGGAAGAGAGGATGGACAGCACAATGAAGGTGTAGCCATTATTCTACAGAAAGGAATAGAAAGGACATTACTGGAATGGAAACCCATCAACAACAGACTGATAAGAAAAAGATTGAGAGGGAGATTCACCAACACTACAATAATACAATGCTACGCACCAACGAATGACAGCGATGAAGAGGTCAAGGATGAATTCTATCAACAACTGCAGAAGGAAATGGAAGACACACCTAGATATGATCTTATCATAGTAATGGGAGACCTCAACGCGAAAGTTGGAACACACAATACATATAATGAAAGAGTAATGGGGAAATGCGGCAGCGGAACAGTTCACGAAAATGGGGATAAATTAATAAGTTTCTGTAGCATTAACAACCTGGTCATTGGAGGAACACTTTTCCCACACAAGGAAATTCACAAATTAACATGGGAATCACCAAACGGTCGGGACAGAAACCAGATAGACCACATCATGATTAATGGTAGATGGAGACATGCATTGCAAGATGTGAGGGTAAGAAGAGGTGCAGATGTGGGAAGTGATCACCATTTAATAGTAGCAAAACTGAAAGTGAAACTAAGAACGGCTGGACGTGGGGATGACTGTAACTACAGAGAAAAGGTTTGACATCAGCAAATTGAAGGACCCCCTTACCAGAAAAGCTTTTGCGGCAGATATAAAGAAACGATATCAATTTGCCAAAAGTCAGGAAAAGACATTGACTGAGGATATAGACCAGAATTTCAACACCATTTCAACAATATATAAGGAAAGCAGAAAATCATGCTAGGGATTCCAGGAAAGGAAGAAGCAAGACTGGATAACACCAGAAACTTTAAACACCATAACGATGAGAAAGGAAATGAAAAGAAAGAAAACAGAAGCGAAGTCCCCAGGTTAAAGCAACTATATAGTGAACAGTACAGTCAGCTGGATAAGGAAGTTAAACGCCAAACCCGAGCCAACAAAAGGAATTTCCTAGACAAGGCAGGCAGAAGAGGCAGCACTGAGAAATGAACAAAGCACAGTATACAAAATAACTAAATTCATCAGCGGAAAACGAGGTGCAAACAATATTACATTAGTAAGAGACAAGCAAGGAAATCTCATCACGACAGGAAACAAGATGGGCAGAGCATTTCAGAGAAACTCTGAACAAGGAACCACCAGAGACACAATTGAATGTTCCTGAGGCTGAAAACGATCTGGATGTTAATACAGACATTCCACGAAAAGAAGAAATCATCACAACAATCAAAGGGTTAAAGAATGGAAAAGCTCCTGGCCATGATAACTTAACTGCAGAGCTATTTAAGACAGACCCTGAGCTAGCAGCAGAACTATTAGAACCACTATTTGCACAAGTCTGGAAAACAGGGACAACACCAACAGAGTGGAAGAAAGGAATAATTGTCAAATTGCCCAAGAAGGGAGATCTTGCTGACTGCAATAATTGGAGAGGAATCACTCCTTTCTCAGTTCCCAGCAAAATACTAGGCAGGATAATTATACAGAGAATTTCAAAAGCAGTAGACCACAAACTGAGGAAAGAACAAACAGGATTTAGAAAGAACTGAAGATCATATATTTACCCTCAGGAACATTATAGAGCAGTGCTCAGAATGGCAAAAACAGCTGTACATTAATTTCGTTGATTTTGAAAAGGCTTTTGACGGTATACATAAGGACAGTTTATGGAAAATACTGAGGGCTTATGGAATTCCAAGCTGCATAGTATCAATCATAAAAAAGCCTCTATGCCAACTTTACGTATAGCGTTGGGCAGAGCAACCTAACCTTTGAGGTGAAGACAGGAGTATGACAGGGATGCCCCTTATCAACCACTCTATTTTTAACAGTCATAGACTGGGTGATGCGCCAGACAACAGAGGGCAGTCCAAGAGGAATAAGGTGGACTACATATTCTACATTGGAAGATCTGGAATATGCAGATGACATTGCACTACTAGCACATTCACATCAACACATCCAGGAAAAAACGGATAGACTTAATAAGTATAGTCAGCAGGTGGGCTTGAACATCAATCTTAAGAAGTCAGAGGTCATGACGCTCAATGTGAGAAACCCTGAGCCCATATTAGTAAGGAATCAGCAACTGGAACAGACAGACACCTTCACATACCTAGGATGCATAGTAACACCAGACGGCGGAGCAAGCAAAGACATCAACAACAGAATGAACAAAGCAAGAACAGCATTTTTTAGTCTAAACAACATCTGGAAGTCCTCTCAGTACAGCACAAGCTTAAGATTATATCAGAGCTGTGTGCTTTCTGTGCTTCTCTATGGTGCGGAATGCTGGAGAGTTACAGAGAAGGAAATGTTGAAATTGTCCTCTTTTCATACAACATGCCTAAAAAAAATTAACCGAATCTTTTGGCCGAATACCATCACCAACCAAGATCTGCTTACTCGGAGCAAGCAAGAGGACATGCACACCATCATAGCTGGCAGACGCTGGAGTTGGGTTGGCCATGTCCTCAGAAGAGACCCCAATGCCATCACAAGAACAGCTATGCTATGGACCCCTTAAGGAAAACGAAAGAGAGGCCGACCTAAAACCACTTGGCGGAGGACTGTGGAGGCTGAGATGCAAAGAATAAACCAGAGTTGGGGCACTGTACGAAGGATGGCCACCGACCGAGAAAAGTGGAATCAATTTGTTGTTGCCCTACAAGACGCCACCAGGCGTAATGGCCACTGACTGCTTTGACGGTCGGTGGCTAAGGATCAAAGAAGAGAAGAAGAAGAAGATTATCACTACCTATCAGAGGCAAAGACATTTACATTAACCACCATTTGGTTACTTGATTAACTGACAGTAACGGGTTGACCAGTGCAAGTTACTCTCATTTTGTTGCTGCCTGCTCTTTACCACATGAAAATACAAATTTACTTAAATGGTCACGATGAACAAACTGACCTGATCATCTAACTGAAAAAATGACTTACAAAAATAGAATATTTTAAATAACTTTCTCTGTAGGAGGAACAGAAATATGAGAAAAACTCATGCATCTATTCCCTTAACTGCTTTTTCAAATTCTGGGGCCCAGTGCTGTATAATAAAGATTATATTACCACTGTACCCTAACACATATACCTGTTAAGGAAGATTGTATATAGGACTAGTAATTTCATGCTACAAAAAATACATGAAGCACATTAGCACAAGCTTCCTACAAGGAGAAAAATTGCGGTGGTGATCAAATGCTCCTTAATGAGAAAAAAAAGGGGGCAAGAAGAAAATACTCTTACTATAATACAAAATATTTTCAATGTTCAACCAAAAGGTATCAACACTATTTTGCTTCTTCCATAAAACCTCAAAATTTTGTTTGTGACTTCCCCAAAGAGTCAAACAACTGTTTGGGAACCACTGGATCAACCTATATTTGATAACAAATTCTTGGCTTATACTGACTGAGTCACATAACAAATGTAATGAAAAAAAAAAAAAGGAAATGAACAAGATTTTAAAAAATGCTAAATACTTTCTTGAAAAATGATTTATGTCTGTTTCCAAGACTATTAGCATTAATGTGTTTTTTCAAAAGTTACCTGTCATAGTCCATGATAGTGTTAAGTCTGTGAGCGATGGTCAGTACAGTGCAGTCCCTGAACTCGCTACAGATGGTTTTTTGAATGAGGTCATCTGTCTCCATATCTACAGCTGCAGTTGCTTCATCCAGCACCAGGACTTTGGTCTTGCGGAGCAAAGTACGAGCCAAGCACACCAGCTGGCGTTGACCACCACTGAGGATATCAACAAATTTTTGAGTGTATATTTATACTGCTAAATAAAATGGACTATATCGTCTCAGTGTGCTTAATGGCAAAAAAAAACCTGAAAGATAAAGTATTTTTATTTTGACGTAAATTTAGTAATCATGAAATTTAAAGCATGGAAAGTACGGAAGAAGGAAGAGCAAGGAAAATATTGATCAAAGGAGTAGCTGAAGTCTGCAAGAGTATATATCATCACACAAAACACTAAAGCATGCTATATAAGCTACTTCTTCTTCTTCCGTCCTTAGCCAAAGACCGACCAAGCAGTCTGTGGCCATTACGCCTTGCGGCGTCTTAGGGCAACAAGAAATTATCCGTTGTTCCGTTACGCCTAAAGGCGTTTATTGGTACAACAGAATGTTTATTGTTGTTTCCGTAATCAATGTGACAAGCAAGCGGTTGATCAATCCGCTGTGCCCGAACTTGCCCTCGTGTGTACTGCTGCTATATAACCACTTCGCTACCGAGACGTCTGTCCAGCAAAAATTCTCTCGGGACCAAAGGTCCGCGAAAAAGAGCAATCTGGTACAGGCACAAAACCCATTTGCTGCCTCCACTGCGCTGGGAGGACCCGGCAACCGGGACCACACACAGCCTTGAGAGGACAATGATCGCCTGAAATATAAGCTACCCATGTTACTTAACTCTTATTATCCAGCTCGCCGCTTGAACTGGCGCCTGTTTGGTACCAAATATACGGCTCGCCAGGTCATCTGGCGTTTACAGTAAGTCTCTATTGGCAAAGAGTTAATGAAAAATTGTTGATGTTTTATCCAATCCAACATTTATAGTCACTTCCTGTATTCAATCTGTTCACAATTTTAGCGTGGTGTATTTTTTTGATTAGTTATTACGTTCGATTTTTAGTACCTTTGTTCGGCTGTTGATCGTAAACAAATGTTTTCTAACCAAAATGGCTTCATCTTCAAATGATTGTAAGCAAAGGTTATCGGCGGTGCAAGCAGCACGACTTATTTCTTCTTGGATCGAACATGAGGATGATCAGTTATCGAGTGAAGATGAAAGTTCAGATTCAGAATATATTTTGCCCAGCGAAGATATATGTAATCAAAACACTGAATCAGATGAGAAGGGGGAGTTTCCCCTAGCTGGTTCTGTCAGTAGTACTAGTACTAGAAATTCCAGGCCAGTGAAAAGACAACAAGGAAAAGGTAAAGCTCCCATGAAGAAAAGATTAAGAGAAGATATGCTTACGTCTAGATCACCCCATAGAGAAGCAGAACCCACAAGTACTGATGGTAATACAAGTACAATGAATGAGGAAATTAGGTGGAATGAAGTTGATGCTGGCTCAACACAAAATGCTTTCCGCTTTGTACCACCTCATGCTAGGATTACAGGTGTGAATCCAAATATTATACCTGATGATTCTTCTGCATTTTATTGTCTCAAAGCTCTTTTAACTAATGAGATTATAGATGAGCTTACTGTTTCTATAAATGAAAATGCTGATCGACTCTGTCAGTCACGGCGAATAACAGATCTGTCTATCAAAACTGGTATCCAGTTACATCTCCAGAACTGTGCAAGTTTTTTGCTGTGATAATAGCAATGGGGATTGTGAAAAAACCAGCCATTAGTGATTATTGGTCTAATGAAGGCTTTATGCAAACTCCCTGGTACAGACAGATGTTTACATGGGATAGGTTTCAGATGTTATATCACACGATGTTTCATGACAAGGTAAAGCAAAGATCAAACCATTTCTACAGAAAATGTTATCTAGATTCCAGGAAGCATTTTACCCTTACAAGGAGCTGTCTTTGATTGAAATGGTAACTGGGTGGAAAGGCAGATGGGCTCACAAAATGTTCAATGCCTCTAAACCCAAAAAATATTATGTGAAGACATTCGGTCTTTGCGACAGTAGCATAGGGTATGTAGTAAATTTGTTGATATACTTTGGGGCCAATACTTCTTACAGTCCAGATATTGATATAAATAGCCAGCAAGCCATCAAAGTTTTTGATACTTTGCTACAACCATGTGGAAAAGGTCATCACATCTATGCTGATCGATATTACACAAGTGTGCCGTTGCTTCAATATCTGAATAACAGGAGTCATTATTTCACTGGGACTGTCAACGTTAATCGAAAGAACTTCCCAAAAGAGCTGAAAACTACACAGCCAATGCATATGGAAATGAAATGGTATATGGAGCAAGAAAAAAGATTTATATGTATAATGTTTAGGGACAAAAAAGCAAAAAAACCATGCATTCTTGTTTCAAGCTGCGCAATTACAATCAACGCATGAATGGATGTGACAGAGTGGACCAAAGCATTGTAACATATGGCACATTTAGCAGAAGAACAAGAAAGTGGTGGAAAAAAATTTTCTTCTGGATTTTTGAAATAGCTCAGCTCAATGCGTATAAATTATTTGCACAGTCAAGAACAACAAATGCCAAAAAACAGAGCCTTCTTCAATTTAAATGGCAACTTGTCAGTGAGCTCTCTTTTGTTGCTGCTGTGGATTTCCAGCAAATTCCTCCCAGGATTGGACATGGCAATCAAGTGAACAATCCAGTCAACAGACTAGGAGGAACAAACCATTTAATTAAAGAATCAAAATTTCATCGCAACTGTGTCGTTTGCAGCACCCCTCAAGTAAGGGTCAGGACATCCTTTTATTGTGAAGGATGCACAAATAATCCCCATCTACATCCAAATAACTGTTTTGCTGCTTATCATGAAAGGAAATAGTTTGTGGTAAATATCAGTTGTGTTTAAAGTGTGTACATAGTTTATTTTCGTCATGATTTTTCAATATGTGACCTGAACATTTCAAAAGGAAACATTTTTATTTATTATTCAAAACAACTGAAACTTGTCTGTGATCCGTATAATTGGATGAAAGTGGTTCTAGGAGTTCCAGGCTTCCAAATTGGATTATTTTTGTGGGTAAGTACAACTTTTTTTCCAAATTTTTTATATTTTTAAATTGTTCTGCACTCATTACTGTATATGTTGCATGCATGTTTAACACCACTTAACAATTACGTTAGGTGCATGTCAAAGGGGTTTCATTTCTCTATATTTAGATATATAACACTTCATGTTATCATTATAAATAAATTATTTAATGCAAAATCAGTAACAGTAGTCATGTCTGTAAATAAAGGTTAAAATATTTGTGCGCTTTATCTAAATATACCAAAAAAATTCAAATTGTGATAAAAACTTTATTTGTGCTCAGAAACTACTCCAACTTTCCTACATTATGTGAAAATGGGTGTACTTTAAAATGAAAGTAGGTTTAGGGGTAGAAGTTTACCAGAATTAATTATACATATTGATAAGTACAATTTGTTTCTCAATTTTAAAATTTTTCTGCACTCATTACTGTATATGTTGCATGCATGTTTAACAACCACTTAACAATTAAATTAAGTGCATGTCTTAGATGTTTCATTTTTCTACATTTTAATATATAACACTTTATGTTATCATTATAAATAAGTTACTTAATGCAAAATCAGTAAAGGCAGTCATGTCTAAAAATGTACTCTCTGAAATCAGCTCGTAAAAATGCGGTTTTTGAGCACGTATACTAAGAGTTAATGGCAGTAGTGAAAAGACAAACAGAGAAAATAAGATGAATCCAGGTATAACAATTGGTTCTTCATAATCAATCATTCCTCTGTAGCTCCCCATGCAGCATAGGCCTCCAACAAACACATGCCAAGTTCCTGTCTCATGCCATCACCTCTAATTCTTTCTATATCTTCCTCATCATTTTCATTTCTGTCTCGTTTCTCTTCTCCATGTGTATTTTGGTCTCCAGCTCTTCTGCAAGTATTTTTGGGTCCACCTCTGCCTCTCTTTCTGGGGGGATTTCAGAATTAGGAATGCCTTGTAATGCTATCAACAGGTCTCCTCAATGTGTGTCAAATCCATAGCTAGTGTCTTTTTTCTCATCTACTGTTCCAGTGGTACTTGTCTGGTTGTTGTCATCAGTTCCATGATGGTGACCTTGGTCATACCATTTGTGAAAATATACACATTGCTAATTATAGGATTTAAAAATCTGACGTCAACACAGACAACGTTCCCCATCATGTCAGAGATGTCACCTGGCAGCCAATTAAAATAAAATAACTATGTATATCTCAACCTACAAAAGCTACTAATGTTTTGTCTTATCATTTAAACTTAAGCTCTCAGGACTGAGCATGTTGTGACAGCAGCCCTGATACATTGTCATATTTTTTTTTTTTTTCTTAACCAGCGGCACTGGGCTTTCAGCCCTTCGGCCCAATGACATGTCATTGCGAGGCTGGGGAACCTGAGGACTTTCCTTCCAACCCGGTCAGGAGCTTCGCTCCTTCCCATCCACAGAGGGTTTATCACAGGAGCCGTTCAGGTTATTCAGTCAAATTTCCGGCCGTAAACATTTCTTCAAACGCTGACGCCCGGGTTTGAACCATGAACACCTGGTCGCCAGTACAACGCCGAAGCCATTACACCAGCGCGACTCCCATACATTGTCATATAAACTATGTATCTTGTCTGCAAGTGTAACTGATTTTCGACAGCTTTTATAACAATAGATTAATAAAATAAAAAATTTTTTTTTTTTACTAAAGTGCACAATTAACTTGTGAGAAGCTTGTACTAAATGTGTGCTACTTACCATTTTCCCCAGAAATCTACCTAAAAAAAAAACCACTTTGTGTCCCTTATAAACTTCGAGATGATGAAAATATTTGGCCAGGGGTCTCTGATGAGGTAATGGAAGAACAGGACAACTACTCCCTCAGGCATGTTGTAAGATGAGGTACTGGCAGCTACATCATGTCAAACATTATTGTTACACCCACTACAACATTATGTTGATGCTTGGGTGCAGGCTTTCTGCAAGGGGCCTAGCTGCAGTAGTGGCTCCATAACAAGTCAATATGACAAATGATATGTGCAAAAACAAAACTTTCCTGATTTGTGCAACATTATATGTGCAATATAATAAAAAGGCTCCTCTAATGCAGGGGTCGGCAACCCAGGAAATTTTGGGATCTTCTTCTTCTTCTGCGTTCGCCCTGAAAAGGACGTTGGTTGCGTTGTGTCGCCGTTTACAGCAAAACTGCGATATCTGCACCTTTCGACCCAACACATCCGACTTCGGCACGGCATTTTTGGGACTGGGTTGCCTTCCCTCTGCGATCCCTACTCCTCAGTCAGACTGCAGTGATGCAGCCTGTTTCCAGGACCACCACGTGGAGGTGGAGTAGGGTCTTGGTCAGCTCTGATTCGCTGACCCTGACGCAGGCAGTCAAGCTATGGGTCGCTTACTGCATCTTCACTTTTGTTGCGCCTTGGGTCACTTTTGGGATCTACTTTAGTAACACTGAGCTTTCTAAAGATCTACTATATATATATATGTACATATGTATGTGTGTGTATACATATATTTACACACACACACATATATATATATATATAGGGAATGCAGAAAAAAATTCTTTCGATCCCAGGGACACCGCAATTTTAAATGCCGGCAGTAGACGTCTAGTTTACAAAGGCTTTCTCTTTTTCCTCACAGTCGCCTAAAGATCTACCAAATCATCCTCTGGGATCTACCGGTAGATCGGAATCAACTGGCTGCCGACCCCTGCTCTAATGCATTAATATGTTTTTTCAAACAAAAAAAAAAAAAAAAAGCTTCATTAAATTATGGGTGCATCTTAAACTGCTGCATGTCTTATGTGGTGGGAAATACAGTATTTATTTTCTGAGCAGAAGTGTGAGACAGGCAACTATGCCTATTTCTTTATCCAGAAACAAGTAAGTTTTTCATTTTCTGGATCCTACCTAAGGTTTTTCCCTCCCTCTCCACAGTCATAATCCAACTTGCCAGGCAGATTTTCCACAACTGTCTGAAGGTGGGAATGTTTCAGTGCTTCCCATAGTTCATCAGTTGATTTCTCATTTAAGGGGTCAAGGTTCATTCGTAGACTGCCACCAAAGATCACAGGGTCCTGAAATGTAATGACAAATAATTAAATACAGTAACATATAATAAACACATTTTGATTTAATATTGTTAAATACAGTATGGTAGGTTAGTTTGTGTTGTGCCTATTCAGAACAATGCATCATACATTAAGAAACTGAAAACACTAATATATTTGTTAAGCATTACTTTTGCAAGTTTGAAATATCATTTGTATTAAAGAGCTTTGTGAAGACACTATGTCTTTTAACAGTAATCTCTTATTGTGATGTAAAGAAAGTAACTGCAAATTTTGATTCCAGTAATTCAAATTGTTAGCCCATTGAATCTTAGATGACTACAAGTTTTATATACCATTTTCTAGAATTTACTGATTAGCATATAAAACCCAAGCATAATATACTTCTATTAATTAAGCTGATCTATTTATAATTCACCAGAAAGGCTCACTTAGAAACAGTTATAATCCAAGAACAGTGTTTAGTTTTGGCATTTACAGATTCAATTAAAAATAGCAGGAATCTGAATTTAACCAACCTGGGGTAAGATGGTGATCTTCTTGCGGATATCATGAAGGCCCATGCTGGCTATCTGGTGATTATCTATCATTATTTGACCTGATGCAGCCTCCACCAAACGGAACAGTGCTACAGTTAGAGAAGATTTGCCTGCCCCTGTCCGACCAACTATTCCAATCTGAAAAATAGACATTTATTGAAACAAAAACCTGCAAAATTATGTAAGACATGTTGGCAAACCTTAATTAAAATGAGAAACATAAAGTTGAAGTGTATACTGTACCAAACACTGGAGACTGCATTTTTATCAGGCTGAGATGGAACATACCTTGGATACTACTATACACTACTTCAATATTATTTACATCCCTCATGTCCAAAACACGTTTACAATTTTGATACTAAGATGAAGGAAGAGGAGGTGGTGGGGGTGTGTGGGAGGTATTGGAAAGAAGAGTCAAGGCATAGTTAACTTTAACAGATTCCCTTCTTAGTTAAGATCCCACTCAGTCTACCTCTTCGAAAGATTCTTATCACACATATGTGACGGCCTTATTCCTACACACTAATAGATTGTGACGTCATGATAGGGGCAGCTCGGACGACATTTATGTCCGCAGTGTTATTCTTTGATTCCTGGCAAATTTGAAGATGCCATCAGTTGTATTCGTATCTATTGGTCTTCATGGCGAAGCCAATAGTGGATGTATGAAGTAAGTGTCGCCCCATTTCTTATGGCAAGTTTAATTATGTAAATTAAAGTATCAGGCCGCTCCTATTAATGGTCTAGCGGGAATTCATCGGAGATGACATTCCTAGAATTGGACACACGGAGTCGATAGCCTTTGGAATCTTTTGTAGAGGGAGAATCCATATGTGGAATCAAGTTAATGAATATATATATATGCTTCACATGTTTAATATGCCGTTTTACCTATGCCAAAGTCGTGGTATGGATACCGAGAGGTTAGCCAAGATGAAACACTAACCTGGTTGTATTGTTATATCTGCCTTTGTTTGGATTGGATATGCTATCTAAGAATTTTATGAAGAAAGTCTGGGATGCTTACAAGTATGATATAAATTATTGCTCCGTGAGAATGAATCCGTTTGCCTTAATAAACGTCCTTGGGAGAAGGTCAACGGACGTTAATACCATGTCTGTTATATGGTAATGGAAGTGATCCTTAGTCACTGGAATATAAGAGAACTTAACTGTTAGAGAATCTACAACAACTATTAACAGTGATATTAACATTTTGACGTATGATCTTCGCATCTGTAACTATGATTGTCTTGTTCCACTTCGTTGGTGTCACGTCAATAAAATATATGTACTGTAATCACCGACTTGTGTGCTGCCAATACTTGCCCAGTTCACCCAATTCAACGATACTTGTTGGAATTTTCGTTTGAAGAACATTGTTGACATTCATTCCGTTTTAACCATTCGCGTTTCAATTTACCTCTTCACTGAACTCAACGATAAAATGGAGTCAACAATAAATGGTGTTCCAGTGTGGTCTGGAAATATCTAACTTCCAAGGAACGTACCCATCCAAATTATCGTTTGAAAAGAAGAATTTTTACTTTCAAGGCGACATCATCTCAATTTGGATCCTAGCGTGATATGAATCAGATTCAACTTACGTTTACCAAGGTCAAGGTCTTCAATCAACCTCCACGTCAAGTTTCACAGTGACTGATTACTTGGAGATCATCTCTTCATCATTATTGCGTGCGAGCTGTAATCTAGAGTATTTTATCTGTAGACGTACATCCACGGAGACGAGGCACATTGATTTTTTACCTGCACGCGAGATGAGTATAACGTGTTTCCGTTGTACACTTTATTACGCTTAGTTGTGCCTTCCGTGTTATGTCCACCTTCATATTTTTCGTGTTCAGTGTTATATGTTGTGTATTCTTCGTGGGAGGTAGGGAGGTTGATCTGACGAACGAGATCCATCTCGAAGCCAATTCGGGCTCTTCGTCAGACGTTCTGTAGGGCTCGTCTTGTAAGTTTCAATTGAGCGATAGTTCCGGTACAAGGCTAGAAACCTTGCCGAAGTTCCGATCGCTAGTTGCTTCTTATAATATTATCTATTTAGCTGTTTCGTCACGTTTAATCGTTGTTTTTGGTAGCTATTTTTATTCATAATTTAGTTTTATGATGAATTTTGTTTGTATTTTGCGTCCATCTCACCTTTCCTGTCGTTTAGTTTTTTACAAAACCTATGTTTTTACACTGTGTTGTCAATTGTACTGTTAATTATCTGATCGTAGTTATCGTCGTATATTTTTACGATATTCTATTTTAGTTATACATTTTTTTTTTTTTGATTTCTACGATTGTGTTCTACCGTCCAGTTTATCATGTCTTGTCGGTTATGTTTCTATTGTCTTTCTCGTTGTTCATTTCATGACATTTGATTACATAAATTTATTGATTAATAACATATTTAATAATTATATGATAACATTATACCGTTCTAAGGACAGGAACGAAGACCACGAGTTGTAGTAACAATTTTAAGTAGTATTATTACATAATAAAATTGAATAATGGCTACCTTAGACTATTTCATTAAGCAAGCAAAAGCTCTTCAGATGGCTCCTGAGGAAGCAAAAGCATTTGCACTTGCAGAATATAAGAAAGCTCAAGAAATAGAAGCTGATCAGAGAAGGTTAGAAACTTTACGTTTGGAAAATTTGAAATTTGAGGCAGATCAAAAAAGGATTGAGGCGGAGGAGAGTGAGAAAAAAATGAGATTAACTGCTGAGGAGGATGAAAAGAAGAGGAAATTTATAGCTGAGGAAGAGGAGAAAAAAATGAGATTAACTGCTGAGGAGGATGAAAAGAAGAGGAAATTTATAGCTGAGGAAGAGGAGAAAAAAATGAGATTAGCCGCTGAATTAGAAGAGAAACGATTTCAGCGAGAGGCAGAACAGAAGCAAAGGGAGGCTGAAGAAAGACTTAAAATTGAAATGGGAAATAAACAAAAAGAAATGGAAGAAAAAAGATTAATAGCTGAAAAAGAAATGGAAGTTAAACAAAAAGAAATGCAAGAAAGAAGATTAATAGCTGAACAAAACACAAAACGACTTCAGCTTGAGATGGAAGAGAATGAAAGAAAACGACAGCATGAACTGAAATTAGCAGAGTCAGAATATGAGAGACTTAGGTTAACTCAGGAAGCTAATTCTCAGAGAACTTTTGAAAGCCAAACTTCATCCAGACATGATAATTTTAAGGAAATTCACCTTAAATTACCAAAATTTAATCCCCCGTCTGATGACGTGATATTCTTCCTAGATAGGTTTGAGGCCACTTGTGTGTCTTATAACGTGGATAAAGCTCTATACTGTACATATTTATCCAGATTACTCACAGGGGACGCATTAGCAGTTTATCATACCACCAGCATTGGTGAGAAAAATGACTATAATGCTCTTAGAGCGGCACTTCTGCAAAAATTCCAAATGACAGAAGACCAATATCGATCAAGATTTCATACATTACTACCTCAATCTAGCAGAAATTTTAGTGATTTTCTGTCACAAATACGACTAACATTAGAAAGATGGATTGAATTATCCAAAATTGAAAAGTCATATGAAGGTCTCTTCGATTTACTGATGCGCGATAAGGTACTTTCGTCTGTAAATCCTACATTTCTCGCATTTTTACACGAACGGAAACCTTTATCTATGAAAGACCTGGAACAGCATGCAAAAAATTTTTGCACTGCTCACCCAAACATGGATCTAAGTAATGCACAGATTAAGAATGAATTGCCTGTTGCTTTTGCAGCACAACAAAACAATTTTTCACGCAATCGTTCTTTTAGTGCTGACAGATATGTCAATAAGGGAAATAATGACAATTTTAACAATGGTAATTTTTACAAAGGGAAGCAATTTCAACAATCTGCTCCATTTAATGTTTCTTGGAACCAGGCTCACAGATCGCGAGATTTTGGTAACAATAATTTTAAAAATAATCAAGGACATTATAATAAACAAAACTGGAGATCAAGATCTCAGGGTCCGCAAAACAAACAATTTTTTGGAAATAAACCATTTTACCAACATCATAACGATAATTATACAAATTATCGGACTAATCCAAATTTTAACTCTAGCAGAAACTACAATTATGGCAATTTTAATGACAAAAATCAAAATCGATCGCGTCGACGAGATAGATCGTTGAGTAATACGAATAGACATTCTAATGTCGCTTTTAGTGATACACAGGCTAACATTGAACAGGGTAAAGGAGCTGAAACTCATAATGCTATGTGTTGTTCTCTTGATTGTACCCAAGTCAAAGATTGTTCAGAATGCTCTACTCTTTTCCAGCCCAGGGCGATCACGACGCTGCGTTGCGGACATACCTTGCCTAGTCTACCTGCAGTCTGTACGGCCACTGCTGCTTCAGTACACCAGGGACAGGGCTCTCTTAAGTTTAACAAGGGATTTGTCAACAATATTTCATGCTCTCTCCTATTTGACTCTGGTTGCAGTACAGTCGGCGTCCGGACTTCGCTGATCAACCCAAGTTGTGCCACGGGCCGGGTTGTCAAATGTGTAACGTTTGGTGGCACAATTGAAACATTTGCCACTGCTATTATTGATCTTAATACTCCATTTTTTTTCAGGAAAGATTCAAGCTTGTCTCCTTCCGAATCCAATTTGTGATTTGATACTTGGTCGCATACATGGTATTAAAGAGTGTACACCACAGCAAATTGCTGAATGGGAAGAGCGACATATTCAAACTGCAAATGCAGTAGTGACTAGAGCGCAAGCTACTAATATGTCGCATGATACACCTATGGAACCTACAGTTCATACCACTTGTGATGATGATGCTCCTATTTCACGGGAGTTGTTTGCAACATTGCAAAAGAATGATGATTCATTAAAAAAATTTTTTCAGTATGTGAACAAAAATAATACCAGCAACAAACTTGCAAAATCTAGACATGATTTTATACTTAAAAATGGCATTTTGGTTAGAGTAATACGAGAAAAGGATTCATCCTTATGTTCTCAGATTATAGTCCCATCCTGTATGAGATCTCGTATATTACGACATGCGCATGACTCGCAATGTGCGGGCCATATGGGTTTTTTTCGCGTACCAAATCCAGAGTGCTTTCGGCATTCTACTGGCCAGGCGTACATAAGGACATCACTCTCTATTGTCGGTCTTGTTTGATATGTCAAGAAGTTAAGGTACGGGGTCCATTTCATGCGGCTCCTATTCAAGCTGCGGACATCCCGATTAGACCATTTGATAAAATGGCTATAGACATTATTGGTCCTATGCTACCATCTGCTAGAGGGCATACGCATATTCTTACGTGCATTGATATGTGCACTCGCTGGCCTGAAGCATCCCTCTCAAGAACACTTCATCTGCCAGTGTAGCAGAGGCATTGATGTTAATCTTCTCACGCATTGGTTTTCCACGGAAAATCTTGTCGGATCATGGGGTTCAGTTCATTTCTGAATCCATGTCTCAAGTTATGAAGACATTAGGTATAGACAGATCTCTAAGTTCTATTTATCATCCGATGTCAAATGGGTTAATTGAGCGTCTAAATAGGACACTCAAGCAGTTGTTGGGTAAGATAACTCAAGACCACCCACAAGACTGGGATCGGGTCCTACCCGCTTGTCTCTCTTTGCGTATCGCGAAGTACAAAATCAAGCAACGGGGTTTTCTCCATTTCAACTTGTTTTCGGCATGCAACCACGCGGTCCGATGTCGTTAATCCACGACTTATTGGTTGACGAGAATATTGAAGAGGAAACTCAATCCTCTTATGAGTATGTGATCTCTCTGAGAAAGAGAATCATAGATGCTTGTAGATTAGCTACTGCATCATCCGAACAAGCCAAAGAAAAAGCTCGTCTATTTGCAAACAAGTATAGACGTCTTCGCCAGCTCATACCTGGTGATGAAGCTTTTGTATTACTCCCTGCGCATAATAATCGTCTTTTAATTACCTGGAGAGGTCCTTTCAGGATCATCTCAAGAATATCCGATGTCGACTACATCGTTGATGTTAATGGTAAACATAAAACCTTCCACATTAATATGTTGAAGGAATATTACTCACGTCCTGATTATCTACAATCAGTGTTCCAAGCAACTGACGATCCTACACCTCCTATTCAACACTATTCTAGTTTGTCTGTCATCCAAGAAGAGGAATCTTCTTTCGATGATGTACAACTACCAATACCAGTTGTACCACTCCATTCCACTGAGAAATGGAATGATGTTACTATCTCATCTACTCTTACTGATGATCAACGTCAGCAAGTCTCTAATATTCTACACACGTATGAGGATGTCCTCACTGACATCCCAGGTCATACGTCAGTCATCCAACATGACATTATTCTGACTGACGATACACCGATTCGAGTTCGCCCATATCCTATTCCTTTACACTTTCGTGATAAGGTTGATAAGGAATTGGATGAGATGCTTCAATTAAATATAATTGAACCATCTTCATCACCATATTCTTCTTCTATGGTAATCATTAGGAAGAAGGACAACAATATACGTCTTTGCGTAGATTACAGGAAATTAAACAAAGTTACAAAATTCGATGCGGAACCATTACCTCTTTTAGACGACTTATTAGAGAAATTATCTCATGCCACATTCTTTTCGAAATTTGACCTTTCAAAGGGTTATTGGCAAGTGCCATTAACCCCTAAAGCAAAGCCATTCACCGCTTTCTCGACGCCACGGGGTCTTTTTCAATGGAATTTTATGCCATTCGGTCTAATGAATGCGCCAGCTACCTTTGTACGCATGATGCGCCGCATATTGTCTCATCGTCCCGATGTCATTACTTATATAGATGACATCTGTCTTTTCAGTGACTCTTGGGATGAACATATTCAGGGTTTAAAATCTTTACTTTCTACCTTACGGGATTATAACTTAACAGCGAAACCTTCAAAGGCTTTTGTCGGTTTTCATGACATCTCATTTCTTGGTCACCGTATAGGTCGCGGTTTAATGTATACAGAAGACAGTAACGTCTCTAAAATTTTAAACATCTCAGCACCTAAGAGACAAAAAAACAAGTGAGGTCGCTCTTAGGACTAATACAGTTCTATTCTAAATTCATCCCTCATTTGTCTACTATAACTGCACCTCTTTCTTCGTTACTGAAGAAAGGCACACCTAATGTAATAAAGTGGTCGCAGGATCATCAAACGGCTTTAGATTATATAAAACAATTTTTTTCAAATAAGCCTTTTTTAAGGTTGCCTAACAAAGATCTCACCTTTGTTCTTCGCAGTGATGCTTCTTCCTACGCTATCGCGGCAGTTTTGATGCAGGAATACGGAGGCACCTTATTTCCGATTATGTACGTATCCAGAAAGCTTACGACGAGCGAGATGAAGTATTCCGTTCTAGATAAAGAGCTCCTCGCTCTTGTCTGGTCAATCACAAAACTGGATCGTTATCTCCTCGGATCACACTTTGTGGTGGAATCCGACCAGAAAGCTCTTACAGCACTGAACACAGGGAACGTGAAGTCATCAAAGTCAGCGCGTTACGCTATTGCGCTTCAACCGTTCCATTTTGAGATACGAGCTATTCCTGGAGTACAGAATGTGTTTGCAGACTGTCTTTCAAGATGCCCTAGTGAAC
This sequence comes from Oreohelix idahoensis, assembly GCA_024509875.1. Classification (NCBI taxonomy): domain Eukaryota; kingdom Metazoa; phylum Mollusca; class Gastropoda; order Stylommatophora; family Oreohelicidae; genus Oreohelix; species Oreohelix idahoensis. The sequence continues at coordinate 157,019 of JAMPIV010009786.1, forward strand.
ACGTCGAAATTAAACCACTTCCAGATGGTGAAACGTCCTCACAGAAACATGAATACTTTGTACATGGTCACTGATTATACATCTGTGGAGACTATGTGTAGTTCTGCAGTATTCGTATATATATAACTTTCAGAATATACTTACGTATGGATTATAACATTATTTCTTGTGAAGTAACGTTTTGTTAGAACGGGAACAGTGATATTAAAGTAACATTTTTTTTTTAGTATGGAAACATTGGTAAGAGTGACAAATAGACATTCACTATTGTTATGGAACAGATTACACTACATATCGTGTTCGTAAACTTATTTCAGGCATGGTACATTTAGAACATATTCTTGTCGATTTAACTAGTTCTAAAAGAATATTAACAATGAGTGAAATTGAAATCACTTAGAATAAATTAGTAATTAGTTATTTGTTCATAAATTAAGTACTACTAATTAGAATAATTCAATTTAATCAATTTGATTGATTATAAATCACACATCTACTAACTTTATTAGTGTTTCGCAATACGTGTATTCACGTATCCCACTACATGATATCTCACTTTTAGATAACTAGTCAAACTTACTAATGTTAGGAAATAGTAAGTGCGTTGCTTCTTAAAGTGTTTAATTATGCTTTGTTTCATTTTGCATGTTGTATTTTAAAATTTTCTGTTTTATTGATTCTTTTATCATTGATCATCATCAGTGTTGCTGTTCATTTTCATTTTTGAAATCATATGTTTCAAATTTCTTTTAAAACAATTTTTGTTGAATTTTATTATCATCTTTTTTTTTATGGTTTATTTCATTTTCATTTTCAACTTCTTTTTACTTCGAATATTACCACATCGTTCCAAAGTAGGTCGATGGTGGATGTGTGCTTTAATGCATACTATCATTTAGTTATATTGTTTTCATTTAATATTCTTTTCTTAATATGATATAATTTTATGCATGTCATAAATCTTGTTGTAGTTTTGACTCACCTCTCTCGAGTAATTAGTTCGAAAAAAATTAATAGAATTAATTTTTTTTAAGGGGAGGTAATAAGGGAGCTGTTACGTACATTTATTACCTACGGGGGTAGTCTTCGGTCCTGCCAAATGTACGCACCAGTTTTATATAGTTATATTATTTGTGCGTTCGATTGATTCACGCACTGACGTGCACAATGCTGTGTGAGTTGCTTTGGACGCACGTGTAACCTAGTTGAGTAGATTGTGACGTCATGATAGGGGCAGCTCGGACGACATTTATGTCCGCAGTGTTATTCTTTGATTCCTGGCAAATTTGAAGAAGCCATCAGTTGTATTCGTATCTATTGGTCTTCATGGCGAAGCCAATAGTGGAAGAATGAAGTAAGTGTCGCCCCATTTCTTATGGCAAGTTTAATTATGTAAATTAAAGTATCAGGCCGCTCCTATTAATGGTCTAGCGGGAATTCATCGGAGATGACATTCCTAGAATTGGACACACGGAGTCGATAGCCTTTGGAATCTTTTGTAGAGGGAGAATCCATATGTGGAATCAAGTTAATGAATATATATATATATATGCTTCACATGTTTAATATGCCGTTTTACCTATGCCAAAGTCGTGGTATGGATACCGAGAGGTTAGCCAAGATGAAACACTAACCTGGTTGTATTGTTATATCTGCCTTTGTTTGGATTGGATATGCTATCTAAGAATTTTATGAAGAAAGTCTGGGATGCTTACAAGTATGATATAAATTATTGCTCCGTGAGAATGAATCCGTTTGCCTTAATAAACGTCCTTGGGAGAAGGTCAACGGACGTTAATACCATGTCTGTTATATGGTAATGGAAGTGATCCTTAGTCACTGGAATATAAGAGAACTTAACTGTTAGAGAATCTACAACAACTATTAACAGTGATATTAACATTTTGACGTATGATCTTCGCATCTGTAACTATGATTGTCTTGTTCCACTTCGTTGGTGTCACGTCAATAAAAATATATGTACTGTAATCACCGACTTGTGTGCTGCCAATACTTGCCCAGTTCACCCAATTCAACGATACTTGTTGATTCTCGTTTGAAGAACATTGTTGACATTCATTCCGTTTTAACCATTCGCGTTTCAATTTACCTCTTCACTGAACTCAACGATAAAATGGAGTCAACAATAAATGGTGTTCCAGTGTGGTCTGGAAATATCTAACTTCCAAGGAACGTACCCATCCAAATTATCGTTTGAAAAGAAGAATTTTTACTTTCAAGGCGACATCATCTCAATTTGGATCCTAGCGTGATATGAATCAGATTCAACTTACGTTTACCAAGGTCAAGGTCTTCAATCAACCTCCACGTCAAGTTTCACAGTGACTGATTACTTGGAGATCATCTCTTCATCATTATTGCGTGCGAGCTGTAATCTAGAGAAGCAGAACGAAGTATTTTATCTGTAGACGTACATCCACGGAGACGAGGCACATTGATTTTTTACCTGCACGCGAGATGAGTATAACGTGTTTCCGTTGTACACTTTATTACGCTTAGTTGTGCCTTCCGTGTTATGTCCACATTCATATTTTTCGTGTTCAGTGTTATATGTTGTGTATTCTTCGTGGGAGGTAGGGAGGTTGATCTGACGAACGAGATCCATCTCGAAGCCAATTCGGGCTCTTCGTCAGACGTTCTGTAGGGCTCGTCTTGTAAGTTTCAATTGAGCGATAGTTCCGGTACAAGGCTAGAAACCTTGCCGAAGTTCCGATCGCTAGTTGCTTCTTATAATATTATCTATTTAGCTGTTTCGTCACGTTTAATCGTTGTTTTTGGTAGCTATTTTTATTCATAATTTAGTTTTATGATGAATTTTGTTTGTATTTTGCGTCCATCTCACCTTTCCTGTCGTTTAGTTTTTTTTTACAAAACCTATGTTTTTACACTGTGTTGTCAATTGTACTGTTAATTATCTGATCGTAGTTATCGTCGTATATTTTTACGATATTCTATTTTAGTTATACATTTTTTATTTTTTTTTGATTTCTACGATTGTGTTCTACCGTCCAGTTTATCATGTCTTGTCGGTTATGTTTCTATTGTCTTTCTCGTTGTTCATTTCATGACATTTGATTACATAAATTTATTGATTAATAACATATTTAATAATTATATGATAACATTATACCGTTCTAAGGACAGGAACGAAGACCACGAGTTGTAGTAACAATTTTAAGTAGTATTATTACATAATAAAATTGAATAATGGCTACCTTAGACTATTTCATTAAGCAAGCAAAAGCTCTTCAGATGGCTCCTGAGGAAGCAAAAGCATTTGCACTTGCAGAATATAAGAAAGCTCAAGAAATAGAAGCTGATCAGAGAAGGTTAGAAACTTTACGTTTGGAAAATTTGAAATTTGAGGCAGATCAAAAAAGGATTGAGGCGGAGGAGAATGAGAAAAAAATGAGATTAACTGCTGAGGAGGATGAAAAGAAGAGGAAATTTATAGCTGAGGAAGAGGAGAAAAAAATGAGATTAACTGCTGAGGAGGATGAAAAGAAGAGGAAATTTATAGCTGAGGAAGAGGAGAAAAAAATAAGATTAGCCGCTGAATTAGAAGAGAAACGATTTCAGCGAGAGGCAGAACAGAAGCAAAGGGAGGCTGAAGAAAGACTTAAAAAAGAAATGGAAGTTAAACAAAAAGAAATGGAAGAAAAAAGATTAATAGCTGAAAAAGAAATGGAAGTTAAACAAAAAGAAATGCAAGAAAGAAGATTAATAGCTGAACAAAACACAAAACGACTTCAGCTTGAGATGGAAGAGAATGAAAGAAAACGACAGCATGAACTGAAATTAGCAGAGTCAGAATATGAGAGACTTAGGTTAACTCAGGAAGCTAATTCTCAGAGAACTTTTGAAAGCCAAACTTCATCCAGACATGATAATTTTAAGGAAATTCACCTTAAATTACCAAAATTTAATCCCCCGTCTGATGACGTGATATTCTTCCTAGATAGGTTTGAGGCCACTTGTGTGTCTTATAACGTGGATAAAGCTCTATACTGTACATATTTATCCAGATTACTCACAGGGGACGCATTAGCAGTTTATCATACCACCAGCATTGGTGAGAAAAATGACTATAATGCTCTTAGAGCGGCACTTCTGCTAAAATTCCAAATGACAGAAGACCAATATCGTTTAAAATTTCATACATTACTACCTCAATCTAGCAGAAATTTTAGTGATTTTCTGTCACAAATACGACTAACACTAGAAAGATGGATTGAATTATCCAAAATTGAAAAGTCATATGAAGGTCTCTTCGATTTACTGATGCGCGATAAGGTACTTTCGTCTGTAAATCCTACATTTCTCGCATTTTTGCAAGAACGGAAACCTTTATCTATGAAAGACCTGGAACAACATGCAAAAAATTTTTGCACTGCTCACCCAAACATGGATCTAAGTAATGCACAGATTAAGAATGAATTGCCTGTTGCTTTTGCAGCACAACAAAACAATTTTTCACGCAATCGTTCTTTTAGTGCTGACAGATATGTCAATAAGGGAAATAATGACAATTTTAACAATGGTAATTTTTACAAAGGGAAGCAATTTCAACAATCTGCTCCATTTAATGTTTCTTGGAACCAGGCTCACAGATCGCGAGATTTTGGTAACAATAATTTTAAAAATAATCAAGGACATTATAATAAACAAAACTGGAGATCAAGATCTCAGGGTCCGCAAAAAAAAAAACAATTTTTTGGAAATAAACCATTTTACCAACATCATAACGATAATTATACAAATTATCGGACTAATCCAAATTTTAACTCTAGCAGAAACTACAATTATGGCAATTTTAATGACAAAAATCAAAATCGATCGCGTCGACGAGATAGATCGTTGAGTAATACGAATAGACATTCTAATGTCGCTTTTAGTGATACACAGGCTAACATTGAACAGGGTAAAGGAGCTGAAACTCATAATGCTATGTGTTGTTCTCTTGATTGTACCCAAGTCAAAGATTGTTCAGAATGCTCTACTCTTTTCCAGCCCAGGGCGATCACGACGCTGCGTTGCGGACATACCTTGCCTAGTCTACCTGCAGTCTGTACGGCCACTGCTGCTTCAGTACACCAGGGACAGGGCTCTCTTAAGTTTAACAAGGGATTTGTCAACAATATTTCATGCTCTCTCCTATTTGACTCTGGTTGCAGTACAGTCGGCGTCCGGACTTCGCTGATCAACCCAAGTTGTGCCACGGGCCGGGTTGTCAAATGTGTAACGTTTGGTGGCACAATTGAAACATTTGCCACTGCTATTATTGATCTTAATACTCCATTTTTTTTCAGGAAAGATTCAAGCTTGTCTCCTTCCGAATCCAATTTGTGATTTGATACTTGGTCGCATACATGGTATTAAAGAGTGTACACCACAGCAAATTGCTGAATGGGAAGAGCGACATATTCAAACTGCAAATGCAGTAGTGACTAGAGCGCAAGCTACTAATATGTCGCATGATACACCTATGGAACCTACAGTTCATACCACTTGTGATGATGATGCTCCTATTTCACGGGAGTTGTTTGCAACATTGCAAAAGAATGATGATTCATTAAAAAAAATTTTTTCAGTATGTGAACAAAAATAATACCAGCAACAAACTTGCAAAATCTAGACATGATTTTATACTTAAAAATGGCATTTTGGTTAGAGTAATACGAGAAAAGGATTCATCCTTATGTTCTCAGATTATAGTCCCATCCTGTATGAGATCTCGTATATTACGACATGCGCATGACTCGCAATGTGCGGGCCATATGGGTTTTTCGCGTACCAAATCCAGAGTGCTTTCGGCATTCTACTGGCCAGGCGTACATAAGGACATCACTCTCTATTGTCGGTCTTGTTTGATATGTCAAGAAGTTAAGGTACGGGGTCCATTTCATGCGGCTCCTATTCAAGCTGCGGACATCCCGATTAGACCATTTGATAAAATGGCTATAGACATTATTGGTCCTATGCTACCATCTGCTAGAGGGCATACGCATATTCTTACGTGCATTGATATGTGCACTCGTTGGCCTGAAGCCATCCCTCTCAAGAACACTTCATCTGCCAGTGTAGCAGAGGCATTGATGTTAATCTTCTCACGCATTGGTTTTCCACGGAAAATCTTGTCGGATCATGGGGTTCAGTTCATTTCTGAATCCATGTCTCAAGTTATGAAGACATTAGGTATAGACAGATCTCTAAGTTCTATTTATCATCCGATGTCAAATGGGTTAATTGAGCGTCTAAATAGGACACTCAAGCAGTTGTTGGGTAAGATAACTCAAGACCACCCACAAGACTGGGATCGGGTCCTACCCGCTTGTCTCTTTGCGTATCGCGAAGTACAAAATCAAGCAACGGGGTTTTCTCCATTTCAACTTGTTTTCGGCATGCAACCACGCGGTCCGATGTCGTTAATCCACGACTTATTGGTTGACGAGAATATTGAAGAGGAAACTCAATCCTCTTATGAGTATGTGATCTCTCTGAGAAAGAGAATCATAGATGCTTGTAGATTAGCTACTGCATCATCCGAACAAGCCAAAGAAAAAGCTCGTCTATTTGCAAACAAGTATAGACGTCTTCGCCAGCTCATACCTGGTGATGAAGCTTTTGTATTACTCCCTGCGCATAATAATCGTCTTTTAATTACCTGGAGAGGTCCTTTCAGGATCATCTCAAGAATATCCGATGTCGACTACATCGTTGATGTTAATGGTAAACATAAAACCTTCCACATTAATATGTTGAAGGAATATTACTCACGTCCTGATTATCTACAATCAGTGTTCCAAGCAACTGACGATCCTACACCTCCTATTCAACACTATTCTAGTTTGTCTGTCATCCAAGAAGAGGAATCTTCTTTCGATGATGTACAACTACCAATACCAGTTGTACCACTCCATTCCACTGAGAAATGGAATGATGTTACTATCTCATCTACTCTTACTGATGATCAACGTCAGCAAGTCTCTAATATTCTACACACGTATGAGGATGTCCTCACTGACATCCCAGGTCATACGTCAGTCATCCAACATGACATTATTCTGACTGACGATACACCGATTCGAGTTCGCCCATATCCTATTCCTTTACACTTTCGTGATAAGGTTGATAAGGAATTGGATGAGATGCTTCAATTAAATATAATTGAACCATCTTCATCACCATATTCTTCTTCTATGGTAATCATTAGGAAGAAGGACAACAATATACGTCTTTGCGTAGATTACAGGAAATTAAACAAAGTTACAAAATTCGATGCGGAACCATTACCTCTTTTAGACGACTTATTAGAGAAATTATCTCATGCCACATTCTTTTCGAAATTTGACCTTTCAAAGGGTTATTGGCAAGTGCCATTAACCCCTAAAGCAAAGCCATTCACCGCTTTCTCGACGCCACGGGGTCTTTTTCAATGGAATTTTATGCCATTCGGTCTAATGAATGCGCCAGCTACCTTTGTACGCATGATGCGCCGCATATTGTCTCATCGTCCCGATGTCATTACTTATATAGATGACATCTGTCTTTTCAGTGACTCTTGGGATGAACATATTCAGGGTTTAAAATCTTTACTTTCTACCTTACGGGATTATAACTTAACAGCGAAACCTTCAAAGGCTTTTGTCGGTTTTCATGACATCTCATTTCTTGGTCACCGTATAGGTCGCGGTTTAATGTATACAGAAGACAGTAACGTCTCTAAAATTTTAAACATCTCAGCACCTAAGACAAAAAAAACAAGTGAGGTCGCTCTTAGGACTAATACAGTTCTATTCTAAATTCATCCCTCATTTGTCTACTATAACTGCACCTCTTTCTTCGTTACTGAAGAAAGGCACACCTAATGTAATAAAGTGGTCGCAGGATCATCAAACGGCTTTAGATTATATAAAACAATTTTTTTCAAATAAGCCTTTTTTAAGGTTGCCTAACAAAGATCTCACCTTTGTTCTTCGCAGTGATGCTTCTTCCTACGCTATCGCGGCAGTTTTGATGCAGGAATACGGAGGCACCTTATTTCCGATTATGTACGTATCCAGAAAGCTTACGACGAGCGAGATGAAGTATTCCGTTCTAGATAAAGAGCTCCTCGCTCTTGTCTGGTCAATCACAAAACTGGATCGTTATCTCCTCGGATCACACTTTGTGGTGGAATCCGACCAGAAAGCTCTTACAGCACTGAACACAGGGAACGTGAAGTCATCAAAGTCAGCGCGTTACGCTATTGCGCTTCAACCGTTCCATTTTGAGATACGAGCTATTCCTGGAGTACAGAATGTGTTTGCAGACTGTCTTTCAAGATGCCCTAGTGAACACGTCGAAATTAAACCACTTCCAGATGGTGAAACGTCCTCACAGAAACATGAATAACTTTGTACATGGTCACTGATTATACATCTGTGGAGACTATGTGTAGTTCTGCAGTATTCGTATATATATAACTTTCAGAATATACTTACGTATGGATTATAACATTATTTCTTGTGAAGTAACGTTTTGTTAGAACGGGAACAGTGATATTAAAGTAACATTTTTTTTTAGTATGGAAACATTGGTAAGAGTGACAAATAGACATTCACTATTGTTATGGAACAGATTACACTACATATCGTGTTCGTAAACTTATTTCAGGCATGGTACATTTAGAACATATTCTTGTCGATTTAACTAGTTCTAAAAGAATATTAACAATGAGTGAAATTGAAATCACTTAGAATAAATTAGTAATTAGTTATTTGTTCATAAATTAAGTACTACTAATTAGTATAATTCAATTTAATCAATTTGATTGATTATAAATCACACATCTACTATCTTTATTAGTGTTTCGCAATACGTGTATTCACGTATCCCACTACATGATATCTCACTTTTAGATAACTAGTCAAACTTACTAATGTTAGGAAATAGTAAGTGCGTTGCTTCTTAAAGTGTTTAATTATGCTTTGTTTCATTTTGCATGTTGTATTTTAAAATTTTCTGTTTTATTGATTCTTTTATCATTGATCATCATCAGTGTTGCTGTTCATTTTCATTTTTGAAATCATATGTTTCAAATTTCTTTTAAAACAATTTTGTTGAATTTTATTATCATCTTTTTTTTTTATGGTTTATTTCATTTTCATTTTCAACTTCTTTTTACTTCGAATATTACCACATCGTTCCAAAGTAGGTCGATGGTGGATGTGTGCTTTAATGCATACTATCATTTAGTTATATTGTTTTCATTTAAATATTCTTTTCTTAATATGATATAATTTTATGCATGTCATAAATCTTGTTGTAGTTTTGACTCACCTCTCTCGAGTAATTAGTTCGAAAAAAATTAATAGAATTAATTTTTTTTAAGGGGAGGTAATAAGGGAGCTGTTACGTACATTTATTACCTACGGGGGTAGTCTTCGGTCCTGCCAAATGTACGCACCAGTTTTATATAGTTATATTATTTGTGCGTTCGATTGATTCACGCACTGACGTGCACAATGCTGTGTGAGTTGCTTTGGACGCACGTGTAACCTAGTTGAGTAGATTGTGACGTCATGATAGGGGCAGCTCGGACGACATTTATGTCCGCAGTGTTATTCTTTGATTCCTGGCAAATTTGAAGAAGCCATCAGTTGTATTCGTATCTATTGGTCTTCATGGCGAAGCCAATAGTGGAAGTATGAAGTAAGTGTCGCCCCATTTCTTATGGCAAGTTTAATTATGTAAATTAAAGTATCAGGCCGCTCCTATTAATGGTCTAGCGGGAATTCATCGGAGATGACATTCCTAGAATTGGACACACGGAGTCGATAGCCTTTGGAATCTTTTGTAGAGGGAGAATCCATATGTGGAATCAAGTTAATGAATATATATATATGCTTCACATGTTTAATATGCCGTTTTACCTATGCCAAAGTCGTGGTATGGATACCGAGAGGTTAGCCAAGATGAAACACTAACCTGGTTGTATTGTTATATCTGCCTTTGTTTGGATTGGATATGCTATCTAAGAATTTTTATGAAGAAAGTCTGGGATGCTTACAAGTATGATATAAATTATTGCTCCGTGAGAATGAATCCGTTTGCCTTAATAAACGTCCTTGGGAGAAGGTCAACGGACGTTAATACCATGTCTGTTATATGGTAATGGAAGTGATCCTTAGTCACTGGAATATAAGAGAACTTAACTGTTAGAGAATCTACAACAACTATTAACAGTGATATTAACATTTTGACGTATGATCTTCGCATCTGTAACTATGATTGTCTTGTTCCACTTCGTTGGTGTCACGTCAATAAAATATATGTACTGTAATCACCGACTTGTGTGCTGCCAATACTTGCCCAGTTCACCCAATTCAACGATACTTGTTGGAATTTTCCAAATAATCATGTTATGTTATTTTATGTATTGAACTAGAACTAGAAAGGTATCGAAGTAATAATGCACTTTATTTACACATCAACTGGTTTCTGCTATATGCATGTCGCTTGACTTTCTTCTTCGTACACTCTCAGACGTCCACTTGAATGTTCTCAAAGAAAACAGTAGTCAGTTTGAGGCTATTTGAATCCCCGTAAAGCTTTTCCACGAAAGGAGCTGGCGTCAGCCATATGCACTTTCTCTGTACCACATATAAGGGGCAACTTTGAAGCAGATGTTCAGCAGTCATTTTATCAGTGCCACAGTTACACTGATCTTGACTGACTGGGACCCGCGTTCAGAAGTCCGATTACTGACGCTATGCTCTGCGCATGCTCTGTCAACATCCGGTGTAGCTAAAAGCTATGGAAACGGAATCGTTCTGTATGAAAACACAACAAATCAGATGTAGGATAATCTTATGCGTAGTAAGCCTTGTATGTGACAAAGAAGTCTGTTTTATATTGTGTTCAATTCAGACAAGAGGCAACCTGACTATAACAAAAATGAAGTACCAGGTGACGTTTGGGAGAATAGTCTATTGTATCATGGTGCAGCATATGGCACATGGGGCTGAAAGAGCTGTAGTTTTGTAGCCAATAAAAAGTTGACTGTCTTTTCTGACTACGCATCTAAAAAAGTGCATGTATGTGGTTTTACTATGATAACACTGGACAACAGCCAAAATGTATCCAAGACAAAAGTAGCTATTGTTGACTAATTTGGACATGCTGATCACGAATATGAACTTAAAAATCGTGAATTAGCTCTAGTTTTCAAGATCTGGGGGGGGGGGGGTCCCCCCAGTAGGCTGATGGCTTCACCTTCCTGACGCGATGGACCCAGTCCTTCTCTTTTCTATAGCCCTGGCGCGTGATTCCCCACAAGACGGATAGCCTTGAGCGCCAATTGGATGACGCAATCTGTAGCAGTCATCGCAACCACATTTCTTCCTTGTCATCATTTGTGTTGTGGATTCTGTGGGTGCAGACGTGTCGTTCAAGATGCCTTGTGAATGTGTGAACAGTGCGGATTATTTTTGCTATATTTGCGGACAAATAACTTTGCTATCACAAAGGCGACCCATTACACCGATGATAAAGAAAGCTTACAGCCTTTATTTTGGTTGTGAGATGGTGACCAGGGCCGGTATTGGGCCCCACACATATGTTGTCAATCCTGTGCAACAAATCTGCGCTGCTGGTTGAACCGAAAAGGACGATCGATGCGTTTTGCAGTTCCAATGGTGTGGAGGGAACCAACAAACCATCTTAATGATTGTTACTTTTGCATGACTCCTCCAACTGGACATGGTATTTCTAAGAAGAAAAAGCAGCCAGTGACCTATCCGAATATTCCCTCTGCTATGCGGCCAGTGCCTCACGGGGAAGGACTTCTTGTTCCGGACCCACCAGAACCTTATACTCTGGATGATGAAGAAGATAATAAGGCCAGTGGACATCCATCACCTGTGAAAGCATCTACATCAAGAGATCCTGATTTCGTGCCTGTTGAAGAGTCTGCACAACCACATAAAATTACCCAGCGTGAATTGAATGATCTAGTGAGAGATCTGGAATTGCCAGAAAATAAAGCAGAGCTGTTGGGGTCCAGACTGAAGCAATGGAATCTTCTAGAAGAGAATGTGCATGTGTCTGTGTTTTGTGCTCGGCAAAAAGATCTGCTTCCATATTTCAAAATGACAGATAACCTCATTGCTTGCGTTGATATAGTGGGTCTGATGGCAGCACTACACATCAACTACAAAGACGACGATTGGAGGTTTTTTAATTCATTCGTCCAAGTTGAGCTTAAAAGCTGTGCTGCTCCATAATGGTAACGTTTTACCATCTGTTCCACTCGGGTATGCAGTCCACATGAAAGAAACGTACAACAACATGAAACAACTGTTACACACCATCAACTATGACAAGTATAAGTGGCAGATTTGTGGTGACCTGAAGGTCATTGCCATCTTGATGGGGCTACAGCAGGGTTACACAAAGTTTTGCTGTTTCCTCTGTCTGTGGGACAGCCGTGCCAGGACTTCCCACTACAAGAAAAAGGATTGGCCCCAACGACAATCACTTGAACCGGGGAAAAAGAATGTACTTAACGAACCACTTGTAGAATCCCACAAGATCTTGCTCCCTCCTCTCCACATCAAACTTGGACTAATGAAGAATTTTGTAAAGGCCATGGATCGAAATGGGGCAGGATTTTTTATACCTTCGTGATAAATTTCCAAGACTTAGTGAGGCCAAAATCAAGGAAGGTGTATTTGTCGGTCCACAGATACGTCAGCTCTTCTGAGATCAGCGTTTTGATGATATCCTCACAGGTGATGAAAAGTTAGCTTGGAATGCTTTCCAGCAAGTGGCCACAAACTTTCTAGGAAACAATAAGGCTGACAATTACCAGGAGCTTGTAGAAACCCCCTTGCAGACTTCGAGAGACTAGGGTGCAACATGTCTTTGAAATTACACTTTTTACACTCTCATCTGGATTTCTTCCCTGCTAACTGCAGTGCTGTCAGTGACGAGCATGGGGAACGATTTCATCAGGACATTACTACCCTCGAAAAAAGGTACCAAGGGAAATGGAATGCAGCAATGCTAGCAGACTTTTGTTGGACCGTTGTGAGAGATGCTCCAGAAACTCATTACAAGCGACAGGCAAAAAGGCGTCGCTGTGAATCATTTCCGCTAAGAGCATTATTATCATATGGTATGTATATGCAAATGTGTAAAACTTGTTTTATAGATATTTAAAAAACTAGAGCTAATCTGGTATTTTAATGGCCATTTTCATATTCAGCAGCCCAAACAACATAAAGGTAACTTGGTTTAATCTCAGATACACACAAAAAGTCAAAATTTGTTGTCCAGTGTAATTTTTCAGCCATTTGGTTATTAATTCAGTAGTGACCTTTTTTTCTAAAAAAATAACAAAACTTCAGTCAACTCAAGTTCTTAAATTAGTTTGTCAGAAATATAGTCATATGATTATAATGAACAAAGGGTTTCTGAGCACAGTCTTGCTGTTTTTTTTTCAGAAATCTTGCTTTGTATTAGAACTATGATCATTTTGTGAGCGTTTTATGAAAATAACTGCAAATTTCTTTTTCTCTGTTCACACCTGATGCTGCTGTGATGTATTAGAACTGATATTTATCTTTCATCTTCTCTGTACATCAAACAGCATGAAATATTTTATATCGAAGGCTAATGTTTTTCAAACACTCAAGAATGTATCTTACTTCTTTCAAATACTGAAAATATAAAAATCAATAGTTCTGAGAGCTCACCTTCTCTCCACTTTGAATATTACAGGTGACTCCCCTTAAAACAAAATCAAGACCTTCTCTGTAGCGGATCTTTAACTCATCCATGGTTATTTCACCATTCTGAGGCCATTCTGGATGGGGCGCTGACTCTGGTATTTCCCAAGCTGCCTATTTAAACAAAAATATCATGTGGTTAGCTGCCAAATAAGATCGTTTATATCCTACAATGACATTGTGACCATAGGCAATGCCAACCCACATCACTCATATTAAAAAAAAATGTATATACTTATACTATTGCTATCTGTTACACATATGAATTTAATTATATTTGTTTGTGCCACTATAAATAGTTGTTCTCAGATATAATGGTTTGTCACGAAGTGGTTTTAAAGTTTAGAGTCTGCCTGAGTACAGAGACATGATGCTAGATTGAAGAAAGTCTGAGAAGATAGATTAGATGAGAATACCTTGTATGTGGAAGGATGAGACTTCTAGCTTCGAGGGTGAGAACCAAGATTGACTCTCTCTCGCCACTTGTGACTATTGTAAGCGCTACTGTCTCACCACCTCTGGCTACCAAAAGGGGATAAAGGTTCACTAAGTTCCACAGACACACTATACAGACAAAGCATGCAAGTACAGTATAGTTAAAGATGAACTTATCTAGTGTACATTTTATAGTTTATTAACAAAACAAATCCCATCCACAGTACACAAAATACAGTGCGAGTGCGCACCACCTGAAAAAAAGAACGATTTAAGTGAAAGACACTATATAAACAAAAAAAAAACCAAATTCCCCACTCTCCTTTCACTCTTGCATACATAGAGTTAAAGATTAAATAAATCTTCTCGGTGGGGTCTCTAACTACGAGCCACCACTCATGTCTCCACTATATTATCTAACTAACACTCTATCCCACTGAAGGTGGAGAATGAAATAACTACTGTCTCAAGCGCTCTGTCCTACACCATCAATTCCTACACCACGAGCACTGCTACACAAACTGACTTTGCAGCGCTAACTCAGAGGCTGTCCTCTAAGTCTTTCAATCTGACCCTACTGGTCCCAGCTAGTTTCTCTCTCTCTCTCTACTCCGTCTTGGTTTTAGTGACTCTCTGACGCTACTATCTTCTTCTGAGGATCTGATGAGTTGCTGCTCCGTCACTCCCCTCTTCTTGGTTACAGTTTGGAAAGGTATGTTTTCCCTTTCTCCTTTCCGGTATACTGATAACGAGGGTCTGGTTCACTGCAGCTGTATGTTGTGGCCGAAGGCTGTACATTGATTCAAGGCTTTATTATGGCCTTCTTATAAGCACAAGGCAATGCGCCTATTTTGTGTGCTTAATCGAGCTAAGAGCTCCTAATTTAAGAACCCGTTCCCGCTGAGGCATGTGCCCTCACTGCAAGAGAACATCTCCTTTCTTTCACGGGTGCAGACGTACTGGGCGCCGGTACTGACGCATCCCCAGTTCTTTTCACCTCTGGCGATGTCTCGAGCCTTCGGCCCCTGAGAAGGCAAAATACCGTGGTAAGTTGTAGGACAGTCTACAGCCTCCACTAGGTGCCGTGACAAAGCCACTATCGAATTTCTCAAGTTGAGCAGACGATATATAGACTGGCGCTTTCGTCACGACTGAATTTCTTGGGAGCAGAGAGCGCTAACAGATTATGATGCTAGTTATATAGTATAATATTTCTGATGCAAGAACGGACTCGGTGAGTCGTCGCGTCTCTCTCTCTGGAACCGCTTTTGGCCGACCTATTATATTTCTGCCCATAAATTAAATCTGACCTCAGCCAATGATATCTTAACTAACTTATGACTCATGTGTTTACCAAGCCAACTCGCAAACTTATTTTTGCTCACGCGCGAATTTCTACTTAACATTAAGTAATCGTCTGACCGGCTGCTCAGCGGAATAATATCATTGGTTACAGCACTGAAACCTGGGTCAAGGTTCTCCCCCCATCCCTACAATTAAACAGAGTAAGCGAGGGTGTTCGGATTTTTTTCCTAACGTCTGAAAAATTAACGCAGCCTAATAATTATGAACTCAAACGCCTTATGAAATAAATGAACGCAATTAATTACAGAGAGAAGAAGACTGGGGCGAATTGAAAATAAAACCCTAGTTACTCCTCATAAATGAACACAAATAATTACGTGAGAATGACAAAAAAATGGGGCGAGTCGAAAATAAACAACACAGTAACCCATCACATGGTTATCATCATCATTTTCCCATCTGCTCCTTATGGTCTCCCCATTACAGCTGGTCCCCCCCACCACCACACACCACCCCCCCCCCCCCCCCCCCCCCCCCCCCATTCAGGAAGTCTGCACAAATCATTCATATGTTCTTGCTGTTGTGGTTTCTGTGGCAATTTATTTTTCAATAATGAGATTAGATTAAATGAATGTACAACAAACAAAATGTATTCCTGCTGTTCACACATTTGCTCTTAGTGAGTAAGCAACATCATGCACAAGTGTTTGAGGAGATTTAGTGGGTTGTACAATGGGATGACCTATCTGCATCACAAAAACAAAGTTTAAACTTAATTTTTTAAAATAACTGACAACCCCATCATTTCAATAACATAAATAATAAAATAATATTCTTTTACCCTATCCTACTTCCTTTGTCCAACAAGTTGCATATCAGGTGGCATGGTACTGAAAGAAAAAGGTGATGTGCACTTACTTTTGTCTCTCTCTCTCCCCTTTTTTTCTAAAACTGCTTGTTGAGGATTGTTGCATGGGTTGCGAGCATTTTGGTTTAAACTTGATTCAGATGGTCGCACCATGCAACACCTCACTAGATAAAATAATAAGGTTCGCGTAAAATCGTTGTATGACGCGTTAGACCTAGTAACCGCAGAGTCTTTGTGTAGCCTTCGGGCGGATAACAGTGTTTTTGATTTGTGTGGCAGAACCACTAAGGACTATGTATAACTGTCAATACAGTGCTTCCAGAAGCTTATGAAATAATAATGTGTAAGGACCAGTGAGTCCAGGATTTATGTAAGACAGTAGTATTAAAACGCGATATTCGTGAAACACGATAATGTGTAGCAGCTGTTAGAGCCTGGCGAGCAATGCCAAATATAATATAGACAGAGTTATGATATATATATATTAGGCAGAGATCCTAATGGAACTGTAAGCAGAAATATGAAGACTGCGTGAATATAATAATTATGCCAAATGCTTGGTAGATAGATTTGGTTGAAAGATAATGAACGTTAATTAAAACGGCAAAGTAACAGACGTACAATGTCTGATAAACAGTAGACTCTATGCTGTGATGTATCAAGTGTTCTTGAATGTGAAATATATTATTGTCGTTGATTCATATTGAAAGGATGAATAATTATTAAAGTATTGTAAGTCGTCAAAACTAGACATTTAATGAAGGCGTTCGAAGTTCCAATTCTGACTGTTTTGATGAATCATGACCGTTGACCTTTCAAATGTTTTGGTCAGAAGAATACATACTCAGCAGAATACAAACTCGGTCAAACTAGTAAAATGGAATGAAATAAGACAACACTGTCAGAGAAATATATAAAAGGATTTATTGAATGAACGTTTAGATACAACCATCTAAAAGAATCACGAAACAAATCTATTGTTGCGCTACCAAACGATACAGGGTGTAAAGCAGAACAGATGAATAAACATTGCATGAAAACGTAATACAATATTAACCTACTCAATCAGAGAAAAGTCCGCAATACTGCTTCTTTGTCTTGTAATCTGAGACATAATGATAAGGCAGCAGCTAGGGTTACTGCTTATGACATGCACTGCACTAAGTGTTTTTTTGTCCACATATATGCCATCTTTACCTAGTTAATATATATTCTGTCTGTGACATTTGCTGTACACTTTTCAAATTACACTAACTGATAGCTACCATTACTCCTAATTCTGCGCAGGGAGAAAACCATGAACTTTAAAAAATACACGTGTAGAAATACTGTTATACGTTGCATATTTAACCCAGCATGGGACTCACAAACCATCACAGACACCTAATGATGTAATTTAGGTGCAACTGGTACAAGTCTAATGGTTAAGAACTCATGTTTGTTATAACACGGCTTTAGTAAAGATTCTGAGCCCCAAAAAATAATGAGACATCTTATAATGTGCTTGTTGTCACCAAAGATTTCTGTTATGTTTGGACAAAGCAGATGTAATTGCGCACAATTTGAAACAAACACAAATCCTTGAATAACTGTCTAACCAGTGATTCTATAAAACTACTACTTCACTAATGGCTTACATCTGATATTTTTTCTATTTAAGGATGAAAAATATCCCGTTCAACCTCTGATGGGTTATAATTAGGATATATATTGTTTTCAATTCCAAATAATATGAACAAATGCCAATATGGGAAAGTGGCATCACACCTATCAAATCATTGTAAATAGGGCAAATCACAATTACCAATTAAAAGACAACTGATGCACACTCAGTGAATATAAATAATGCAAAAAGAACTGCATACCAATTACAAGGGCCTGGTATACTTTCACAGACACAGATAATCCATAAATTTCCTGTATCTGATGCCAATTCTCCACATAGCTAGTCTCACTATACATAGGCCTACATCAGTATCATCATCTTCATTGCCATTTTGCTCTCTCTGGAGCAGAGGCCTTCAACAAGTTGACGCCAAGCCTTCCTTCTAGATGATCTGTTTATATTGTTCAAGATTTTTTGGCATTAACTGATTCCGTACGCAATGTCTTTTAAAAGACGCTAGGTCCAACAGCTCTGTATGAGAGATCTTTTAAAAGATGCTGATTTATTTTGTTGTTTCTTACCACTCTGATATTTTATACTGATCAAAATTTATCTCAAATGGAAGTAAACACAAAACTGTGCATTTTTCAACGTGCTTTCAGCCTCCTTTGTATGAGTTTGGAGGGAATTTTACACATTTATCTTCTTGTTTTGACGTATCACCATAAAGGCTGAAAACACACAGGATAGAAATGGACTGACATTGACACGTCCATTGCGTCTAATGGCTTTGCAGGCCAGAAAATTGTTGCAAAGTGTAATGGATAGCAAAAGTGAGACTAATTATTCGTCTTCTGATAATGACTTTGAAGGGGTTTCTAGCAATTCTGACGAATCCATAGACAGTGACTCATAATCAGCTGGCAAGGGGGTGTCTCCCCAACCAGGTCCAAGTGGTAATGCAACTAAAAGGAGGAAGATAGAGTCTTCGTTGTTACTTTCACAATTGCCTCCACGGCTGGCGGAGTTGTGGATTTTAAAGTTGCTACCATAAGTGAAATGGGTTCATTTTCGATACAAGACAACAGGAGGCTGAGACGCTTGGCAGTCATGACCCAAGTGGGACCGCCCCCCTTAGAGTGTAAAGGAGTATATCGGGCTGAAACACTTGTCGCATGGGGCGACTTCTTCTGATGATCAGATTGCCTCCTGCTGTATCGCTCAGTAAAGAGTTTCCTATCATTGAACCTTCTAAATCTATATGGAGAGAAGTAAAGGAAGGTGCAACCTGTAATTCTTTTAGATTTGTGCCACACAAGACACCAGGTGTTCATGCTAACCTAAGTCAGAGCTCTACACCATCAGACTGTCTCAGAGCTCTACTGACTGATGATGTCCTTCAGCTTTTGTGTCAGTCAATAAATGAACATGCATCATATAAATGCATGATAAATAATCCACACAAAAGGAGATCTGTTTACTCAAACTGGGCACCAATTACTATGTATGAGCTTATACAATTTTTAGCAATTCTTATTGCAATGGGAATTGATATTCGTCCAAGCATCATACACTACTGGTCGAGAAAATAAATATTTTATACTTCATTTTATCACACAATGTTCAAGTGTGACTGGTTTTAAAGCATTTTTCATACAATGCTGCATTGTTCAAAGTGTGATTCAGATAATAAGGCAAAAATAGAGCCCTTTATGAATCTTCTCCTTGAAAAGTTTAATTATGCCTTTTATCCATATGAAAATCTGTTACTTGACGAAATGGTTGTTGGATTGTACAGCAGTACAATTCAAGCAAGCCAAAAAAATATCATATTAAAGTTTTTGGTCTGTGTGATTCCACAACTGGTTACATCATCAATTTACTTACATATTTTGGAAAGAAGACATCCTATGTTCCAGAGGCAGATCTTGATGGACGCATGGCAGTGAAGGTTTTTCAGACATTACTGGCACCAGTTGGAAAAGGTCACCATGTTTTTGCTGACAGGTATTATACTACACATCAGCTTATATCCTATTTACTGAGTGAGAAAACCTATTTTACAAGTACTCTGAACAAGTACAGCAGTGAAGACACTGAGACTTCATCACCGTGAAACAAAGTCATACCTGGATGAAAAAAAACTCAATTCTTATCACTGGATGGAAGGATAAAAAGGCTTAAAAAAACCTGTTGTTCTTGCATCATCAAAAGCCTCAACAGGAGATATTACTGTGCTTGGTAGAAGAAACCAGACTAGAACAAAACCTAAAGTTGTCCATGATTACAATTATTCAATGAATGGATGTGACCGTGTAGACCAGACTGTGACATATTACTGCAATTTCAACCGCAAAACATACAAATGGTGGAAAAAACTGTTTCACTGGCTCATGGTGATATGCCAGAGTAATGCCTTTGTTCTTTATAGTCTGACAAGACAGGAGAAATCAAACCATAGTGTGTTCAATTTCAAGATGGCACTTGTCAATGAACTGACATCAACAGCAGCTACTTTGATACTGGAGGATATACAGAAAGGAACTTCTTTGCTGTTACCTGGCAGACCCAGAATTTCAAATCCTGTAGGCAAACTTTAAGGAGCTCAGCATCTAATCATGTAGTTTTACATTGCAAAAAATTCAAGAAGTTATGTTTTCTTGGGCATTGATGATTAGGATGTGAGTTTTGGATTTTGACAAAATTTTAGTGAAATTTCTTCATTGACATATGTTACTAATATGTGAACAGTGAACAAACTGTGTGATCAACCACAACTTTCTTACTCTTTTTGTGTTTCTAAATGGATTACCTACACAAAGAGAGCAGATAAACTGTATTGTGATAACAATTTATGTTACAAGCCTTAGGTAAGTGGAAAAAGTTTGTTCAGAATTTCAAGTTGTCTTTTTTTCCATGTACATGTTATCTGTCATAACATTAATTTAACATAAAATTAGCTAGAAAAGTATATAGATTCATATTGTCCATCCAATGCACTTTAACTTGATATATAATATGTTATACTTAACTCATGATTAGACACACGTCAGTAAAAGTAAATTATGTATATGTAAATTTTTGGGGCTTAAAAATAATTCTGCCCAGAGCTGAAAATAATTACGTACTGAATCAGTTAAGTTTGTACAGTTGGGGTAGCTGACCCCTATTGTCTAACCCTTCTTAGTTGCCTTATATGACATGCCTGGTAGGGGGACAATGCTATTATTCTTTGCTTAAAAAGTAAATGAGGGAGATCTGTAAAAAGTCTTCATGTAAAGCACAGATGGATCCTACCAAGTAATAACTCAACTTTCCAACAACTAAAAAAAAGTCTGAACTAAAAATGTCCTTACCTCTAATGGTTTACTTGAGTACTCTATAACTCTTTCCAGAGACACCAGTTCCTGTTCTGTATTTGTCGAGTGGTAGACAAACCATACCAGCCACTGGACAAACTGATTACACAGAAAATAAATATCTTGGTTAATACTGACTGACACCATGGTATTTCATCAGCACGTCTAGACTTGACCACAAACAATGATAGGAACTTAAATTTTCAATAACCTTCATACAAAACACATTCGTTAATACATTGTGATTTCACTGTCAGTAGTTTTTGTTGCGCTGAATAAAATTCGGAGAGTTATTCTGCAGCAAAGTCTTACCAAATGATTCAAGTTCTTACACTGTTCTTGTTGCCTGCATTTAATTTTTTTTTTTACACCTGTTATTCACAAATTTTTCACCTACTTGGAAAACATTTCACACAAAGACTATTATAATTCAAAGATTTCACTGCATTGTAATCTGAGTAAAAAAGCTATCTAGAACATCCATTAAAATAACAAACATGCCTTTCAATCTTATCATGATGCATTGGTCAGTGCGGGAGAAACATTCATTCCAGTTTTTTTGGAAAATACAGAAAAGGCGCAATATGTCACTGCACTGTGTGAAAGTTATCTTGTATACCCCCATTAGAATCATCATCCTATGTAAAGGTCAATAATCTATTTTTCTCAGATTTCACAGATCTCTTCGCAAGTAACCTGTCAAGAAATGACAGAACTTTAACCATTTAGTTTCACAATAAAAGAGCAGCCAAATACAATTTTATTAAACAAAATGTTTTTTTAACTTTAAAATTCTGTAAAAACTGAAGGAAGGGAACTGAATTTTTTTTAAAATACTTAAAAAAGCATAATTGGCAATTAATGTGGAATAATTTTTATTCCATACACCAATTTAGAGGCAAGCAAAACTAGCTATAGTTTCTCAGTTTCTTGTGATTTTAGCTTTTGCAATGACTCAACAAAGTACAGGGACAATCTTGTGATCCGTTAGGTGTATACTTACCAGAAGCAGTCTTTGATCATGGTCAATTTTAAGTAGTGTTCACCCAAGGAAGGAACCCAGACAATTTTAAAGTATATATTCAAGACACAGACTACCACGGCAAAAAATTTTAAGATAACCATACATAAAAACAAATGTTGTTAAGTAATTAGTCAAATTACACTCCATTTATCTATTCCCAATTCTCAGTCTTCTAAAGGTGCTGCAAATACGGAATGTTTAAGATGTTGGCTTTAATTCTTCTCCCATCATTGAATATATATATATCTGTATGTGTGTGACTATACATATATGTGTGTGTATATTATATATAGAGTGATTGAAAAATCACCTATTTTTAAACTGTTACCTTAATAAAAAGAGTCAACAGCCATTTTATGACATAAAATTCTATGTCAATGAACATTACAGTGGAGTGTGAGATCCGGTGTGATCAACACAGGATTTCATAGCCAGCAGTAATTGTTGCTGGCTCCTGTAACATCTGTTTTTTGATCATGTTAGAATGTATTTTATTTGGTTTCTGGAAATAAAAAAATAAAAACATTAGGCAGTTACTGGTCCTTGTTTAGATATTTGTTTCATGTATATCCAATAGACAAAACTTCTTCATTTGCTCTCACATCTATCTCTCTTATACAGCTGGCAGTTCGTCTCAGGCTTCTCTCATCACCATAAAGTTTCTCCCTCATCTGGGAAGGAGAAGGTCATGCTGTCACCCTGCTCCCCTCATAGAGCCAGCAGTTTTGGAGTATGTGTTCTACTGTTTATTTGTCCTCCTCACATGGGCACATATTTATCGTCCGATTTTCAATTTGTTAAACTGATGGTATCTGAGTCTATATTGGCCAGTTCTTAGTCTGAAAATTATCACATGATCTTTTCTTGGTAACGTATAGTATGGTTCTGCTGTATCGGATTCTGGTTTTTCCTTATGTCATTTATCTCTATAGTTATTTCTGATTATTGCTTTTATCTCTTTGTATGTAGCCCTGTCTTCTGTTTGGATTTTCTTTCCTCCTTTTTTGGCAAGTTTATTGCCTTGTCATTTTCACACATATTGCAGTGTGCAGGGATCCACTGTACTTTTTCTTGTTTGCAATCATAGCTGATTTTCATTAGTACTTCTGCCAGGCTGTCTAATTCATTGTTTTTATTGTTGCTAAGGGATGTGATGACCGACAGAGAGTCTGTGAGGTGCACCATTTTGTCTCTAACAAAATCTTTATTTTCCATGATGATGACTGCAGCTGTTTTTAGTGTTTCTGCCTCCCTCCGCTTCAATGTTGTTTGATAATTTGCCATGAGATATTATTTCTTGTCCGTTAGGTTCATTTTGTGTATACACCTGCACCTCCATTGTTTTATGCTAATCCATCTGTATATATGTGGGTTCATAATGTGGTTGGGTACATCTTTCTGATGTATTCCATAGCCAGGTATTTCCTCTCTGCATCTGTTTTACTGCCTTTTTTCATTACTTCTAGTATGCTGTCAATCAACTCTGAAAAATTTGTTCTCTTCCATGGTGGGAACATGATGGTAGTTGTGTAATAGTAAGTTCGAGTGTCAGAAATCCGGTTTCAAACATTTGCATAAGGGAAATTTAACGGACTTATATTTAAAATTAACACATTAACTACCAGCGGCTCACAAAATAATCACATTTGGATCGCAAGCCGCTCAGAGCGCCAATCTAATTTTAGTAATAAAACGAATGAAAAATGTACTGAAACACTTTCTGATCTGGTTCGAGATTTTAAGTTACCACCGGAAAACAAATTCCCAAAGCATGGTTGTTATAAAACACTGGAAAATTGATATTATGTTCATATTTTTCAGCGTTTTGGGTTAGTTACCAAATTGTGTAAAACTGTTTACCGTGGCAACTAGTGATATGACTACAAAAAATGCGTGTACATCTCGTCTAACGGCTGAATAGGATACAAACGTGTTTCAACAATTGACTGATAGATCTAGCGACGAGGAAAAGAGTGAAAACGGTGTGCACATTGATTGAAATAGTGATTTTGATAGAGATGGGGCGCAAGCAGTTATAATTGTGAAAATATTGCAAGTCCTCTGCCATCGGAGGGCCTTGAAATAGCAACAACCTCTATTAGAGTTACAACCGGTGTTTATTACATTCATTTATCTTTAAAATGACGTGTAATTCATAAAAATCTGTAAATAATTACGAAAACTACAGCTTACTTTGTGCAAACACCTACAGGATGAAAATGGGAAAAAAATTTAATTCGGCCACAGTGAGTTTTTCAATTCGGTAGTTAATGTGTTAAAGGGCAAAAATCCATGACTTACATAATTTATTACCAAAGGGTGACAATCCATCAACAGTAGTGTTTTATGCCCCTTGAGAAAAAGTTGTGTTTTTAGTTTGGATTTTCTAAATGAGTAGGCTGCGAGACTGAATGTCCACAGAATATTTATATTTTTTTTTAGTGAGTTGTTTTTGAGACAGATGATCTAGAAATTTAATAAATTGTGGTAATTGCAAATCGTAGTACAAAATCTAGACAGTCAGATCTAAAACGCGATTAGCATTAGGAAGCAAATTTGCTTGTGTTAAAAGTAGGGGTGCACCGAATATTCGATTCATATTCGGCCGAATAGTACGCTGCAATCGAATACGAATAGTCTGCAACGCGTTTTCAGACAACAGATGTCATCTTTTGGCAGAGAATGTTGAGAGAGACTTTTTTTTTTTAGCGGATGCATGTATTATGCAGCAATGGCTTTTGAACTGAATTTAGAAACTGATTAGTGTTTAGTTAGTAGCATTAAATAGTTCCAAGATATTTGCCCCATTTTTGTAACGCTGTAACACTTTGAAACGTCAAGTGCTTGTTGTTGAGTGCTTTATAATTAATAAAAATGTCAGTAGACCTATTGAACACAACTTTTTATGCCAATCGTTCACTCACTATTCGTATTTATATTCGGCCAAATAGTTAAAGGCCTCTATTCCTATTTGGCCGCAGAGTAAAAACAACTATTCAGTGCAGTCCTAGTTAAAAGTAAAAGTGGCAAGCGCAAATGAGGGTTATTATCAGACAATAAGCCAAAGTCCTTTGGTTGATTTCTGTGGTCACAGAAAAATGAACTGTTGTCTAGACACTCATTCGCTTAGTACGCCACATTTATACATGATAGTTTGTTATTCATTTCTGTGGACAAGATTGACAAGGTTGCCAGTACGAGAGAAAGAGTGTTTATTTTCAAGTCCATCAGGTACATTGAGTCTCGCCAAAATATGATGAACTGTTTAGTATAAAACAATAACGATAGACAGCAGCTAGCCATGAGAAGTAGGAAATAAGTCTTTGGCTAAAGTTATCACCCCTGGCGGTAAGGCCAGTCTTACCAATATACGCCAAGCAGAACACAGAAGAATTAAGAGACATAGTCAGAAGAATTATGTCAAAAGTTAGAGAGACAAACGATTTTACATAAATGAAGGAACTGATGACAGCAGAAAATATCGACAGCAGTGGTTCTCAAGCCATGACCACCATAGATACTAGAGACAGTATTGAATACAGCAGTGGTTCTCAAGCCATGACCACCATAGACACTAGAGACAGTATTGAATATAAAAGCAGCGACCGTGAACATAGAGTGAAAGTAAGAATGACAGTATCAATTATCTATAGGAATTTTTTTTGCTGTATAAAGTATGCCAGCCTATGAGGAAGGTTGGGCATATTATATTTTCAACATTTGTTTTGATGCTGTAAATAAAGTTTTCAACGTTAATTTCCATCGCTGTCAGAGTGAAGTCACTCATCGATAATTGAGATCATCCATCAATTGTTAGTTATACACTGTTCTGAACTGTTGTCATTGTGCTGAGAAAGAAGTCATCCTAATACCATCAACTAAAAGAGCTGCCTGCTGTTTATGGCAGTGATACGAACCCACTATACAACATCATCATCATCATCATCAGAGTATATGCCAAAGGCCACAGTTGTTATGGGCTTTGTTTTCATCTGTACTAGGTCTTGTACACTGGGGGCAATCTCTTTCGCTTTTTGTGCAAAGCACAAGTCTGCCTTGACCATATCCTTTAAGTCTGTCATTTACTGGGTGGTTTTTCAGCAGTATGAGTCTCACTTATATTTTTGCTGTCACTAATATTGCAGTAACAGAAATATTCTTTCATACATTTATCAGTACTGGTAGTTTGTTCAGCTTTTTTGAGTACCTTTAACTGTACTGATTTGATGTGAGGTCATTATTTTGTTTCGCGACTGAATCTCCACGGAATTTGAGTTGCTAACTTATCTGTAAAGTGTACTTTGTAAAAAAGTTTTCATAAACAACGTTGCTATTATTGTAGTTGTATATGCCTGTTCTAGCATGGAAGCACATCACAGCCCTTTGACATATGCAGTTGCGTTTAACAAGGCTGCGTCCTGGCTCCAACCCTCTTCGGGATCATCTTTGCCATACTCTTGAAATATGCATTTGGAGATGCAACTGAAGAAATATGCCTTCACACTAAGTCAGATGGAGGACTGTTTAACCTCGCAAGACTGAAGGCACAAACAAAAATCAAAAAAGTCACTATAAGAGACTTGTTATTCGCTGATGACGCTGCAATTGTCACTCAAAGTCAACAGGAGCTTCAGAGCTTGATGAATCGTTTCACCCAAGCATGTAAGGACTTTGGTCTCACAATAAGTCTAAAGAAGACAAATGTGCTGGGTCAGGATGTGGATGTTGCACCAGTTATTACTACTGATAATTATGAATTGGCAGTGGTGCACCACTTCACATACCTGGGGTCTACCATCAACGACAAACTCTCTCTTGACACAGAAATTGACAGTCGCATTGACAAAACTGCAGCCACCTTTGTCTGCCTCACAACGCGTGTTTGGAGAAACTCACAACAAAGACCAAAGCTGTGGTATATAACGCCTGTGTCACCATCACACTTCTATATGGCAGCGAGACATGGATAACCTATGCTAAGCAAGAAAGAAGGCTCAATACCTTCCACCTGCGGTGTCTATGCCACATCCTCAGTATTTCGTGGAAGGACAAAGTGGTAAATGTCGAGGTGTTGTCACGTGCTGGCCTTCAATGCATGTATACACTGCTTAGACAGTGCAGCTATGCTAGCTTGGCCATGTCCGCTGCATGGAAGATGGTCGCATCCTGAAAGATATCTTCTACAGACAACTGGCAGATGGCAAAAAAACAGTTCGGCGACCACAGCTGAGATTCAAAGATGTGTGCAAGAGAGACATGAAGGCACTGGACATAGATCCAGTAACCTGAGAGGATGAAGCTGCCGATCGCACCATGTGGTGATGCTCTGTACGGCGCCACCTCAGATTGGGTAAAAAGAAGCTCTCACGACAAACAGAAGAGAGGAGAAAATGTCGAAAGGAACACAAGGAAAAAAAGCAGCTGAGGGCTGTCACCTCAGGAGTGCATTCCCATAGTCAGTTATGACTGAAGCAGCTATTATTATTATGCCTATTTTGGTGGTAACAGTGAGAGTGTTGCCGTTTTTATCAGCAAAGGAGTATGTCTCTCACTACATCTTTGTCTTTTGACAGGAATCAAAGAGTTAAATTGTGTGTATTTGTTTAGAGGCACAAGCCACATACACAGATACTCTAACCATATTGTTAAGGGATTTTAAGTGCCCGAATTCTCTGCGTTGTCTAGGGATCTCTTGTTTGGTCTCAGCTTTTATAAAGTACATTAGTAGATTCCCATAGTAACGGGTCATTAAAAATATGTAGTACCAACGTATGAAATTTCTGATTTAATTCTTGAATAAAGTTCAATTGGCAAAGTTCAACCAACTTGATATATTGAAGTGACGCTTCATTTTGACGACTTGTAATTTATTATACAATTTGACATACGACAGTTTCTTCAAGAATTTTACTCTATATATTCAATTATTGAAAAGTAGTCATTCATTCCAATTTTCCATCTATTCAGTTCCATTTAATGCAACATGTAATATACTTCTGAATCAACAATTTCTGCTCCAATTTATTCATATATCTCGATCAGTTGCTCCCGATATCTTTTATTCTTTTTTTTTTCTTTCCTCTTAATTTACTTTATCAGCACATTTGTAAGGTTAAAGAGCCTGTTCATTGAACTAGGCAGTACATCTAGTCTATAAATCATATTTTTTCACATGTCGGGGAATTGGCGTCCCGAAAATATCACTTCGTATAGTTGGGGCAGTTCCTACAGCCCATAAACATATTCAATACACGAAAGTATTATTTATTTAATACACTTGCCTTATTGGAGCTCACATATGTCCACAGTAATTACACACTGTATAACGGCTAAACAGCCACAAACCTGAAACACAGCCAGATGCTAGCAGCGTCACACATACTCTGCTCTTTACGTCATACCTTGTTACCAATTTCTCAGCAACGCTTAAACATATTTTCATCTTTCATGCATTCAGTTGAGGTACAACATGGTGTGGAGAAATCCCGATATTAATAATAAATTCACCGTGATTAATTTCACACCATGAAGTGACCTCAACACGTCTTTGCCTGAATTTATTTCCTGTATCCCTCTTTTACACCCCACATAGCATAAAACTCCTTAAAATAAGGACATAAAGAAAACACTATACTGTAACATACAAGATCAAAATTATTACTCACCCCTGAAGCACACATAAGTACCAGACCAGCCAAGGATGGTGAAATGCTCTTGTCCCACAATACAATGACACTAGCAGCCAGTGCTATAAACTGGGACAGCAATGTAATCCTGATTGAAAACCACTTGGTTACACATCTTGCCATTAAGACAAACTTCACATGCTTCTCAATTATAGCTTCTAGTTTGGTGATACACTGATTCTGTGCTCTGAAAGCCCGTACAGTTGTTGCACCACTGAGAATCTCTTTAATATGGGCATAGATTGGAGATGAGTGCTTTGAACTCCAGCGTTGAAGCTGACGAGCTGGTGCCATGTAGAGGCGCTAGAGACAGACAAAAACAATAGGTTGCAAATAATGCTTTAAGTTAACAGATAAAATATATATGAGAATTCCACAGAAGCAGAAGAGTAACTTAAAATAAAAGTAAAATATTTCAGTGACATAACTACCTCAGCATAAACAACAATCAAAAATAACAGAAATGGATACCAACACAAATGAAAGCAAAAGAAAAACTAAAGGAATGGTAAACAATAGCTTATTTAAAAAAAAATAGTAAATGTTACATTAGAGTGACAACTGAATGAAGCAATAAAAATGTGCCTACAAAAGAGAGCATAATATAAACTACACAGATAAATAAGATGAAGGTATTTCATATATGTGATAATAAAACAGGAACAGTAATGGTATGTAACAGAAGTCTGTGATCTAGCTATTTACCTGCATGTACATGACAATCAAAATAACTAGAAGAATAACGACAATCATTCTCGGTGTAATGAACATAATCATGATCAGATTGATGAGGATGTTTCCAAGATTGCGAAAGCATCCTTCCAGACATCCACCTAGTTCATCAACACTGGTGACATCCCTAGAGAATCGGCTGATAATGCGACCTATTGAAATGAAATAGCTTAGCTGTGAGAAAACAAGTAGTGAAGTGTTAGTATAGTAAATGTCAATAAATGAAGTGTTAGATCTGGTACTGGTTTGGTTCCTCTAAGGTTGTTGACCGATTAACTGTTAGACACTAATAGGTTCAGAGATAACCACTTGACAGCTAGAAGGAACATCAGACTATAAAATTTCATATTATACACAGACTTTTTAAAATCACCAACCCCATCACATTCATCTTCCTCTGATGTACATACAGGGTGTTATAATGTCCTTCTGCAACCGTAAACTATATAAACTTTGGATGTACACATGATAGTATCACACTGTAAATGACATATACAAGCTTAATTGACTAAGTTTTAACATAATGCAGTTCAGCATAACCACCATCTTTTGCATCACTTTGTTCAACCTAATTTTCCAATTTGTTGAAAAAATTCTCCAGTTGCTGCATACTAAAATTGTATTTGTAATTCTGACCTTCAGTTCATCCAAAGAATGTGGTTGTGATGAGTAGGAAACAGTTTTAACTTTATAATAGTGTGACAACATATTTTTTTTTAAAGGAAGACATTTTCTGATTTTTTAACTAAAAAAGGAGGACAAATGAGGACACTGTAAGAAAAGGAGGACAAAAAGGAGGACACATTAATTTCACTAATTTAATACATTTATGTAAAAAAATCATGATAAAATATATAGAAATATTTCAACGAAATAAACATTTAAAAAAAAAATCTTTATAAAATGCTTGTTTTAATAATTTTTCCATCAAAGCATTTTTTTACAACATCACTAAATATTCAATCTTTAACACTGTACTTGTTACTTGACATTATTTTTCTCAGTAAGTCTGAATTTCCAACTAAATATTCAAAATATTACATGGAAATTTTAAGAAAAGCTACCAATTATTTTAGCCCACATACAATGACTAAAAAGGAGTAACATAAGACAAAGATTAGCACAGTTGGCCCCCAGTTTCTATGCCTTTGAAATAATTGTTGGATTCAGAAACTGAGCTCAGACGCTTTCCACATGTTATTAATTCAGGCAATACATTTATAACTGATACAATTACAAACTGTATAAATTAAAACTGAATGATTTTGATAATATGTACATGGCACTATTTACCAATTAGCTATATTATTTTCTGTAAACTAAAAATGAAAGAATGGATTCAGACTTATAATAATTAATTTATCACACTAAACAAATAATAAAACAAAACACAGAATATTTTACATATCGGGCCCCATTTACTATTCTTTGTTTAAGCGGCATAAATAGTAACTTTTTCTATTTCATCCTTTTTATATTTAATTGATTTAGTTTCCGGTTTTACGCACACATTGTCAATCAGTGGCGTGTCTACAAAAAGTATTGTGTGGCTAAGTAGGAAAAATGAGTCTGCGAGTACATGTTATGACATTACAGCAAATCACAAATAGGATTTTAAAGTATTTCTGCAATGAAGCTAATCGAGGAAAACTATATCATTCTATTTCAAACCCACAAAAGAGAACTATTCATGCCTTGGGGATAAGCAAACGATCATTGCACCGCTGGATAGCGACATCTGAAATTTGTAATTCCAGTGTTTTACACACGAAAAATAGGCCAAGAGTGGTGAATAATTTTGACAGAGAATTGATCCGCAGAGAAATTTGCAATATGTTTCACAATAATGAGGCAGTGACTTTAAGGAAATTGAAAATTTGATTAAGAAAGAATAATGACATTGAAATTTCCAAATCTACGCTATGGAGGACTATTAGGAGTTTGGGATTCAATTTTAGAAAATATGTTGGTGGTAGAAACCTTATTTGGGAGAAGCCTCATATAGTTGCAATGAGAAGCAAATATTTACGCGAGGTCAGAAAAATGAGAAGAGATTGTTATGATTTTGTGTATTTAGATGAAACTTGGATCAATGCGCACCACAGTAATGAACGAGAATGGCAATCATCTGATGGGACAACTAAGAGACTAGTACCAAGCAGCAAAGGACAGCGCCTAATAATTGCACATGCAGAAAGCAGCCATCATGGGTTTCTAAATAATACTGAACTCACATTTGTTTCAAAATCTACAGAGAATAAGGATTATCATACAGAGATGAATGGCAAGATATTTCAAGATTGGATTGTGAATCATGTACTTCCTTCCTTGGATAGACCGTCGTGTTTGATAATGGACAATGCTTCATATCACAACGTTGTGGCACCAGAAGATAAAGTTCCTAATTCATCAAGTACTAAAGATGTAATAAAGATTTGGCCGACCGAAAACAACATTCCATTCAACGAAATGTCCCTGAAGCCTGAATTACTTGGAATTGTAAAAAAGACACAGCATACAAAGATATTTCACATAGACAAGGCAATCCATGAACATGGTCACAGATGTTTAAGATTGCCTCCTTACCATTCTCACTTAAACCCAATAGAACTAGTATAGGCTAAAATTAAGGAACAGGTAGCAACAGAAAATAGAACGTTCAAATTAAAAGATGTTGAAATACTTATAAAAGCCGCCATGTCCAATACAGCCAGGGATTACTGAAAGAAATGTGAGAACCATGTGTTACAAGAGGAAGAGGAATATTAGAAGAATGATGGTTTGTCCTTCATTCAGCCGAGATTGATTATCAATTTCTCAGAGACATCTGATTATGATTCGGATGAAGTTTAATTTCTTTAAAGATGACTTTACCGTTATTTACAAGCACATTAGAGGAGCAACGTTCCATTATGATATTTATGAACCGCAAAGAGGTGATACCTATTGAAATAATTAGATCAAGGAAGGACCAGTTTGGTAGCGCATTAAATGTCAATGGCAAACAATGTCACGAGTATCTCGCATGCAGATCATTTAAGAAATCAGCTTCAACAGGTATTCATATGCAAACGTGATGGCCACATTATTGTAATAGTAGACACGCCTATACCTAATCAATTCACAGAATCTGTGCATGAAGTGGTAAAATTTCTTTTCTCGATACACAATAATTAGTATGCCGACAAAGATCAAAGGATTTCATCCGTTTATGGGAACTGGACAAGATGCACAGATATAAAGTATATATTTGTTGGGTCTAACCCAATATAACATTGTATGCAAAAAATGGCATTAATACGTTTGACGGTTAATCAGATAATTACATTTGTTTGAGGGCAAAGATAGTGAAACGTGCTATAACTCAATGAACAAGAATAAAGCTAAAATTTCAATTGATTGATGTAGATTGAGGATAGTTTTATCAAAGTTCAACGTAGAATAAACGATGACGGATGCCTTCTTTCAAATCTGAACGGATGTCAACGTGGCCAGATTTTTACCGAATTTCAATGTTTTCTTAATTATTTTTTTTCGTGTTAAAAAAAAAAAAAAAATTCAGTTTTCTTTTTCTAATTTTGTTAAAAAGCTGGACAAATCGCAATTTTTAAAAAAGCCGGCG
This sequence comes from Oreohelix idahoensis, assembly GCA_024509875.1. Classification (NCBI taxonomy): domain Eukaryota; kingdom Metazoa; phylum Mollusca; class Gastropoda; order Stylommatophora; family Oreohelicidae; genus Oreohelix; species Oreohelix idahoensis. The sequence continues at coordinate 190,449 of JAMPIV010009786.1, forward strand.
GACGTTAAATTTTGATTTGAAAAGCCAGACAAATCCGGCCATATGGTCACCCTATTTATAAAGCATGATTTTATATGCAATTTACAGTGTGATTCTATGATGTGTGCATCTAAAGTTATTAAAGTGTTGGATTTATAAACAAGCCAAATCTGCTATAAATTAAGTTTCATATTAAAAATACTCAACAAGAGTTCATTCCTTAACCCAGGTGGTCTTGGTGACAATGTTACTGACGTAATGTATTTGTAATTCCTGGTATATAAGTGCTGTCATTAGTATTTCCTCTAATGCCTACATCTTCATCTTGTAAAATTAGTTAACTAGCCCACAACCTAGATTATCCCTGTTGTGTTATTTTTTAAAATTCATTATTTCAGTATGCAATTCCAGTAACTGTTATTTCAGCAGATTTTCTAGTCTGTTGCTAATGTTTTGGACGAGACATATAAATCAAAGGACCATGTGTTGTACCCGAATCTAGCCATTTTCCCCTCTATCTTCCACACATTCTTCCCTTTGCTATGTAACTAATCTTGAAATGTTTTGCTAAAATGTCTTTACCATTTTATTACCATACATCATTAAGTCAGTCAAATCCTTTCGGTTCCCTTGCATATTCATACAACTTTGCCAATGCCTTAGATAAGATCTCTACAGATGTTTACCTTCTCTGTATTTTATTTTCTGGTCATGGCTAGAGCATGCTGTAAAATGTGCATAAATTATTGTTATGGTCTGCAGACAAAAGCTACACATTTCAGATCTTCAAAGAGATACTATTGGCCCTCAGAATACTGTTTCAGACCAATCAATAACAAGAGCACAAATTAATGTATAATGATTAGTGGGACTACAGTGGAAAAGTTAAGGTCTAGTGAGGTTCTAGTAATATATATTTATAATGATAAATCATCCCAAAAACCTGACTACACCTTCATCCTTTGTTTTAAAACACCATGACAAGTATGAAGAGACTACCATTTTAGGAGGAGGAAGGAAAAAACACACATGCACATCTAAACAATCTGAAACTTTTGACTTAGTCTATTTACAATAATTGGACATGAGGAATAACCCACCAGATGCAGAACAGGATAATTTTCATCATAAATTAAAAAAAAAAATTGTTCTACGACTCATATACATACATATATATATATGCATCTGTGCATGCATGCACATATGCTTATACACAATGAGTCCAATTGCCTAAACAAACAAGTTTCACATACTCAGGAAAATCAGCATCTCTAATTTGACCTACATGTTTTCAAAGTAGTAATGGCATATATCTTATATCCAAACCAGCAATATTCACACTCCAAGACCAGAGTGTTTCAAATATTTAGATCAGTTTAAGCAAAATGACAATGTCAATTACCTGTGGGTGTGGTGTCAAAAAATGACATAGGCAGACGCAGGACATTGGTCAGTAGCTGGTTGTGAAGTTGATTTGCAGCTTCATGAGTTCTACTTTGTAATACCATGATGAAGATAAATGCTGCCAGGACTGTACGGAAACAGCCATAATGAATGAGAAGTGTTTTACATGAAATAAGGGCACACTTTTAATTACACCTCATGGTACAACACAAAAATAGAGTACAATGTTTTTATACCAAATAAATGAAGTCATGGCACAGCGTAATCTCATACCAAGAAATAAAGGCACATTGCATTTACAAAAGTACTCAGAGAAACAAAAATATTCCAAAACAGAAAAAAAACTATCAGTGGGCACATTTTGTAATACTATACAACAATATAATTGTAAATAAAACTAAAAAATAATGTAAGAAGAAAAAATATACTTGAAAATATTTGAATTCTATTAACTCTTTCCGTCCACAGTGGCGCACCACGCGCCAGATAGGACTTCCGTTTGGACCAATGACGCGTGGCACGCCAGTACGATATATGTCGAGTTTGAACGAAAAGTTATAAATACCTAGCAACTAGCTGGTTTTTAAATCATTTCATTACATCTAGGACATGTTTATGGACGTTTGTGAGCGAAAAACAAATTTGTGAAGCTAAAATTGTGTGTTTTATATCCATTTCTATTCCTTTGTTTACATACAAAATGGATCGAGAATCTTCAGACCAATGACATATGTCGAGTTTGAACGAAAAGTTATAAATACCTAGCAACTAGCTGGTTTTTAAATCATTTCATTACATCTAGGACATGTTTATGGACGTTTGTGAGCGAAAAACAAATTTGTGAAGCTAAAATTGTGTGTTTTATATCCATTTCTATTTCTTTGTTTACATACAAAATGGATCGAGAATCTTCTAAACACCTGCTTTCGGCTGAGCAAGCACGACGCTAATTTCTCAGTGGACAGAAGATAACTCGAGCGACACGGATTTTTAGAAGTTAGGTTTAGTAATTCCAATGAAGACATTGTAAAGACTTTGTGTCAGAATATTCATGAAAGTGATCATTCTGAGGGCGATGTCGATCAGCTGATTGAACATGCATCAGGTAGGGCTGGTATAAAAAGAGCAAAACTTTCAGTCACTAAAGGAGAAGGATAAAGAGGCAAAAACACCATTGTGACCAAAAGTAAAGCTATGAGAACTGCCACAAGTCTAGAGGCAGGTGCATCCTCACAAGATGTCCCAGAGTGGTTAGAAATTGCTGAGGGGATGACACAAAATGCATTTCGATTTTGTCCAAAGAGAACACCAGGTGTGACTGAGGGGTTTGACCTGTCAACCCCATTGAAATGTTTCAGTGTTTTGTTTACAGATGAGGTTCAAGATTTCATGTTCCAGTGCATCAATGATTATACCAGACTCAAATCTATTCAAAATAACCCTGCGAAACAATATTCATTGTATTCTCGGTGGACCAAAGTCACACGCCATGAACTTGATAAGTTTATTGCTGTCCTAATAAATATTGGGATTCAGAAAAGACCATGCATTCGCAACTACTGGTCTACATCTGCAGAATTTTATACTCCTTTGTTTCTTCAAATGTTTTCAAGAAGTAGATTTGAAGCATTATATCATACAATGCTTCATGCCTCTGATGAAAATTCACAAGGAAAAGAAAAGATTTTACGAACATGTTGTTGCAAAAATTTCAGAGTGCCTTTTACCCATTCCAAAATCTCAGTTTGAATGAAGTGGTAATAGGGTATAAAGGCAGATGGCAATATAAGCAGTATAATCCAAGGTTTTCCTTGTATCTTCTCAGGCCAAAGTGGAAGCACATTGTCAAACCAAAAATGATAGAATATAGTTGGTGTAAATAATATTAGTCATAGTTGTTTGGTATTTACAGAAATTTGTGGTGTAGGAAAAAAATCATATAAATTATATATTTGAAGTGATTGTGGTAAAATGTGTTGTGTTTCAAAATGGATGTGCACTGATATTCTGAGATTTTTCTGCTATGGATTAAACTGGAGCTGACATATGTGAATACAGTTTATTTATCTTTTTTCCAGTTATTTTTGATTAGGTCTACACTTCACATAACATGACAGACTCTTTCCCTACATCAAATAATTATCTACAGCATTTCACAAGATTCTTCAGTCAATTTCCCACATGTTGATGTATAACATCAACACCTAGTTAAATAAAATGTGTATCTACTGCCTGCTTTTAAAATATAACCTGAAGAGAAAAATTGCACACATTTTGAGCGGTTGTTTTTACAAACATATGTGGTTCTGAGAAAAAAAATCATAAAAATTACATCTATGAAGTGATAGTGATAAAAGTTTCTAGATATGTTTCAAACTAAATGTGCACTGATATTCTTAATATTTTATTGCCATACATTTATTGGGAGCTGAAATATTTAAATTTAAGTATACAATTTTATTTTATTTTTTAAACATTTTTAAAATCAAGTCTACACTTCACAAGACATAACACACATCTATTCATATCAATTAATTATATGAATCAATTCATAAGATTCTCCAGTCAATTTCACACATTTAAATGTATAACATTAACACCTAGTTAAATAAAATGTGTGTCTACTGCAGTTTTTTAAAATATAACCTGAAGAGAAAAATTGCACACATTTTGAGCGGTTGTGTTTACAAACATATGTGGTTTTGAGAAAAAAATCATAAAAATTACATCTATGAAGTGATAGTGATAAAAGTTTCCAGATATGTTTCAAACTAAATGTGCACTGATATTCTTAATATTTTATTGCCATACATTAATTGGGAGCTGAAATATTTAAATTTAAGTATACAATTTTATTTTATTTTTTAAACATTTTTAAAATCAAGTCTACATTTCACAAGACATAACACACACCTATTCATATCAATTAATTATATGAATCAATTCATAAGATTCTCCAGTCAATTTCACACATTTAAATGTATAACATTAACACCTAGTTAAATAAAATGTGTATCTACTGCCTGCTTTTAAAATATAACCTGAAGAGAAAAATTGCACACATTTTGAGCGGTTGTTTTTACAAACATATGTGGCTTTGAGAAAAAAAATCATAACAATTACATCTATGAAGTGATAGTGATAAAAGTTTCTAGATATGTTTCAAACTAAATGTGCACTGATATTCTGAACATTTTATTGCCATACATTAATTGGGAGCTGAAATATTTAAGTTTAAGTATACAATTAAAAAAAAAAATTTTAACACTTTTTTAATCAAGTCTACACTTCACAAGACATAACACACACCTATTCATATTAATTAATTATATGAAGCAATTCATAAGATTGTCCAGTCAATTTCACACATTTAAATGTATAACACAACTACCTACTGAACTTATGTATTTGTCCACTGTCTGTTTTTAAAACCTCACCTGTCTGAAAAAATTGCATCCATTTTCGGGCCTGGGTAAAACCCAAAAACAGCCTGGGGGGGAATGAGTTAACCTAACAACCATATAACAGATATCACATGATATCAGAGTAACCTCTTTACCATTAAGGGCAATTCCAACTTGTCATGTGTTGTTTGTCATTCCCATAATGTTACTGGCAAGATATGAAAGTCTGACTAATACATAGTTTCCCACTGATTAATCACATACTTTTTGTCTACAAGTTGTTAACCCAGAATCTGAAATGCTTAGGGACGGCCATGTTTCGTTTTTCGGCCAAAGTAGCCAAAAATTGGTCGAAAAATCACCCAAAAGATTGCTGAAAAAACATGATTTTCGGAATATTTTGGTTTTTGGATTCTGGGTTATCGACCTGCATTTCCTCTCTAATGACCAAGTAATATAGCCCACCTATAATTAACCCATTAAAACAACATCGCAGGTCCTTCAGCATGTAAAAGACACAAAAATAGTCCTGTTACACAGATTAAATATGTCAGAAGGTTTCATTAATAGGTTTAGATCTAAAAACTAATGTAAAGACAATGCAAAAAGCTCAAGAAAAAATATAAAGGTGATGGGATTAAGTAAAAAAAGAATTTAAAAAAATTCATAATCTGACAACATTAAAGGCAGGACAAAAATGAATTATGATTGGCATACTTGAACAGCTCAGCAGGCTGGAAATAAATGAAAGGTTTTTTTAATATTAGAGCAGAGGGTGAGAATGCACTGAATATTATGATAAACAGAACATACATCACAGACAAACAATTCTTGAGAAAAAAATCAAAGAAGTAATACAAGATGTAAATAGTTTTATACTTTTCTACCTTCATCATTGTGTTTTCTATTTTTCTCTCAATTATAATGTGCTATTATTTTGATATTTTCGTTTTAATTAAAATCTATGCCACATTGTTAGGTTCTCCAGTATCTTCACTCTTTGTCATTATCAAATTTTCCATCAATGTTCCCTGTGCCAGAAGGTGTTTCAAGTTTCCCCTTCTTAAAATATGTGCAATAAGATCATGAGAGCAAGCTGATGTAAGTAATAAACTTTCTTTGCATTTTCGTTTGCTTCAGGAAAACATCATTAGAATCTGTGCTGTCCACAGAAGTCTTAATATTAAATAATTTGTTTATCTAAACTCAGTTGAAAAAACCCCCAAAAATCAACAACAAAAGAAAAAGACAAAGGAATCTAACTTCAAACAGCTTGACTGTCATTTGAATTAACTCATCTTAACCAACTGTCTCATCAACTCACAGATCAACTTTGCAATTCTCATTTAATATTAAGCCGAAAGTTCATTCTCATGGGGAAAGTGGCAGAGACAGCAACCTTCACTCTCACAAATTTTAACTCTTTGACTCCAGAGCAACGCTCTGAGCGTTGCAAAATTCAACACGCCGTGCCAGAGCAACGCTCACAGCGTGGTTTTTAGTTTATCACGCATAAACCTTAAAAATCGTCCGTTTAATGCAGTTCATATATTAAAACTCGTAGAATGACTTCCGCTATTATCTAAACAACTAATTTGACTGTAGTTAATCAGAACATGTGTGTGTTTTGATGTTATTATCACAATTTTTGTGAAAATTTGCGTTTTAGCATTTTTCTTTGTTATTGCTAGAGAAATATGTCACGCTTTATATTTACGTTTTCTAAGTCTCCTAAGCAAATAATTGTGTCAAACTACTTTGAAACATTGCTGACATTGATGATGATTGTTTGGTAGTCACAGTTTGTTGTCAAAATATGGAATCTGTGCAGAAAAGCTAGACACACTAGGTTTAGTTGATGAGTAGGCGTAGTCGTATTCTGGCCGATCAAAAAAGCAACAAAACTAGACCTACCCTAACAACTAATCACTAGTTCTTGGTAGAAGATGAAGCTAGGGATACAATTAAAACATTAAACAAGAGTAAAAAAGTTTTTATATGACGTTATTCTTCTTTATTTGTTTGAAAATTACGTAATGCACGATTGCATAATTTATATTTTTCTTTCAAAGGACCACGGAAAAACTGGTGTGAATAACACTAAATGTACTAATTGTGGCCATAAGCATGTTTTTTTTACTTGTATATGGATTAACTTGATGTTTGAAGACTAAAAAGAAAGTTTTATTGTCTACAACAGTAATTTGTCTTTGGTAAGATCGTATTCTACAGTCAACTTTTTAGCGTTTTTCAATTTTACATGCAAAATGTTTTAGTATACCGAACATACTTGTGTTAATACTACCAAAGACATTATATATTACAATTCTCTATCCATTTCCCTACAGTTTGGTATATAATAAGTACATGTTCAAAGGAAAATTCACACAAAAATTTAGACTGAAAGATGAACACTTCACTCTATGAAATTCTGCCCACAATAAAAGTCTGGCACAGCGTGCAAAATAACTCTGGACTGAAAGAGTTAACAGACTGAATACTGGCCTTTCACCCTTCATAATCTGATTGTTGTCTCCATTCAGCTATTTACCTGAATCAAGCTCTTCATGATAAACCCACTTTCTATTGTTTATGTGAGGAGTTACTGTGATTTGATTTGCAACAGGCCCCATGTCTCTTCTCCTTGAATTATTTACGTTTTTTCTAGGAGGGATTACATGTAATCCACCCCAGGTTTCTTCTCCTTGTAGTATTTTCCGGTTTTTTCAGAAGGAGGGGATTACATTGGGATTGGTATCTTATCCGTTTTTTTCCCCTTCTCTGTGAATAATAATGGTGTTTGGTCTTTTTCTGTAGATAATTAATTACGTTTTCAAGAGGGACGGTAGATTTTAGATTCTAGACTTGCACCAGTTTTCTTTCCCATGAAGAAATCGCGTTCAGGTAGGAATTTCTAGTGTAACATAATGGTGGGGCATTTTATTTCTGTAGCAGTGAGTGCGTCCGTAATTATTAGGAGGGGTAAATTTTAAGACGGGGAAAAGTCCACGAAACCCGCATCTACTCACGCTAAAGTTGGGGGTAGGGGGTGATTTAAGCGCGTAGCTCAGTAAGTAAGGAAATTACTCGATTACTCTTACATTCTAAATTTAGTTTATGACCACAGGCTATTTTTAGAGTTTGCGGCATGATGATTGGATCAGAGAGTGACCCGATAAAGAAAAAGCCACGCAATGACTCACGTTTGGCATGGGTCGGCCTCTGGTTTCTGTAATAAATACTCGCGTTTAATAATGCAGAACCCTCTCTGATTTTAAAACTTCAAGCCGTGAAAATCTACGCCTTTAATATACAGAGTTCGTCTGCTCTACGGAGATATTCGACTTTGGTAAATATATAGTTAATTAAGCTAATATAGTCTTTAAGATTTTAGCAGGGTTTTTGTATTGTTGTTATTCTAGGAGTAAAGTTAATTCGAAGTAGAAGGGCCAACAAATGCTATCTATTAGAACTAATAATAATACTAGAAAGCGCATATAGGAAATTTTAATGCAGTGAGTATTGAATTCTGAGAGTTTTCTCAGAGTAGACACTCGGACATATTGGGTATTGTAATTAATTGGGTTATTACTGTTATTTTGTCAGAAGACAGGGGTACTTACTATTTCCTTGACTTGTGATCTATAAATAATTGCAGCGTAAAATACGCTCGTGAAATTAAGTGTATAAGTTAGCAGGCTAATACCTACTGAAATCGTGTGGGACGATATATGTAACTTCACTATGATTTTTAAGGATTGGGAGAGGTGTACGTGAGTACTAGCTGTGTACTTTTCTAGCGGGCTAATTTGATAACGTAGGGGCAGGAACAGGGGAGATAGGGGTGTATGTATTTTCTGAGATAGGATTTCAGTTCCTTAAGTTATATATATATATAACTTTATATGAATAGGGGGTATTACTGGCATGGGGATGAAGATTTCCCAATATTTGATTTATAACGTTAGCAGAGTAAATACGCTAGGTATTTGTGTGCGTTATTTAAGTGTGTGTAGATTACCTGCGGGCTAACTGGGTAACGCTGTTGAATAAAAGAGAGGGAATTTACCAGTTCTGATAAAGCATAGGTAATTGTGTATTTACTACGTGTGGGTAAATCATAATTTTGAAGTCAGCAGTTACGGGTCTAGATGGGATTTAATTAGTCCTAATATAGATATATATTTATAGTGGTGAAATTCAGGGAGAAGGGAGGTTATTATCTCTGGAGAAGTCTATTTTATTTTGGTTTAGCGAGGACTCACCTCGATCACTGTTAAATAAGAAGGGCCAGGAATTTTACCGGCGATAGGTTTCATTGAGTGGTTGAAATGTTGTGACAGCTGACTGGGAAGCCGGCACGTAAGAGATTAAGTCAGCTGAGTCTGCAGATAGGGGTTTCCCGACAGGACAGTATTTAAGGGGAAGTGGGGTAGGAATAGTGTTTAGAGCGGACACGGAAATAGAGCAGGAGAGCTGTATTGATTGGAGGGAGAGGTATTTAATTATGGGAGTTAAGTGTTAAAGATTTGGGAGTTAAGTGTTAAAGATATGAAAAATTTGATGTGTGGTATATCTGTTGTTAAGAACAGCTATGCTATGGACCCCTGAAGAAAAACGAAAGAGAGGACGACCAAAAACAACTTGGCAGAGGACTGTGGAGGCTGAGATGCAAAGAATGAACCAGAGTTGGGGCACTGTACGAAGGATGGCCGCCGACCGAGCAAAGTGGAATCAATTTGTTGTTGCCCTACAAGACGCCACCAGGCGTAATGGCCACTGACTGCTTTGACGGTCGGCGGCTAAGGATCAAAGAAGAAGATATCTGTTGTTATTGTTTGTTCCACAGCAAATATTTTCACGGCTGGCAGCTAGGGCGTCAGTTTTGTCCTACAGCTTGCCAGAAGTCGTCAGCCTTCTCAGGAGAAGAAGAGTCGAGTTAGCGCCAGAAGAGAAAGAGGAGTGGTGACGCGGGGGTCACCGGCTCAAATTCGGTTTGCACCAGAAAGAGAGAGAGCAGGGCGCTGGAAGCGAAGCCTTCTTCAGAAAGAACGGATTTCTTAACAAATCCTGAGCTCTACGCTCATATACGCACACACTGAACCTAGGCGCAGGGCCTAGAGGTGTCGTGAAATTCGGTCATAATAAAACCAACGGCCCTAAACCCAAAAGAGGGGTAACCGGGCATGCGAATTAAGATTCGTCATTTGTGAAGCAGCGATAGTCCAAGTCACGTATCCAGTCTACCAACCCAAGTCAGCAGCTACAACAGTCAGTTAGAGGAAAAAGGGTCACAATACCTCTTAACTGCACTAGATAGAGAGAGAAGGAAAGTAGTGGAGGAGTCTCTCAGTAGAAACCAGGAGGGTCAGACAGACACTGCACATAGACAGAATTCATCAAGTTGTCAGTTAGTCGTGTATGACATTATAACGTTCACTCAGTTTGTCGTGCAGACATTGTGTTAGTTAGGGGCGGTTATTTCGCCTAAAGTGGAGAAGCTGTGTAGGCCCTTCAATTTTAGTTATGTCTGCAGACAGACAGACAGTAGGATTTAGATTGTGGTTACATAATATCAGGTTGATTAGGAGTAAGGCGGATCTGATGTTAGAGATCCCACTTACCAGGTTGTTGTATCTCTTACCTTTCTTCCTTACAGGTTGAGGGGAGGGTGACTTTGTGTGGTTACCATACGTAATCACTTTAAGTGATTGTTATGTTCTTTTCAGGTGTGCGAACACGCACTTTATTTATTTCTAGTATGTTATCTGAATTTTGTTGTGTAAATAAAACTATTTAAACTCTAGTCTGGATCAGTCACTTACTTTAACTATACTGTACTTATATGTTGTCTGTATAGTGGTGCCTGTGGTATTTATTTAAACCTTATCCCAGTCTTGGTAGTTAGAGAGTTTCTCCCTCGCCCCCAGGGACAAATCAGCTAACATTCACCTAGGGACAACCGTGATCAAGGAAGAAAGCTGCCCCACCTGTCTTGGGGTGACATTTGACCAGGGGCTTACATGGAATAAGCATATTGAAAATGCAGAAGGAAAGGCCCGAAGACGACTAGGCATACTCAGAAAATTAGCAGGTACCAACTGGGGAGCAAATGAACGAAATCTAAAGAAGATTTATAATGGAGTAGTGGGACCACACTTGGAGTTTGGCTCGGCAGCATGGTCATCGGCTGCTAGCTCACATCTGCAGTCTTTGGACAAGGTGCAAAATCAAGCTCTCGGGCTCATTGCAGGAGCCATGAAAACTACACCAATAGCAGAGATGCGGAGGGTTGCTGGATTGCAGACGTTGTCCCATGGAGGAGACACAGGGGCCATGATCCGGATGGAAAGGTGCAGCAGTGTGCCGTTGCACTCAATGAGGGGGGACTGGATGGTCTGGCATTGGGACGTCTGGGGCATGGCAGCTTTGTGCATCAGGGAAAAAGACTTATGGGACAGCATCGGGAGGACCTATCCGTGGGGACAGCACCACTGAGGCCCACCCTATACCCTGTACCATGGGAGCAGGCCAGCAGTGCCCTCCAAATTAATACATCGGTCAGTGGTCTCACAGGTGGATGTGAGTATAATGATCTGCAAAAACGAACTGCTACATTGAGTATGATCCAAGAAAGCTATCCCGATCAATCATGGATACATGCCTATACAGATAGATCAGCAACTAATGCTGTTAGGAATGGAGGTGCCGGTATCTTTATCTCATATCCTGACAACCACTATGAGACTAGGCACATTCCCACTGGTAAATTCTGTTCCAACTATACAGCTGAGGTTCAAGCTCTAGAGCAAGCTGCAAATATGATTTATAACACCAACTCTGACTGCCACCAGGTAGTCATCCTCACAGATGCACTGTCTGCCCTGCAAGCTCTCAAGGGTGGTAAACTCCCGCATCTGAGAAATGAACTAAACAAGGTAGCTGCCAAAAAGAGAACCATACTTCAGTGGGTACCATCTCATTGTGGTGTACCCGGAAATGAAAAGGCAGATGGGCTTGCAAAAGGGGGAGGAGAGTGTGAACAGGAAGATGGTGAAGTCACATACTTTGGGAAAGGGAGAGCTGTCCAGACTGTCGGAGGAGAGCAGAGCCGGCCCAGGGACAGCTGTCGCGCTCTCGACCGGCAGGGACGGATGGCTATTTTTCGACTCAGGACAGGGCATAACAAACTGAATAAACACATGCACAAGCTGCGATTGTCTGCTTCACCACTGTGCACATATGGATTAAACAAACAAACGGCTGAGCATGTTCTACAGGACTGTCCTCTGTATGACCAGTTAAGAAAGATATACTGGCCCAATGACTCAACACTAAACTCAAAGCTATATGGAGTTAAAGAGGAACTTCAAACAACAGTCGAATTCATCATGAGAACTCGTCTGACGGTGTAATCATCAAAGATGCAATCGCAAGAAGAAGAAGAAGGTAGTTAGAGGTGTTGAGGCTATAGCAACACAATACATCACCAGTGGCAAGGGAGAGTCAATCTAGGTTCTCGCCCCTTGACGCCAATAACCTCATCTTCCACAGTCACTGTCATTTTCATCTAAAATCTATCTTCTTAGACTTTCTTCCCACTAGTGTCTTGTCTCTATATGTAGGCAGCCTCTAGTCTTAAATCCACTTCGTGACAGTTTACAGTCTTCTGTTTGATGTTTAATAACTTGCTGAACAGTACAATGTAATTCATGCTGACACAGCAATCTTTCACTCGTAGTTAACTTCTAAACCATAAACATTTGACTCCCACATTTTTTCACAACCTGCTAATATCATTTTTTCCCCTGTTAAATTGTCTTCCTTTCTTTTGCCCTCACTTTAACAAAAATTATAACACAGGTTAAGTACCAACCTTCTAGCCCACCACAAAGTGAGTAGACAGAGATATACATCCAAGAAGTTGAATGGTACACGGTTGTGTTCATCAAAGATGTGTTGGCCAACAGTGGATCTTCTGTCCACTTCCCTAACCACACCTTCTTGAAATCCCTGGATAGCAGCATTGTGAAGAAGATCATGCCAAAGACCAGAATTGACCAAGGACCTACAGCTTTGGCATATTCTTTGTATACTTCCAAGGAGACCTGCGTTAGTAGTAGACAAAAAGATCTCATGTTAGGGGGTAAAAAGATTAAATGTAATTGGCAGATAAAAATATCTGTTCTTACAGGCAGATAAAAGAGTCTGATGCTGGAGACGGACAAAAAGATCTAATATTAAGGACAACAAAAGATTTAGCGCCAGCAACAGAAACAAAAGATGGACCTACTAATAAGGACAAAGAAACCAAACCAAAGCAGACAGAATAAATCAAAAGTTTCCTTCTAAAATGCAAAGTAACTAATCGATTCACATAAACACCATTGTTGCGTCGTTATTATATTATTTCATCTGTAACTTCTTGAGTACACGTCTAGTTACTCTGGCCAAGTTAGTATAGGGTCATACAGCTGAACAACGCACAAAGCAATACACCAGAAATATCCATATCACCACCAAGGCCGAGTGGACAGTTAAACAACATTTATTACAATGAACACAGCTCCATAGTTATCAACTTGGAAGCCATTATAGCATATGGCATAATATATACAAGTCTATACATATCGTCATCAGTATAGTTCTGTAGCGTCAGAAGCTAGTACACTGTCCCCAACAGTTTTCCACATCTTTATTTACTCAGTTCAAAGAAATATATTCTTCCTTTCACATGCATATATCTAGTACCCCTCACAAAAGATCTTGAAGTACAGAAGTTGGTATCATGAAGGAATTAATCACAAAATCATATACATCTCAGGAGCGCACACACATCCGTCGACTCGCCATCAAACACACCATCGCTGTCCTACCCCTTCTCTCCCACCAGTCACCTGTCTCACGAGACCCCGCCAAACATGACGGCTTAATGTAGCTCACCTGTCTTTTCCAGTGACCCGTGTAAAAATAAACAAACACACAGCCACGCTGAGCTAAAACTATATACTTCACCCCTGTTATGAATTTTAATCATAACAACCATCTTTGTTTTTTTTTAGGGCATTTGACTATAATACACATTTATTACAATTCTAAACTACATTCACTTAGAAGCAATACATTAAAAAAGCAATGATCAATATAAATGATGTTCTTACATTGCCATACTCAGTGTCTTCATCATCAATAATCTTTCCTGTTTTATCACCTAGGTACCCAAGATTGTCCTCTATTTTATCATCGTCATCATCCTCAAAATTATCGCTGTCACTACTAGAGGAGCTGACATCATGTTGTCTGTCTATAGAACAATTCACTACTTCATCTAATGAATTCCTGTCAGAGAATGAAAAAAAAATACATTAATATGTTCTCACAGCAAATAAATGAGAAAAAAAATGATGGAAGTACCAAATTAAGATGACTGCACAAAAGAAAAAAAAAATAGTGTTTAAGACTGGACCTATCAAAAATTCACAAAGAAGAGATTTAACTCATTCTAACCCAGGCATAGTTTCGGTTCTTTCGGTTTTACCCAGGACCCAATATGCAGACATTTTTTTCTACAAGTGATGTTTTAAAAACAGGCAGTAGACACATATATTAATTTAGTAGATATATGTATTATACATCAAACTTTAGGAAATTGGCTGCAGAATGTGGTGAAATACTGTTGAGTTCTTATGTGATGTTATAATTGTTTGTTATATCTTGTGAAGTGTAGAAACAATGAAAAATGAATACAAATTATGCACATACGCGTAAATATTTCAGCTGTACGTAATCCCTTGGTAGTAAAACACCAAGAATTGAAACGTATATCCAGTTGACAAGTAATTCAAGAAGTTTGATAAAAAAACAAATGAAAATTGTAATTTATATAAATTTTGTTGTGAAGTCACATATTGCTGAACTGGAATCTCACTTACACATTTCTGTCCCATGCAAATTCATTAATTTATTACTTAAAAATATCACGTTTGTTCAACATCCTTATCGGAATCGAAAATAGGTTATTATTGCTATCGATATCGCAAAAATTCATTTCGGAATGATATACTGAGGTTGATTCGTTAATAGTTTATGAGTGTTATGTATGTGACTACACTACATGTAAACAAATAACCCCTTGACATCATTAATTGATAAAAGTATGCAAAAACTAAGCCCCAATATAGTTATTTCGCTACCAGTTCAAAATACGATTTCCACAGGAAGTGTTTACATGATATGAACACTCTTTCGCCCCTTATTTTCAAATTTCTTGTTCGATTTCAGAATCTTATAAAGCGAGCGTACCACGCGGCCTGCGGCTAGATCCAAAGCAACTCTAGCAACGGATATAAAGCACACAATTGTAACTTCATAAACGTTTACACACGTGCTGGATGTAATGAAATAATTTTAAACTGGCTTATCTCCAGATATTCTATAATTTTTTCGCTCAAATGCGACATATATCATCTTGGAGCGCCATTCGCCCTGGGTATAACGAAAGGCCTATCTGGTGCACCATATGCCCGTTAGGGCAGAATGAGTAAAGAAAACTTAACTGGGAATCAAGCCCAGGACCATTTCCATAAATACAAAAAGCATTCCACAAAACCATGTTTTGCTGGCAGTTACAATTAACAATCCAGTACATACAACTGCAGCCCTTATGTTCCTAAGGAAATAAAAGCAAGGATTATGAAGTACTAAATTGGCCTTGTTAAATTTTACACAGCTGTTTGCTATTAGCTGGGAACAAAAGGACTGAACTCCCATGAACAGAAAGGGTCAACTGTAAACACATTTACCTTACCATAATACATCTTGATAAATACACTGTATTACTATAACATTTTATTTCACTACTTTCATACAAACAAAAACCACTATAACAACTGGGTGACTCAAATCAAAACCACCCAAAAAAAAAAAAAAAAAAAACAACACCCATACCAAATAGGGTACCATAAAACGGGTCCAGTATGGAATGGGACAGACAATCTCATCACCGCTACAGAAAATATTACTGCAAGATGAGAGAGAAATGCTGTGGTGTGTGGAGTCTGCTGCAGTGGTGGGCCCTATTCTTCATACAGAGTAAAAAGGGAAAATGATGATGATTATAATGGTAGAGATTTTTGTGTTGGGTCACTTGATGAGACTTCAGTTATCATCATAACTAGCACACATCATCACCTTTATAAACACACAATACTGATGTTAACTAACACTTTACATTTCATATCTCACCTGGCCTCTTGTATCTCCCCCTCACCAAGTGAGCTTAAGCGTGAATAGATGGTCTTCTTGATTTGCTGCACTGAAACAAAAATCAAATAGATGTTCACACAACAACAATATATATTCATCATGACTTTACCATCAATTCTGCTGCACAATTTACACTTTTCTCATAACCCACTGTTAACGTAGCCTTACCTTCATTATCATTTGTATCTTCCTCATGAGCAAAGACCTCCTTGAGGAACTGGGCAAAAGCTCCATTGTGAGTGACCAGCTGTCGGTAGGTGCCACATTCAGAAATTCTTCCTTCTTTCATTACAATGATGTTGTCAACAAATGGCAGCCAATGGACCCCATGAGTTACCAAGATACGAGTCTACAAAAGCAGGAACAAAATTTTATTCTCAAGTTCAGCTGACTAGTTTATCATAATGCTAACAGTACATCCTCTTGTGACTAATATTATCTGATCACATGCAATCCTAGCAGTTAAGCTTTATATTTAAGAAGATCATGTGTCAGGGGAAGAAGACATACAGCTTATCTGAGACATAGGAAAAGCAGAAGTATAGGGACTTGATTGCCAACACCAATTAGCATGGCACTGAATGATGATGATGAGAGCTTAACACATTAACTACCGAATTGAAAAACACACTGTGGCTGAATTAAATTGTTTTCCCATTTTCATCCTGTAGGTGTTTGCACAACGTAAGCTGTAGTTTTCGTAATTGTTTACAGATTTTTATGAATTACACGTCTTTTTAAAGATAAATGAATGTACTATTACAATAAACATCGGTTGTAACTCTAATAGAGGTTGTTGCTATTTAACGGCCCTCCGATGGCCGAGGACTTGCAATATTTTCACAATTATAACTGCTTGCGCCCCATCTGTATCAAAATCACAATTTCAATCAATGTGCACATCATTTTCACTCTTGTCCTCGTCGCTAGATCTATCAGTCAATTGTTGAAACACGTTTCTATCCTATTCAGACGTTAGACGAGATGTACATGCATTTTTTGTAGTCCTATCACTAGTTGCCACGGTAAATAGTTTTACACGATTTGGTAACTTACCCAAAACGCTGAAAAATGAACATAATATCAATTTTCCAGTGTTCTACAACAACCATGCATTGGGAATTTGTTTTCCGGTGGCAACTTAAAATCTCAAACCAGATCAGAGAGTGTTTCAGTACATTTTTACTTACTTACTTAGTCGTTCCCCTTCTACCGTGAGGTGTAGAGGTTTGGAAGAGAGAGCGCCAGACTATTCTATCGGCTGTCTTCCTCCTGGCCTGGTTCCATTTTAGTCCTCGGTCCTTCAAAGATTGTCTAATGTTGTCCTCCCAGCGGACTCTGGGTCGTCCTCGGGGTCTGGATCCGTGGCTCTTTGTTTCCCATGCTTGTCGTGGTAGCCGATCTTCTCCCATTCTGCAGACCAGTACATTTTTCATTCGTTTTATTACTAAAATTAGATTGGCGCTCTGAGCGGCTTGTGGTCCAAATGTGATTATTTTGTGAGCCGCTGACAGCGGCTTGCGGTAGTTAATGTGTTAATCATTACTTTATACAGCTTACAAATAGTTTGGATCACATCTAGAGTGTTGACGAACAGCTATTACCTTATAACAATAAGAATTAAGTAATGGCTTTATCCTAACTCTAGAATAAACTTCATATAATTTTGACCAATCATTACACTAATAACAAAATAAATTAGACCCAAGCACTCACAAAACAATGTAGACCAATTATAACATTACTAATACAATATTTTCCAACAAAATATGTGAATATAATCAAAGCGCTATATGACAATGCAAGATGTTGTGTTAGAACAAATAAAGGGAATACAGAATGGTTTACAGCGGAAACAGGGGTGAAACAAGGCTGTATTATGTCACCACTACTTTTTGGAATAGCTATTGATTGGGTTATGAGAAACTATACCCACAATGAACAATTAGGTATAAAATGGACAAATGGAAAATTACTGGGGGAACCTGGATTTCGCAGATGATGTAGCATTCTTAAGTTCAACACCAAGACAATCCCAAGAAGCAATAAATAATTTGTGTCATCTCTCGGTTAAAATAGGTCTCCAAATAAATGCCTCTAAAACTAAAGCTATGAACTTTTCTAACGAGACCTTTGATATCATCTTGAACGTGGAAAAACTACAGAAAGTTGAAAGTTTCAATTATTTAGGCAGTAAAATGACTCAGGATGGTGACACAACAAGAGAAATCCATACTAGAATTGCTTTGGCAGCTAGCGCCTTCAATAGATTATCTAACATTTGGAAATTACGATCATTGAATATACATACCAAGCTTCGTCTGTTTAATTCAAATGTTATCTCAGTGTTAACATACGGCTGTGAGAGTTGGAAAATAACAAAATCATTGGAGAACAAGCTGAATACATTCGAGAACAAATGTCTTAGAAAACTCATGAACATCAGTTGGAAAGAATTCAAGACTAATCGACAAATAAGAGAAGACTAGGCAGAAATATGTCTCCGACTATATAAGGAAAAGACGATGGTCATATATCGGTCATGTCCTACGAATGCAAAACAACAGAATACCACTACAGGCGCTCACTTGGGTTCCTGAGGGTAAGAGGAAAAAAGGAAGACCAAAAGAAACACTCAGAAGAACAATAATAAGAGAAGGAAGAACGTTGGGCCTAAATAATGTGCAAGAGCTAAGAGGAGTGGCGTCACAACGAACAACCTGGAGAGCACTGGTTTCTGCCTTATGCGCCGTGTTTGGTGCTTAAAGAATTTATTATTATTATTATTAATACAATAATTGGGACCAACTACTAAACGTACCAAAAGAAACATGACCTTAACACAAAGATTAAAATAATTTGGACCATTATTTTATAACAGAATAAACTTAACACCAACAGGAAAATAATTCTGACCTCCATGTTATAAGAGAATAAACTTCATAATCTAGACCAGAGGTGGCCAAACTACGGCCCGCGGGCCAGATCCGGCCTGCCAACCAGTTTTGACCGGCCCGCCAACTTGTTTTGGCCGGCCTCTTATTGTTGATTGAAAATTACTGTATACTCCGACCACTGTGCTTAAAAAAATATTACAAAATAGCACGCACAGGCACCAGAAACAAAACCAAAAAGACCCAAAATGTACGATTAACATCTCCCCACCTCCCACAACACCACCAACTCTCTCTCTCTCTATCATACCAATTGAGCTCTACTAGTTAGTGCAGACAAAATGGAAATGATAATGTCAAATCTCTGATCGTGCACGTGGACAGGCGAAGACAGTGTCGGTACCTACTTTGATAATGTAAAACTGAAAGCAATGACAGATCTTTTTGCGGTCGGAAGTCTCTGAGATCCAATGATGTTGCTTTGTCTTTAGCATCGGTATGGGAAAGTGATCGTGGGAGTGGGGGTGGATGGTAGGTACATTTCTATAGGAAGGAGTTGAGGTGCACAGTTGGTCTTGTGAAGTGTGTTAAGTATAAATCAGCCAGTGACACTTCTGGGCTTGTAGCTGTTGTGCATGTTTTCATGTATAAGAGTTTGCATTTGTAAAAATGTTTTCTAAGTATAGAAAAGTGGACAGTGAAAATCACGCATTTAAACCAGAATGGGAGTTCGATTATTTGTTCATTCTCAATAAGGATAATAAACCTCAGTGCTTAGTTTGCACCCAAGTGTTAGCCGTAGTGAAGGAATATAACTTGAAACATCACTACATCACAAATCATCAGAAAAACAACGATGAGCATAGCAGCGAGTCGAGAAAGCTTGTGATTGAACAACTGAAGAAAAAACTGAATCAGCAAAAGAGTATATTTAGTCATGTAAATAAGATTCAGGAATCATCGCTCATGGCGTCCTATGTGATTAGTTATGAGCTTGAAAAAGCAAAAAAGCCGTTTACTGATGGACAGTTTGTGAAAAAGTGTGCAGTTCAAATGGCAGAAGCGTTCAATGAAGAAAAAGTAGTAAAAGAATTTCAAAATGTACCTCTTTCAAAACAAACCGTAGCTAGGAGAATAGAAGATATTAGTTTGCATTTGTCCCAGAACTTGAAATCTTTAATTGAAAATTGTCCATACTTTTCACTGGCGATTGATGAAAGTACAGACATCACAGACACTAGCCAGCTTCTTATTTTTGTTAAAGTGATCCAGGAAGACTTTACTGTTTCTGAAGAATTACTGAAAGTTTGCTCTTTGCATGGTACAAGTAAAGGGGATGACATATTTTCTGCAGTTCAAAATGCCATGGAAGAATATGGTGGGTTTGAAAAATTGTCTGCTGTGTGTACCGATGGTTGCAAGGCTATGGTTGGGAAAAATACTGGTTTTGTTGGACTTTTGAAGCAAAATAAAATTGACGTGCCTACATTACATTGCATAGTTCACCAACAGACCCTTTGTGCAAAATCCATAAACCTAAATGACACTATGGCTACTGTAGTGAAAATAATGAATTTGATCAGAGGAGGACACAGCTCTCTAACTCACAGGAAGTTCCTTGCATTTTTAGAAGTGGATTCTGTTTACGGTGATCTTCTGCTTCATGCTGAGGTGAGATGGCTTAGTCGAGGAAAATGTTTAATAAGATTTTGTGAACTGAAGGATGAAATATTTGACTTCCTGCGAGACAACTTATCATGTTCAATTGATCTTCAAAATAAACTCAAAGATATTCATTTAATTCAGCACTTGGCATTTCTCACAGATATAACACAACATTTGAATGTACTGAATTTGCAGTTACAAGGAAAAAGGCAAACAATGTTTCAAATGATGGGCTATGTTGATGGCTTCAAAAAGAAACTGAGCCTATTTAGTCTGTCTTTGCAAAAGAATGACCTGTTTCATTGTCCTTGTTGTAAACAGCTGTCTTAGAAAGAGAGTGTTAACTTCAGGAGATACACAGATGACATTGAACAGCTGATTTCTAAGTTTGATCATCGATTTCAAGATTTTGAGATGTTTCGTCCACAAATGGAACTTTTTAACAACCCATTCAAGTGCACAGTGGAGTCTCAGCCAGCAGAACTACAATTACAGTTATGTGAACTCCAATGTGACCCATTCATCAACACAACAGAAGCAACTGGAGCTGATTTGTGGAAATTACTACCAAAGGAACGTTACCCACTTCTGAGAAAATGGGCCCTAAAAGTGTGCTCTATATTTGGTAGCACATATCTTTGTGAGACAACATTTTCTGCCATGAAGCTTATCAAATCCAAGACCAGAAACAGATTAACTGACTGTATTATCCCATGTTCTCAGAATTGCTACGTCACAAATGGAAGTAGACTTCAAATCACTGGTGAAATGTTTTGATAAGCCAACACTCTTCACAATGAAATAACACACAAATGTATGTTTGAAATAAATAATTACATGTTATATTACAAATTACAAAACAAATTAAAACAACAGATTTATTATATTTTTTTTTTACAGTAATTTCAGTCCGAAGACTGGTATACATGTCTTGGCAGATGTGCAGTACAGTAGTTTGCCATTGCTTTCTGTACGTGGTTCATTATATATGTAAAACTAAATCTCAGAACGTTATTTTTTAAGGATTTTATAGGTCTGGCCCTCTGGTGTTACCCTTTACCATAATTGGCCCTCGGTCAACCTTAGCTTGGCCACCACTGATCTAGACCATCAAGTTATAATATAATAAACTTGATCTTAATACTAACATTAAAATAATTTAGACCATTATATTACAAAATTATAAAGCTGATTTTAACATCAACGTTAAAATAATTTGGACCATCAAGTTATAAAAGAATAAACTTGATCTGAAAACAAGAACAGTTAACAGTTTGAGATGAAAATCAGTTAGTGGTTGTGTTTGTCAAGTTGGTAAAACAGCAAGATGACTTAAAACTGAAAGGAAAGTGTTTTTCAGATGTTTCATACCAGGAATAACTTCCAGCTACAGATTCTGCGTTCTATCCATTTATGAAAGGTCATCTTAACTTACTGAAAAGTTTTCATTATCTTACCTTTTTCTTCAGGATTCCACCGTGACCTATGACCTTGTTAAAGATGTGTTTCCCAACGTGGGCATCAACTGCACTAAGTGGGTCATCCAAAAGGTAGATGTCTGCATTGCTGTAAACTGCCCTAGCTAGGGAAACACGCTGCTTCTGACCTCCAGAAAGATTAACACCCTGTAAGATGGGCACAAAAAACAAACATGATAATAGGTCATTAACTGGTAAGAGCTAACAACTAGAACTGTCTTGTGTTACTTATAAATATTACTTGTGTGCGATGTAATGTCACTACATCAGGCATTTCTTTAGCTGCTGTTAGCACACACACAAATAACAGATAATATTGAATTATCTTTACAATATTAATTCTATGGTTGACACTTAAATAAATGTATCCTTCTCTGTTATAAAATTATCCAAGTCACTAAGTCAATCAGGGTCTTAAATTTAACAAAAAAATATAACTGACTGGAGTAAAACAAACATGATACTAAATATTTCCTCACAATCTGACACTATTATCATGTCCACACTGCCAACATTCACCAAGAGATGACTCCATTGCAGTGTCTGTATCAAATATTTTATTTTATTATTTTTGTTTTTAAATTAATGAAGAAAAATATCCCGTTCAACCTCTGATGGGTTATAATTAGAATATATATATTGTTTTCAATTCCAAATAATATGAACAACTGCCGATGTGAGAAAGTGGCATCACATTTGTCAAATCATTGTAAAATGGGGAAAATCACAATTACCAATTATGCTTATATGTTTAAAAAAAAAACAACAAACTAAAAAAAAACGAACAAAATCAAGAAGAAACTCTGAACAAGAATAATATTAACGTGGAGGGGTGTAAAGGCCTGGTGGTTCCAGTTATATAACTGACTTTAACAGATATTTAATTGACTTTCATCTGTTAAAAGTCACATGCATTGTAAGAACAGCATCAGACCTTCACATTCCCAACCACTATATTAACCTTTGTTCGTGTTAAATATTGTTTGACTATATTATGCAGTTCCCTAGGTCTGTCTATTCTTAACACCTCTTCTATATGTATAGGTAAGTTTGATGCCTGCAAATAATCTAATATTGGTATTCTCATTTGTTCATACCTCTTACATTTTAACAAGAAATGTTCTATATTATTGTCTTGAAGACATCCTGTACAGTAAGGTTCTTCTATTCTAAAATAGCCTTTTCCCAGCTGTAGTCTGAGAAGTTTCTTATTACTGGGAAATTTCAATTCCCTAGATATCTGACATTTTCCTGATTTCCCCTTGATCATCATTCTGTGAGTCAGCTTGTACTATTTCAGCCCACGATTTTCTGGAGATCTACCTGTTTTCAATCTTGTTAGATTGAAACAAGTCTTCTAGAATAATTTTCCTTATTTAACTTTAAATATAAAGTATAATTTTTAGTAATTTTGTAAGTAACGAAAATGTCAAATTCAAAAATGGCGCCTTTGACTTTCAAAACATGGAAAGTCGCGGATACAAAAGTAATTATAAAATTAAAACTAAGTGTTAACCCAACTTAACTCCGCCTAGGCCAGTCCCAAGCCCGGCTGAAAAAGGAGGAGGGCGGCCTGCATGGAGGCCGTAAGGAGGCAGCCCCTCCACCATGCAAAGGCACAACAGGCCAATCACCTGTTTGCTTTAAACTTTTGATTACGAGAACTACAAGAGAGAAAACCGGACTGATTCTAAAGGCGACGAACTGGAACGGACTACGACTTACGGAACTTGGAACACAAGAAGTATAAATGGGAAAGAAGAGGAGCTGGTGGAAGAGATGAGGAAAGCAAAACTAGAAATCCTGGCTATAACGGAAATAAAGAAAAAAGGACAAGGAGTCATGGATCTTGATGGCAACACGCTGCTCTACAGTGGTGTACCCACATCTGAAAGAGCTAAAGGGGGCGTGGGTTGTATTGTGGCCAAAAACCAAAAAGATAGTATCAAGGGATGGAACTTTGTCTCGGAGTGCATTATGGTTGTAAAACTAAAAGAAGGAGAAACCATAGTCAACCTGGTCATAGTGTATGGGCCAAATGAGGATGAGAAAGCAGAGGTCAAGGAGGAATTCTTCGAGCTGCTTCAAGAACAGTGGATGACTGCCTAGATGAAATTATCATGCTCGGAGATTTCAATGCCAGAGTTGGAAATGACCATGCTAGATGGGGTGGAGTTATCGGAAGATATGGAGAAGATACTCTCAATGACAATGGAAAGCGACTCCTTAGATTCTGCTCACTGCAGAATCTGATCATTACAAACACAAAGTTCCCCCATAAGCGCATACATGCATACACTAGATGTGAACCAACCAAGAATGAGAAGTCAGTGATCGACTATGCCATTGTTCGGAGAAGCTCATTCAGATATGTCCGAGATGCTAGAGTCTGGAGGGGGCCAGAAATTGGAAGTGATCACTACCTGCTTACAATCAAAAGAACAACTGAAAGAGTTGCTCAGCCTAGGAACTGCCCAACATCACGCAAGAAACTAAGTAAACGAACGGGAGAAATGAGCATTAAGACCTACAAGCTGAGAGAGCCAGAAATTAAGACCAGATATCAGGGGCTTATTGCTGCAGCGGTGAGCAAAACAGAAGAACAACCTGATGACTTGGAAACCCTCTGGCTCAAATTCAAGGAGATCATAAAGACAGCTGCTGCAGAAGCATGTGGTGAAGTCCAACTTGGGAACAAGAGAAAGAGGACACCTTGGTGGACAGAGGAAGTCAAAGAGAAAATAAGAGAGAAGAAAATGGCATGGAAACAATACTTAGGAGCTAAAAATACATCAGGACAAATGGAGAAATATAGAGAATATGTGACACTCAGAACAGAAGCAAGGAACAAGGTGCAAGCAACAAAACAGAAATCCTGGGAAGAATTTGGAGAAAAGCTAGAAAAAGATGCGCAAGAAAACCATAAATTGTTCTATAAGACCCTAAATAACATGGGGAAGGAAAAACAATGCCCTCTCAAATTTATAAAGGTCAAGCAAGGCAAATTGCTTACTGCCCCGAAGAAAGTATTGGAAAGATGGAAAGAATATTTCTCAGAACTCCTGGATGGTGAGCATTGTGAAGCATCAGAAATGATAACCACTAGCACAGAAGAGAAAACCAATGATGGTGAAGATGACATAAAGATGGAAGAACTGAAGGCAGCACTGGAGAAAATCAAGATGGGCAATGCAGCAGGGCATGATGGTATAACACCAGAAATGGTTAAGTTCATGGGAGCATCAGGCAACCTATTACTCTTAAGTGTCCTACAGGCAGCGTGGTTCAACAAGACCATACCAAAGGATTGGGAGATTGCCATCATAACACCAATTTTCAAAAAGGGTGACAATCAACAATGTGGAAATCATAGAGGCATATCCCTTCTCAGTGTCTCTGGTAAAATCTACTCTAGAATCCTAGAGCAGAGACTCCGACGCCTAGCTGAGCCACAATTGGATGAGGTCCAGTGCAGATTCCGAGCAAACCGAAGTACTCAAGACCTAATCTTCACACTCAGACAGCTGAGTGAAAAGGCCATTGAGTATAAGAGTGAGATCCATCTTTTTTCATAGATCTGGAAAAGGCGTTTGACAGGGTCCCCTGGAGCAAACTCAAGGACTGTTTGGCAAAGAAGAACATTCCAGCACCTCTGATTCATGCTATAAAGAGCTTCTACAAGTCTTGCAGAAATTATGTGAGGACAGCAAACCATAAGTCAGAAGAGTTCAGGACCACCACTGGTGTAAGACAAGGTGATATCCTGTCACCTTATCTTTTCATACTCCTCATGGACGATGTCATCAAGGTATGTAAGGAGAGAACAAGAAAGCATTCAGTGGGGGTACTGGAAGATGAGACAGGTCTGTATTTCAGAGCTGGCATTTGCTGATGATGTTGCCCTGATTGCTAAATCAGAGGACATCTCCAATCCAACCTGCAAGTCTGGAAGGAAGAGCTGGAGAAGAGAGGGATGGTCATAAGCAGCTCTAAAACAAAATCCATGGTGATATCACGAGAAGAAAGAAGACATCAGATTAAGCTGGGAGAACAGGTCCTGGAGCAGGTCGACCACTTTAAATACCTCAGAGCTATTATAGACCGAAAGGGAGGCATCAAAGAAGAGTTGGCCACTCGAAAAGCAGCAGCTGGGAGACTTTTTCAGGCCATAAATTGAGGATTCCTCAGCAAGAGAAAGGTTGGTAAGAAAACGAAGATGGCTGTATACAGCTCCACCTATGTCCCAGTCTTGATATATGGATGCGAGTCATGGGCAATGACTACAACCCACAAAAGCCAGATCTAAACCTCAGAAATGAGGTATCTGAGGAAGGTGGTTGAAGTAACAAGAAGAGACATGGTCCGCAACCAGACGATACGTCAAGGCCTAAAATCCCACCCCCTGCAGACCAAGTAGAACAGTCCCAACTAAGATGGTTTGGCCATGTCTGCAGAATGGGAGAAGATCGGCTACCACGACAAGCATGGGAAACAAAGAGCCAGGGATCCAGACCCTCAGGATGGCCCAGAGTCCGCTGGGAGGACAACATTAGACAATCTTTGAAGGACCGAGGACTAGAATGCAACCAGGCCAGGAGGAAGACAGCCAATTGTATAGTCTGGCGCTCTCTCTTCCAAACCTCTACACCTCACGGTAGAAGGGGAACGACTAAGTAAGTAAGTTAACCCAACTTAATTATTCAATATTCCTATGAACGACAAAACTAATAATTATTCTTAATGAATTTAAACAAACAAATTAACTTCCCTGCAGTAAGCTTATGCACGACAGAATTAGAATCCCAATCACAAGAAAAACAGCAATGGAAACCGCCATCTTAGATCACCGGAAGCCAATCTGTATCAAATGACCAGATGTTCCAACACAGATCCATTGAAGATAACCAGGCTACAACCAATACAACTGGTGATTAATGAAAGAAAGTCGAGGTAAATAGGACACACCATCAGGAAACAACCAACAGCCAGTATAACCTGTCATGACTTCAACTGGAACCAGTAGGGGAAGAGAAGTTGGGGGGAGGAGGGAGCCAAAGAAAACTTAACTCTTAAACTCCAGAGCAACACTCTGAGCGTTGCAAAATGCATCACGCTGTGCCATTGCAACGCCCTGAGCGTGACTTACGAATTCTCACCAAGAAATGCAGAAACTTAACCATGTAATCAAATCCATGTTTTCTAAACCTAACCGTAACTTCCGTTGTGTTGTCCGATCCTTTTATTGAAGATTTAGAGCTGGACACACGTGTTATTTCTTTATCGAATTTATTTGCTAGTCAGGTGTGATCCGATTTTGTGAAAAATTTGTGTGTAGCTATAGCGTTATGGCAAATCATATTCCTATTAGTTCTATGCCTTCTAGACGAATGTCTGAGTCTAAAGCATTAAGTTTACTTGAAAATATAATGGAGAGTGAAGATGATTTGATGGACTCTGATAGTTTTTTTATCATATGATGGAAGTGTTTCAGGCATGTCAGACACTTCGGATTCAGGTGACGAGAGGGCATTGCCCCAGTCTGGCCCATCGAAAGGTAAGATAGCTAGGCTTACAACACTAGATGACTGGTCACAGGTAGCTGATGATGCTAGAAGTACGGTTAAAACTTCAAACAACTTTTGATTTATCCCCAAGCCATGAGGTACAAAAACAGCATCAGGTGTAAACCCAGAATATGTTGATGAAACATCAACACCACTGGATTGCTTTTTGGCTATTGTCAGAAATGATGTGATGGAATATATAATCACAAGCATCAATGAATATGCCACAAGACGTGTACAGATGAACACCCCAGCTCAAAAACAATCAGTGTATAACAACTGGAAACCTGTAAATAGGCATGAATTTTTAAAATTCATTGCAGTCACTAATTCAATGGGGTTGGATAAAAGACCAAGCATACGCGACTACTTTTCAAGAGAGCCAAGCTTGTATACACCTTTCTACATCAAAATGTACCATTTGAAAACATTTCAATTGATGAAATGATTATTGGTTTCAAGGGGCGTTGGAGATATAAGCAGTTTAATGCATCCAAGCCCAAAAAGTATCACATAAAAAGTTTTGGATTGGTAGACAGTGCCACTGGATATGTACTGAATCTGCTCACTTATTATGGATCAGATACATCATACAAACCAGAGTGTGGTTCTGACAGTGGCCATGCCATTAAAATCTTCAATACCCTCCTCAGCTGTATTGGAAGTGGATACCACAGATATGCTGACAGGTATTACACCACCAGAGCTTTAGTTGATTTCCTTCTTGAACACAAATTCTATTTCACAGGGACACTCCAGACCAATAGAAAAGGTTTTCCTCTTGCTCTGAAAGGTCTTTCCTTGAAACATATGGAAAGCCGGCACTGGGTCTCTAAAGATGACAGAATTGTGTGCACTGCTTGGAAGGATAAAAAGGCAAAAAAACCTGTGGTGATAGTCACTTCAAATGGAAATGCTGAAGACATTACACACAGACAAAAAAACCAAACCATCCACTATCCATAGCTACAATATGAGCATGAATGGTTGTGATAAGGCTGATCAGATGTTGAGTTATTATGGACTCCACACAAGGAAAAGCAATAAATGGTGGAAGAAAATATACCACTGGATAGTGGAGATTTGCTGCAATAATGCACATATTCTATATGTTTTGTCTCGACCAGAGGGCGCTAACACAAAAATGTCACTTAAAAAATTCAAGCTGATTTTAATTAACCAGCTTACAGAAGCAGCAGCTGACTTGATGACTGAAGCAGATGACATGATGAGATCCAGAATTGGCCACCCTATTAAGTCAAATGCAATAAAAAGACTTCAGGGCTCGAAGCATGTTATTGTAAGAGCAAAAAATGATGGACCCTGCAGAGTGTGCAGTACACCGAAGGATGTAAAGAGGACAGTCTTTATTTGTGAGGGATGCGAAGGCAAACCTCGACTTCATCCTCACTGCTTCAAGTTGTGGTACACACAGCGCAAGCTTGAATCATAAAATAATCATGTAAATATATTGTGAAAATGTTTCATTTGATATTTTTCTAGTTTTTGTGCTGGAAAAAGCCATAATATGGTAATATATATATTCTAGGATTTTTTCAGTGTTGTGAAGTTTTTAGTGGCTGCAGCATACACTGCATAAATGCACTAAATGTGCTAAATTTTGCTATATCTAGTGTTTTGTTATTTCAAAAATGGATTACCTTGATGTTTCAAGACTGAATGGTAAGTTTTAATGACTACAACATTAGCTGGCCATCGGTAAGTGCACATTTTGCTTTCAATATTTTTGTGTTTTTCAAATAACATTCATCATGTTTTAATGTCTTCTAACAGCATGTTTGTTAATACTACAAAATAAATTAATAATTACAATTCTCCTTCCATTCCCCTTTATGTTGATATATAATATGTGCTAGTTCAAAGGAAAATTCACAAAAAAATTTAGACTGAAAGATGAACACTTCACTCTATATAAAATTCTGCCCCAAAAAAAGTCTGGCACAGCGTGCAAAATAACTCTGGAATGAAAGAGTTAAGGAAGTATGGCAGAAGAGGAGGCCAATGTAACCAGGACCTCATGAAAAAAATGGGCCAAAAAAAAAAGGTTGGCAGCACGCAACAACTGCTGCACTAATTAGATAAATAATCATGATAATGCTGACATTACAGGTGTACTCTCTTAAAACTAATTATCAAAACGTTAGTCAGAATAGGCCCTATATATATTTTTAAAACTAATTTGAAGAACTCTGAAAAACTTTCACCTAATTGTAGATATATAACATCTAGTACATCCTAACTTCTAAAATGTAGACCAAATGTTTTCTTCTGTTAGAAACATTATCTATTTCTCTACCTTGTAAAGATATCTTTGCATTTATGATCAAATAAATGTAAATTCCTACAGACTTTAGACTTTACAAAATGCTCTTGCCTTTTCTCCAATTTCTGTTTTATCACTAGCTGCCCACATTTTGAGATCATCCTTCAGGGCACAAGCTTCGATAACTTGGTGATACCTCTTAGCTTTAAACTCTGAACCAAACAGGATGTTGTCCCTTAGTGTTGCATTCTGGATCCATGCTTCTTGTGAGACATATGCTAAACTGCTCTATAAGTAAGAGCAAAATAATTACATTTTAACTTGTGAAAGCATTTTAAAATTTGGTTAATCTGTTGTCATTCATGTTAAAATAAATTAAACTCAAAACAGTGATATATAGATCATATTTAATATAGGCAAACAACAAACATTTTGTTGCTATGAACAGAGCCACCTAACTTGCATTTATCATAAGCTGAAATTGGGGGTAACCAACATCTAGCAAGCTAGATGGACCGAATCTAAATGTGTTTAACATTTAGATTGCCACACTAAGTGAATACATCTCCATTGCACATTTTTCTTTTCTCAATTTTCATCTTTTAAACATTCAAGATATTCTTGAACATGTAGTGAAAGTGGATCATTACAATGTTTGTATTTGCTATCACAGACAGAATTTATCATAACCTGATTTTGTGGAAGTACTGGAATGTTATTTATTGCTGCAGGGATTTCCCCCTGGTCAAGCGATAGCATCATTCGTGTACTATTTGTTATGTCCAAGTCTTGTATGGAATAAAAGCTTATTGCTAGTTGACAGAATGAGAATATAAAAGACTATTGTAATAACTGCAAAATAGAACTTAACGTAGAAAATCTAATGGGCACCAAGCCACCACTAGGAGTACAACAATTAGTAAAACAATATATCATAAAAACAAAAGCAACAATCTAAAAGACAACAGGTGCAAACACCCTATAATAAAAAAAAAAAAAAACAGAATGAGCTTTATTTCAGAAGGACTGAGAATACAGCAACACTCTGCCCATTGTTTCAGCCTCTATACAGTATCCTAGCACTCACAAATGTGATCAAATCCTGTACAATTAATCTGCGTATTTTCAAATGCATTAGCAATACTAAAAGATATAGTTGCGTTCTTGCATTCACATTCATAATATTAAAAATCTCTTTTTTTTTACATTGAATACATGGCCAGCTTGCATAAGATTATGGTCATTTGTTCTAGGCCTCTGACATAACAGTATATATTGGCAGCAGTAAATGTATGATTAAAACTGAGCAGCAGCAAGTTGGTGGCAAGCAGACACATCACACAAACTGCCCTTAGCAAAGTCACTTGATGGGGTGGTGACAGGTTGGAAAACAGGGTGCCATTGTTTTATCAGTAAGAGAGCAAACTGTTATAATCTTGTGTGCCGTGAGCAAAGATGTTGCATCAATGACGATATGATTTCATATGAAGAAATTAAATCAGAGTTTGATAAGCATTTCAGTGCTAGAAAAAAATGCTGCATTAGAACAACTATATTTCAACAAAATAAAACACAAGCAAGGACAGACTACAGATAATTTTGTTCAAGACTTATACACAATAGCAGCAGAGCAAAACTTTGCATTGCTTTGAATCAACACTGCAGCCAAACATAACAGAGTGTCTAAACATTCTTATTTGTCCAAAGATGTGATCCAAATATAAAATATAACCACATCTGAAACTAGTATAGAGATCTCAACAAACCAGAAGTTCTGAATCCCATGCAGCAAAAGACAATTCACTAAAAGTAAGTAAAATGTGTGACTAACTTTCATTAAGAATATCATCCAGTGGTGGATAGAAATCTGTGGCTAGGTTACACACAACTTACTTTTATGGTCACTTGTCCTTCAAGTTTTTCCATTTCTCCTAAAATGGCCGACAGAAGTGAAGACTTGCCAGAACCAACCATGCCAACAACAGCAACTAGCTCACCTTGATGGATCTTCAGGTTGACACTGTATAATAAATATTAGGGTTTCTAAAGGTACTTGCTTTCATATGTGAGTGTACTGCTACTTCATTGTTCTCTCTCATATAACCACATCTAGTCTCGGGCTTCCTTTACAGCCAGTTTCTCCCTCAAAGGGATTGTTGTAGGCAGGGCCGTCAATCTGCTCCTCTTGTGGAGCCAAAAGTCTTGGAGGAAATTTTCTACCATTTGCTTGTCTTTCCCACATGGACATATGTTTCTCTGTCTAATTTTTAATTTGTTGAATAGATAGTATTTCAGCTGCTGTGGTCAGATCTAAGTTTGAAAATTATCACTTCATCTCTTCTTGGTACAGCATAGTAAGCTTCTGTTTTATCTTACTCTGGGTATTATCTATGCTATTTTTCTTTGAAACTATTTACAATTATTATTTTTATATCTTCATATGTTGTCCTGTTCTCAGTTTAAATTTGTCACACGGAAGAGGACTGTGGGAAAATAAACAAATAAGAGGTTGTGCAGATGTGGTTTTATCTCTTTGACTCCGGAACAAGGATCAGAGCGTTGGTGAGATTTGACACCCGTGCCTAAACAACTCTCTGAGTGTTGTTTTTAGTCTATCACGAATTAAAATTACGGCACAGGGTGGAAAATAATTGCGGAGTCAAAGAAGAATGTGAAGAACCGTATGTGTAACTAAAATGATTACTGACAATAGCCTGAAAGAATGTGAAGAACCGTATGTGTAACTAAAATGATTACTGACAATAGCCTGAAAGAATGTGAAGAACCGTATGTGTAACTAAAATGATAACTGACAATAGCCTGAAAGAATGTGAAGAACCGTATGTGTAACTAAAATGATTACTGACAATAGCCTGAAAGAATGTGAAGAACCGTATGTGTAACTAAAATGATTACTGACAATAGCCTGAAAAAATGTGAAGAACCGTATGTGTAACTAAAATGATTACTGACGATAGCCTGAAAGAATGTGAAGAACCGTATGTGTAACTAAAATGATTACTGACAATAGCCTGAAAGAATGTGAAGAACCGTATGTGTAACTAAAATGATTACTGACAATAGCCTGAAAGAATGTGAAGAACCGTATGTGTAACTAAAATGATTACTGACAATAGCCTGAAAGAATGTGAAGAACCGTATGTGTAACTAAAATGATTACTGACAATAGCCTGAAAGAATGTGAAGAACCGTATGTGTAACTAACATGATTACTGACAATAGCCTGAAAGAATGTGAAGAACCATATGTGTAACTAAAATGATTACTGACAATAGCCTGAAAGAATGTGAAGAACCGTATGTGTAACTAAAATGATTACTGACAATAGCCTGAAAGAATAACAATGTCATCATAATCATGTTCATTGTCCCTTCTCATGAGACAAAACTACAGCTGGTCACCCCCCCTTACAGGAAGTCTTCACATGCTCTTACAGTGGGTCATTTCTGTAGCCATTTGTCTTACATGACGAGGTTGCTAGCCTCATGTATAATCACAGTCCTATTCTTTCTTAGTTTCATAAGAGACCACCGACAACTATATGGGGGCAAAACACATCATGGAAATTATTACAGAGACAACAAGGAGGTAGTCCTATTTCAATGACATTTATGAATATCCTTTAGCACGCTGCAGGCGCAATATTCGTTTTCTAGCATTATAATTTGTGTACACGTGATATCACTGTTAAGGTCGGGTTTTGGTCTAGGGGAGGTTATCTGTAAAATTTTTGTAAGTACAGGCCGGATATTTGGTTAGCTCCCTTGTTTAGCTATTTATGTGTTTAAAATAACTTCGCAAATGTTCTGGATACAGAACAGCTAGAATGTGGGTGAACGAAATTCGCGCGGGATGATTTTTGAGTGAGCGATGGTCTCTCGCGTTCACTGAGCTTTTTTTTAGGCGGGGAAAATTTATCGTGACAGTCGAATGCTGAGATAGCTGAGTGAAGGGACTGAGGAATATAGTCAGTGTGTGTCCCGATATTGAGAATTGTTTTTTAAAGGGATTTTGATATTTCCTGAGATTTCATAAAGCCGTGGATATGAAGGCTTTAATTTATTCTGCAGAATGTACATTGTGTAAGATTTTTCGGGCCATTGGATAGGCCATTATGTTTGATATCTCTGATGAGAGAGATTTGTGAAGGTCGACAGATTATTATAGGGAAGGTGTTTTTCTCCCAGGAGTTATGTTGAGTCTGACGACACAGACATTATTGTACTGCAATATAGGCAGTTCCCTTTGTTGTAGGGATAATTTGAACCAGGAAACTTTAGCATTATAAACTGCCGTACTTATACAGCTGTGGTGCTTGGATTTTTATGCTATGTACTTAACCACCTACGGATTTGGTGTCCATGAGAGGTATTCTATTTTGCTGTGTGCTGTAAACTG
This sequence comes from Oreohelix idahoensis, assembly GCA_024509875.1. Lineage (NCBI taxonomy): Eukaryota > Metazoa > Mollusca > Gastropoda > Stylommatophora > Oreohelicidae > Oreohelix > Oreohelix idahoensis. The sequence continues at coordinate 224,805 of JAMPIV010009786.1, forward strand.
TGACTATGTACCTAGTGATGTCCTCGTGACTGTAGAATATTAAAAACAGTGTAGAACGATCAGAAGTTATAACCTTTTTCTGACTTCTACATGTGCGTTGGTGTGTGTGACTATTGTTGACTTTCGTTAGAACTACATGCATTCACGTTCTTTGATGTCTGTACACCCACACACCTGGTCGGCCATCTGTAAGCCCGACGAATACTGATATGCCTTATCAGTTCTCCTATCATAACAGCACATTTACCATCTTTACTGAACCACCACAGTTCTACTCCAGTATTATCTGTAAGTACCCGGCGTTGCCCGGAAGTCTCTCACCCTTCAACAACCACAGACACCAAACCGTGTCATTATCAATCACCCCCGGATGTTTAGGTTGAATCTTATGTGCGAGAGATTTAACTTCCTGTTCTGATCTTGATTTGTAAAGGGTGTTAGAGTTAATTTTCTGTGCAATTTTCAAATCGAAATCAATCGGCATGGATCAAGCTGCCATTTTAGCTGACATTTTTATGGATTCTGATTCCGATGACGAGGAATTTCTTGGGTTTACTAGTGCTGATCTGGTCCATGCTCAGAATATGGGTGATGGCGGTGATGGGGAAAACAATAGTGTGTCTAGTGTTGACGATGATTTTGATGAAGTGGATTTTCCTAGGGCCCCTTCTGGTTATAACCACGACTGGCTTCACAATTTTGACCAAGTTGTGGAACCTGTGGGCGTTGACAATGACATCTCTGAGGTAGATGTATTCCGTTTGTTCATCACAGATGATGTTGTGAACATATTAGTTACGGAAACTAATCGTTACGCCAGTCAGGTTAGTGAAAAGAAAGGGCAAGATGTGGGTGCCTCATCCCGTGTGACGTTGTGGACGAATGTCACAGCTGACGAGATGAGGGTGTTTCTTGCTTTGCTAATGTTGATGGGTGTAACGAAAAGATCGTCATTTGATTTGTATTGGTCAAATGACTGTGTCATTGAAATGCCAGGGTTGAGGAATGTGATGAGCAGGGACAGGTTTCTGGCTATCTTATCTTTTCTACACCTCGTGGACAATACAACTGCTGCACCACGAGGGCACCCTGACCACAGCAAAGCTTTCAAAATCAAATCGTTCGTTAGAGGTATGGCAAAGCCATTATATACCATCTAAAGAGCTTAGTGTTGATGAAAGTATGATAGCTTTCAAAGGTAGGACCAGCCTTATGCAGTACATGCCTAACAAACCCTCTAAGTGGGGTATGAAAGCCTGGGGCCTAGCTGACTCCAAGACAGGCTACCTCTGGAATTGGCAGCTCTACCTTGGGAAGGAAGACAATGTGGACCCTACCAGAGGTGTTGCTCACCGCGTTGTCACCTCCCTTGTTGCTCCCCTGTATGGGCAGGGCCATGTTGTGTACATGGACAACTTTTTCTCTTCTCCTGCCCTGTTCACGGAGCTTGGGGATAATCAGACAGGAGCTTGCGGCACACTGCGGACGAACCGCCGAGGGGTCCCCCAAGAAGTCAAGTTGGCAAAACCCAAAGCTAGTGACCCTCCCATCACTAAAAGAGATGGCAACATCCTCTATATATCATGGTTTGACAAGAGGCCAGTGAATCTTATGACAAATGCACACGATGCGCAGACCTTCAGGAAGGAGGTCAGATCCAAACATCATGCTGGCAATGTGCGGATCATCGACAAACCATGCGCTGTCCAAGCCTATTCCTGTCATATGGGAGGTATTGATCGTGTGGACAAACAGTTGACATACTACATGGTTCTGCACAGGAGCAGCAAATGGTGGAAGAAAATTTTCTTCTATCTATTGGAAGTTTGCTTTGTCAATTCGCTTGTCCTGTGGAGGGCCAAGCATCTGTGTCGTATCAAGGCGGAAACATTCCGTTTGCGGATTGTTCATGGGCTGCTTGATGGGTACCAGTCTAGGGTCACACACCGCAGAGGAAGGGTATCCGACAATGCACCAGTGAGATTGGTTATGGGGGAACACTACATCAATCCTAACCCTAAACGTCTGGCTAGCGGCAAGCCTTCCAGGCCAGACTGCATCGTGTGTTCCAACAGGGACAATAAGCGCCACCAGACCCAGTTCGTGTGCCGCAGGTGTCTGGTACCTCTCTGTCCATATCCCTGCTTTGAGCGTTACCACACCCTGCTCAATTTTAAGACGGAATGCACTCCAGAGTTGCACCAGGAGTGAGGTGAGTGTCTTCGTTTGTTGGTTTTTTTTTTTCACCAGTCCTCTTTTCCTATCACATCAACAAAATGTACATCATCAGATTCATCATTCATTTATTTCTATACAGTCCAAAAATTATAGCAATTGACCAAAAAACAAAAAAACTATAGAATTTACAAGTCATCCACTATAAAAAAGGGGGTGTTGTGAAAAAGAATGCAGCTGCAGGGCAAATTTTCGGAATTTTAATGCAGCGTGCTAAAGGATATACAAGAACTGGTAATAGTAGGTGCCTTTATCAGATTACAAAACAACTATGTCACCAGCCTACTGCTATGGAAACACCTGTTAAAGGTAAATTAGGGAATTCAATACCAACAGAAAAAGAACAAATGAAGAGATGGGCTGAGCACTTCATGGAGGTGCTAAACAGACCACCACCAACAGTAACACCTGATTTTAATAATGAAACACCCACAACCACCTTGCCAATAACTTGCGATGAATTCACGCTGGACGAGATCAAACAAGCCGTTAAAAGATTTAAAAATTTTAAAGCTGCTGGAGTTGACGAAATTTCAGGGGAAATGATTAAAGCAGTTAATGACAACAACCTCTTGAGAATTTTAGATATTATAAATGAAGTATGGAGAGAAGAACAACCACCACAACAATGGAAAGACAGTATTATTGTAAAGTTACCGAAGAAAGGTGATCTATCAGACTGTAATAACTGGCGTGGTATATCTCTATTATCAGTACCTGGAAAATTATTATGTTGCATGATGTTAGAAAGACTTAAATTGCATGCTGACGAAAAGATCAGAGAAGAACAAGCGGGTTTCAGGCCGAAACGATCATGTATTGATCAAATATTCACACTAAGAACAATTATAGAAGAATCAGTGGAAAGGCAATCGCCACTTATTATCACCTTCGTCGATTTTCAAAAAGCCTTTGATAGTCTACACCGCCCATCATTGTGGAAGATACTTACAATCTATGGTTTTCCAACAAAATATGTGAATATAATCAAAGCGCTATATGACAATGCAAGATGTTGTGTTAGAACAAATAAAGGGAATACAGAATGGTTTACAGTAGAAACAGGGGTGAAACAAGGCTGTATTATGTCACCACTACTTTTTGGAATAGCTATTGATTGGGTTATGAGAAACTATACCCACAATGAACAATTGGGTATAAAATGGACAAATGGAAAATTCCTGGGGGACTTGGATTTCGCAGATGATGTAGCATTCTTAAGTTCAACACCAAGGCAATCCCAAGAAGCAATAAATAATTTGTGTCATCTCTCGATTAAAATAGGTCTCCAAATAAATGCCTCTAAAACTAAAGCTATGAACTTTTCTAACGAGACCTTTGATATCATCTTGAACGGGGAAAAACTACAGAAAGTTGAAAGTTTCAATTATTTAGGCAGTAAAATGACTCAGGATGGTGACACAACAAGAGAAATCCATACTAGAATTGCTTTGGCAGCTAGCGCCTTCAATAGATTATCTAACATTTGGAAATTACGATCATTGAATATACATACCAAGCTTCGTCTGTTTAATTCAAATGTTATCTCAGTGTTAACATACGGCTGTGAGAGTTGGAAAATAACAAAATCATTGGAGAACAAGCTGAATACATTCGAGAACAAATGTCTTAGAAAACTCATGAACATCAGTTGGAAAGAATTCAAGACTAATCGACAAATAAGAGAAGACTCTAGGCAGAAATATGTCTCCGACTATATAAGGAAAAGACGATGGTCTTATATCGGTCATGTCCTACGAATGCAAAACAACAGAATACCACTACAGGCGCTCACTTGGGTTCCTGAGGGTAAGAGGAAAAGAGGAAGACCAAAAGAAACACTCAGAAGAACAATAATAAGAGAAGGAAGAACGTTGGGCCTAAATAATGTGCAAGAGCTAAGAGGAGTGGCGTCACAACGAACAACCTGGAGAGCACTGGTTTCTGCCTTATGCGCCGTGTTTGGTGCTTAAAGAATTTATTATTATTATTAAAGGATATAGGAGTATTAGAACCTACTTTGGCAACAGTACAAATACAGTGAGTAAAGAATGACAATGAGAGAAGGTACAAGGACAATGTGTGTCATTTATTTCTTGCAAATGTATGTCATCTCTAGCACTGAACATCATGCTCACGCTTTTGAACAAAGAATATGTTTTTCCCTTTCAGATGTTTCCACAATGACTCTGACCTTCTCATTTCTGATTAGGTTTCTTTCAATTATATCAAATGCCCACATAAGACATCTTGTGTCTTGATTTTTCATTCCTGCTTCCAGATAACTGACCAGGTTTAGTACTGTGGATGTAATGACAATAGAAAGATTCACTACAATTTGTAATATCTAAGTTCTTAGCATAAGTACAATTGTTTTTATTCCAGTCACAAGGTAGTTTTCTTTTTTAAATCCAAACTCAAAAGGCTAAGTTGGACTTCCACCTTTGCCGACATGTTTGAGTACTTTTGACTTACCGTTAAAAAAAACCAAAATATTTTATAACAACTTTGAGTATCCTGAATATAGACCAACCATGCCCACCATAACAACATCAGTGTTCTTCTCTGCTAGCTGAAGGTCTGAGTCACCATTAAGGTTATTAACTATATAGCCACCACAGTGGTGAATACATTAATGCTTTGCAGCAGTGATCTGATATTATCTCAGTGGAGAGGTCAAGTACATCAGGCCAGGCTGGTTATGTAATATGACCTAGATTGTAGTGTGTGCTGCAAGTTTGTTTATCATGTTCTTATATTTCCTTTGCAGACTTACTGAAGCTGATTAGATTCGTTCATACAAGGTGTCCAAGCCATTTTATTTTCTGTTTCTCTGTACAACTGATACATGGTTTTGTTGGCACTAACACCATGACTTCTTCATTTCTCAGTTGATCTTTCATTTTGACATTTCCCATTCTTCTCAAGCATTCTATCTCGGATACTGATCTTCCTCATGTATGTTCTTTAACTGACCATATTTGGCACTGATAGCTACGAGGAGGTATAAACATACCATTTATCAGTGTGACGTATAATGGAAATAGAGCCTACAGTAATCTGACAGTCTTTGTAATCCCTTTAGCGTTCTATGATTTGCTAGCAAAACCACGCATTTTTTCTGCCTGTGTTTTACTCACACAAGCGTACTTTTCGTCCCAACTCTTTTTCTATGAACACGAGCTAACGCAATGTTTACAAACTGCATGACCTGTCAGTCAAACAGGTAGTGAATCAGGTTTGTTTACCTAGTTTTCTCACGCGAGCTTATCTGTCATTCATACGATACCTGACAGACCGCACGTGAAAAACCAGACCCTTTTGAAGTTCGTACTCAGGGAAGTAAGAAAAACCCCTGGGCTCTTTGATCTTCAAAAGCGGGCAAAATCTTCGAGAACCCCGTTACACGGATATAAGTCTTTTGATGACAGTCGAAACCTCGCCAGAAGGCCGACCGTAAACTTTTATCTGGGAATTGTGTTCTGATTCTCCATTACTCACACAATAGTGCGAAAAGTAACATCCTCTATAGATCAGAGAAACATAATGATATATAAACTGTGTTTTCTTAAACCTGCTATCAGTTGTCACTCAGAATTTTTGGATATTCTAAGCACGTAGCTCTAGAACCATTGTGGAAAATGTGTTATAGCATTCGTGGGGATTTTCATTCTGATTTTCTGGTAATAGAAATTAGTGCTTATATGTTTAAAAGTGTTAAGCTTTTACCATTATAATTCACTTTGATTTTCTAGCATTAAAACTAGTGAAATAAAATAACACGTAGCTATTTCATACCAGATGTTCAGATCATGTTAATTTTCACCACACGCTTTCTCACACAAGAAGAAACTATGGTTTTAGCTGACTGGTTTAAATGCTAGGCGCGACTGATAGTGACAGAACAGAATTCACGTTTTATTTCATTGTGCGTATTTATTATAAGTGCCTATTATTTAATATCATTCGACTAAACTATCAGACGCCGACAATTTAATAGCTATTAAAGACAGGCGATACTTTGTGTAAGTGCGCATATAGATCATTAAATAATAATTGACATTGTACGCTGATCGTCAACCGCGAGCGGGGGTGGGGGAAGAGTCGCATAACTCATCCAACCTACACTCGCTAAGCGACGGGCGATAGGGTAGACTAAAGACACTGTGTGCCTTTTAAATTTAATCAGGACTGACGGAGTGGGTAAGAGATCGTCTTGTCCCCGTCTGTGTGCATATATGTAGCTATATAGAATAGTAGCATTTATCCATAAATGTTTCTTATATATTCCTAGCAGACCTGATCAAGGGCCTCCAGCGGTCTTTTTCCTTTTTACTGATTGGTTAATGTTCTTTTCTTGGCTTGTGCGTCACCAATCTCATTGGTGAGCAAGCATTTGCCAACGATACATGAGAAACATTTTAACTTGTAAATTTAACTGGACTTTCCAAACTCAGCAATATTGTTTTCAATTTTATCAGCCCACCGGGGTGGTGAAAAAAATAACATTCATTCCCGACTTCTGACAGTCGTATTCAAGCTTAGCATCCAGAATTTGTGCCGTTTAGAATCGGCACTCTACCATAGAGCCAGCCGATAGGATTACCATCATTTATCAATTGTAACATTTTTAGCAACCAGATGTTTCCAAATACTGGAAGTACGAGGGGCGGTCGAAAAGTTTTGCACTTAACTAAGAAAGCGTTAAGACAGGTGGGATTGCTGTGTATCATTGTAAAGACACACTATTGGTTTATATTTCCCGCGCGTACATGGCGCGCGCGGGGTGCCGTGTGAAAGAGAAATTGGCGGGAAACTGGTTCAGTTGTGTATGAAGCGGTGTCATGGACAAAAGGAGCAGCGAGCCAAAACATCCGCACAGATGTTGGACATTTGCAATGCTGACGAAGATGATTTTTTTCGTAGACTGGTTGCTGTGGACGAATGTTGGGTGCATTTCTTTGACTCCGAGACTTAAAACCAGAGCAAACAATGGAAACATTCCTGTTCGCCACCACCAAAGAAGGCAAAGACGGTACCCTCTGCGGGAAAGGTCATGCTCACCATCTTTTGGGACCGCCGTGGGGTAATACTCACCGACTACCTTCCTCGTGGCCGTACTATCAACTCCACGTACTACCAAAGCCTTCTCCAGAAGTTACGAGAAGAAATGAAGCACAAAAGGTGCGGGATGCTGTCCAGAGGCGTTCGTCTGCTTCAGGACAATGCGCCGGCTCATGCAGCTCAAGGCTCCATCGTCCTTGCCCAGCAGTGCGGGTATGAAATCATGCCCCATCCAGCATTCTCACCGGACTTGGCACCGAGTGACTTCTTCCTGTTTTCAAACATGAAGAATCCGCTTCGTGGACGTCGTTTTTCTAACGACCAGGACTTGATTACTGAACTGGAGACGTGGTTCCGGGCCTAGATGGGGGTGTTCTACAATCAGAGCATCAGGAAGGTGAAGAAGAGATGGGAGAAGTGCATTGCCTTGAGGGGTGAATACATAGAGAAGGACTAAAGTTCACATCAATTTCCAGGTACGTGCCTCGACTCCTTCATACTAAAGTGCAAAACTTTTCGACCGCCCCTCGTATTTTCCTCTTTTAACTGTGAACCCCAAGATCACGTTTTCTACATCAACTATTGGCAGCGACATTTTGTTCATCCAGGAAAAAACCCACACCAGATTCTGCGTTCACCTCCCTAGTTTTTATTTGTAGAGGATGGACTGGGGCCAATTTGGGAATTAAACCTGACTTTTTTTATATTCAGGATAATTGTATTTCCAAGGGATATCACCAAGAGTAGGTAAGAGTGATTGAGTGGCCACTGTATGAAAGAGAGAGTGAATATTTTTCTTGGTTACAGGGACTTTACCAACATTGGATTTTGCTTAAACTTGTTAACTTTAATGAGTAGCCTATAGTAGGAACCTGTTTACTTTACTGTCTACTCTGTAACATAGTGCAAACCTTCGACCTTTGGGTTATTAACTTTTTGGGTTCTTTTTTTCCAGAGGGGAGGGCACATTTATTCTGCTATTTTCAATTGGATGTAAATTTGATTTTATTTGATCTTTCTTTAGATATTTAGTGTTGTCAAGTTTAATGATAATAAACAACAAAGAAAACTTAACTTTGTGTGTTGGTCAGACCCATACCCAAGTAACCGTAGTTTTTCACGTTTGTGTGTCTTGTTGTCACATATCTGTGTGGGTGTAGTTAAACTTATATTTATATGTATGAGGAGGGCAAGGTTGTCTTGTACTAAATTATAGTCATATAGATAGGCTGGAATAGAGAAACTTACTCATTCCATAGACATATCTTCTCCTTAAGCTATCACCCGTGCAATCTATTTCTCACACCTTTTTCTCACGTATCTATCACCATCCACTCTACTCAGACAGGACAAAAATAACTCACAACCTATCTGTATGACAATCAGCTAGATCTTTGCTTCCTCAGATGTATATATGGAGAACTCTGAAGCAGTGTCAGAATATCCTTTATTTGTTATTTGGCATTTGCTGGGGGGAGACTGAATAATGATGCTGACTGTAAAAAAGAACCATATGGCTGAGAAATAAACTCACTTTGTCAGTGTGGTCTTGTCAGCAGATCTGGCCCAGGTAAATGTTCCACCCTGGATATGGATGGCGGAATCTGTTAAAAACAATGTGACTAATTATACAGCTATAAAGATAATGATATCTGTAGATGCACCTGACTAGGAATCAGTGAGGATTTGTCATGCCTATGCTAGGCCTAGATCCAGGGTGGGCAAAAGGATTTTGAGTCAAGGCATGGCAAACTATAATTCATGGCTACACCAAATAAAAAGAAGGTTCCTAACCACATTGATTCAAGGGGAAAATTCTGAAATTGCTTTACATGACTTTATTCAATTATTATTCATGCTTATGAATGTTCCTTGTTTGTCACTTGTAGTGAAACATGTGATCATCCCTACAGTTTGCTTGCATCCAGGAGAAGCTTATGCCAAAGTATTTCATGCGTAACTGCAGTGGTTTTTTAATGCATTGATATAATTCCCCCCTCCCCTGCACAACCTCATCTTAGCTGCCACATAAGAGGAGGACTTACAAAATGAAATTCATTTTTCATAAACCATTGCAGTGTTTCAATTAAAACGTCCAGGCTCAACTTAAAACCCTAATAGGTATGCATAAGAAAGTATTTGACAATATAATGCTATTAGTTGCCATGGAAATTGAAGCCAAATTATATGTTTATGAAATATTTTAATTCACTAAGGCTTTTTGGTTTTTTGAGAATCGGGCACAATTGAATTGGAAGCTCATCATTATATTTTGTAAACTTTTGTCAGATGAGATTTCTTATAACATATATTCTGAGCCACTCAGCTTTAAAGTTAGTGTATCAAAATAGTACATTTTGTAAAAGTTTACAACACTAGTTCGTGATACTCCCATTGTGACAATGAGATACATGCTCGGATTGCTGTCAATTAGATCCAGATATGCGATGGCCCAGGCAAAAGCATATATGTGGGTAAACTCTGATAAAAGACACCCCCTGCATGAGAATGTAGCTGACATCAAAGGAGCAAGAATCAAGAGGGGGATGTCATGGATAGCACAGGCAGAGGCTACGATTGGTCAGGTGACCAGGGTTGAAAATGTATCCAAAGGGGAAGAGTGGAGTAAGTCACGGGAGAACTGGATAAACTACCAGCAGAGAGTGCAGATCTTGGGGCAATGGAAAAGCAGAGTTGGAGATTAATTGATAAGTGATCATGCTGGGGATGATGACACCATTGTGTACACTGATGGGTCTGTAGTGCATGGTGAGAAATCAGGATGGGGCTTCTCTGCGAGAATAAAGGGCAGTGTCGTTGCTGAACAGAGTGGAGCCTACATGACAACAACCTCCAGCATGAGAATGGAGGTAGAGGCAGTTACTGCAGCACTCAAGTGGCTGTCTGAAACTCCATCAACCTGGGCAGTTATATTGTCAGACTCTCAAGCCATGCTTCGGAAAGTTCAGAACGGATGGCTGTGGCAGGAACAGAAAACATCAATAGAATCCTCAAGTCTTCAAGAACTGGTGTGGATCTACTGTCCTGGTCATGCAGGGGTATGTGGCAATGAGAGAGCTGACAGACTGGCATCAAGAGCACCCATAGTGAGGACACTGGATATGGTTAAGGGAGAGATACTAAGGGCTATTAATGATCGCCTGCTGGATAATGACACTGCAATGGATGGAATCAACAAGGCTGAGACTGTTGGAGTTTGGCATCAAACGTGGGAACTAGCAGAAATGGATATGAGAGAGGGTGCATCTGTCGTATGTACAACCAGCGAGCTACAGGAACAATTAGCATTCATACTCTTCAACATTTGCTAAGGGAGACTGAGCACCTATGGGTTTGCCCGGAGTGCAGTGACGTCGATTCTGATTAACAATAACAATAGAACACTATTTGCAATGAATCAAAATTCTGACAAGATATCATATATCCAATTTGATAAATGTTTTATCATGCAAAGGAAAGTATCTGCGCCAACATCTCGTACTGACTGATGAATAAATAAGTGAGTTACAAGAAAATTAGTGATATGAAATGAAGTTCTGAGAAATTCATGGTTTTCTTAACAGGAAAAGGGTGGGATTAAACAAAAAAATAGGTGGTGTGTCTATACCTAGGACTAAGGACATAGAAAATTGCCTACATCATGGCTTGACTACCATGGCTTTGTCATGGACAAACAAAAAACAGATGAGAAAGAAACTGAGGACTAAGTTCAATACAAATAAATGAAAAAAAAAAAAGTATACAACCCAAAAATGGAAATATAAGATGTTGCTGTCACTGATGTCAGTGTGCACAAAATGGCCACTTGAAAATATCAGGGTGAGGACTCATAGGAAAAGTACAATTTAAGAAAATACAATAGGTCAAAATACACCTATTTTAAATGTATTCTGATAATCGATTTTGACATAACTGAATGTAGGAGATTATAAATTTATCAGATAATAGACTAATCCTAATTTTCATATTTCTTTTTTGGCTTTAAATGCAGCGCAGTGGGCCCATTCTTTGTCTCCTAAGATGATAATAATAAGAGTGATAGCTTGAGGATTATATAACAGCAGAGAATTATGCTTACAAGAAGGCAATGTCACAATAACTGGGTTATACAACAATAATACACTACCAGCACGGCTGTCCATAACTACAACATCATGACAGATATCTGTCTTGGTGAGGAAATCATTGAGACGTGTGAGAGAGATGGAGGCTTGCACAAACTGTGGCATGATAAGAGCCATCAAGCTGAAAGGAGTATTCAGGATACTGAATAATGAGGCTGTGACAAACGCTTTGGCTGGATCAAGGTGACCTCCCAACATAATGAATACAATAAACCCTGCAATTCGAACCTGTAGTAAAAAGAAATGTAAAAAACAAAGTTAATGACAATGTGAGGAAAAACAAACAAATCTTTACACAGGATGTGACATTACTTGCAGCAAAATGAGATCAGAAGAGAAGGCATTTTAGTAACTGTGCCATCTTCTTTCATGACAGTTTATAAAATTTCATTCTGACTTGAAGATTGCCAGTTCCCAGGATGCACCGTGTGTAGGTGTTTCAGGATCTTGGTTAGATGTGTAACCCGGGAATTCACATGAGAGCAGTGTGAATTTCTTGGCATCCCAAAGCATGCAATGATTGTGGCTGTTTCTCTGATGATGGTGCCTGTGATGGCTCTGACACTTATGGTCAAAATTATAACTGTATTTTTTTTTTTTGTAATGGTAATTAAAATGATCATAATAATTATTGGAATGGTGATTAAAATTATGGGATGTTTGTGAGGAACATGACCTTGTTTGTTTCTTATGAAGTATAGAGCTACCACTACAGATGATCCCCTTGAGAAAGCTTAAGCCAAAGCAAACACTCTTGCAGCAGTGGTTGTGATAGTAATGTGTTTGACATGATGAGGTTGCCAGGCACATGCCATGCACAACCTCATATTATGATATGTGTGAGTCATCAATAGTCCTATTCTTTTTTGTGTTACCATGGAGACCCATGGGAACTACATGCAGTGATTATGAGTATAAAGATTTTAAAACAATCATGGTGTATTTTATGATGATGATGCTGGCTATTACTGTACATATAGATCCCTGTTTTTGGCTCTTACCAATAAAGGTATACATCTGAACATCATGTCTATGCATGCATGACAACATTTGATCCATTTATAAAGAGCCACTTCACGTTTTCTGATTTCCGTGACTTTTCCAATAAATGACTTCTCCCATGCATACAGCTTCAGCACCTGAAACAAAAATTAGCAGTATGTGAACATAAACCTTCTCTAGATCAAGTATGGGGTTTGATTAAATGTGCTCTACAAACTGAATTTACAGCAACTGTTTTACTGTTACATGATTTTAGAACATTTTTCAGCATTATTTACACTATCCTAATATTAAGAAATGATTACATCTTGTATGCAATAATCACAATTTCTACCCACTGCTGCTTATGTCGACTAATGGTAAAATACGACATTTATTATTATGCAGTGTTTGTCAGACAATAAAAACATGATGTAAAATGGAATGTCGGAAGTAATGAAGTGTTTTCTGAATCTGTCAAAAAGTTGTGAAATAATTCTCAAGAAATGTACGCAGCAAACAGGAATGCCTTGAAACACTTGAATAATTTGATAAGCTGTCTCTGCAGCGTAAATATATGAACTTTACTTAACACAGCTAAACTGAGAGCAATGAACACAAAACATAATTAATGTTTACTGTAAATACTGTAGTGATGTCTAAAGTCCTGCTTTTTTAATTTATTTTTTGTGAAGAAACTAAATATATATATATAATCTTTATTTTCCTTTGTGCACCTTACAGAGCAAGAATCCACCACCACCACCACCTGTAGCTAGTTCATTGTAGTAGGCCTGCACCAAGTAGTCACATACTCTTACAGTGGTGGTTTCTATGGCAATTTGTTTGACAGGATGAGGTTACCAGCAGCCTCATGAACAACCTCATCTTTGTTACCTTGTACCACACATGCCTGAGGGTGCATAGTCCTATTCTTTCTTTGTCTCTTCACAGACACCCCCCCCCCCTCCCCCTCCCGAAACACAAAGTGCTATACTAGATCTATCTCTTGTTGAAATTCTTTATTCATATGCAACAGACGGTTACAATGGAATCTATTAGGTAAGCATGCGAATCGTGTACAACTTTTTATTCTTTGAAATGTTAAGAAACAGCACAATATGAAATTCACATTTGTGTGTGTACTGTATGGTCTGACTGTTAACTGAATAATTTATCATTCTGTGTTATGTATGACATTTAAAACGGGTATTCAACATTCAGTGTAATGTCTGATAAATAGTAAATAAGAAACTCACTATTCTGTGTAATATCTGACAGACACTAAAACCAAACATTAAAGTAAAATAAGACACACAATGTTGTATGTAATATCTGGCAGACAGTAAAACCATTCAAAGTAAAATAAGACACACAATGTTGTATGTAATGCCTGACAGACAGTAAAACCAAACATTCAAAGTAAAATAAGACACAATGTTGTATGTAATGTCTGACAGACAGTAAAACCATTCAAAGTAAAATAAGACACACAATGTTGTATGTAATGTCTGACAGACAGTAAAACCAAACATTCAAAGTAAAATAAGACACACACTCATGTATGTAATGTCTGACAGACAGTAAAACCAAACATTCAAAGTAAAATAAGACACACACTCATGTATGTAATGTCTGACAGACAGTAAAACCAAACATTCAAAGTAAAATAAGACGCACACAATGATGTATGTAATGTCTGACAGACAGTAAAACCAAACATACAAAGTAAAATAAGACACACACAATGATGTATGTAATGTCTGAACAGACAGTAAAACCAAACATTCAAAGTAAAATAAGTCACACAATTAATGTTGTATGTAATGTCTGACAGACAGTAAAAACATTCAAAGTAAAATAAGACACACAATGATGTATGTAATGTAAAAAAAAAACTAAATCTGATTTCAACATGTTACAAAATGTTTGACAGACAATAAAATAAGATATTTGCATGTTGTGTATTCACTGACAGACTGTAGCTAAAACGGGTTTGGTGTAATGTCTGACAAAAATATTTTGCATAAATTTTAAAAAGCACAATAAAATAAGACAATAGCTAGCTATGTAATTTCACAGATACAATAGAATTATTGATAAAAGTTACCGTTTTGGTTACCTTAATACCATTTAGAATTTCATTCATGACCTTCACCCGTTCATCTTTGACCTTAGACTTCTCCTCTTCCAGTGCATGAACCTTCTTGCCCATCCAGGAGTTGAAAGGAATGAGAGACAGCATGATGGCCAGGCCAACAAATGCACCTATGCCCAGCTGACAGTACAACATGTACAGGGCAAGACACACCTGAGTGAACAGGGAAGGCAAAAAAATAAAAATTGCTATTATTTAAGGCCAGGAGCGGGCATTAAATTAACGTCAAAATACAAAAATGATGGATTTTGGGATTAGTCCATTTTCTGATACTTTAACATCTCCTGAATCTAAATATAACAGAATTAAATGTCAAAATGCACTCTAACAATATGTATTTTGACTTTGAAAAAGGTATGGTACAGAGAGATTTTCTCAAACTCAAGAAAATATGCCTAATTGGACCTAGTTTTTCCCATAGCAACCAAGCCTGCACCCCTACGTATTATACATCATTGGATTCGCCTAGATCTGGGGAATCCTGTGATGTAGTTCATTTATTTTGGTAACAAAATTATACCCGCCAAGATCGAGAATTTATGGGTCGCTTTTTTACCGATTACTTCCTTATATGGAAATCGTCGGACATTCGCTGACATCGGCTTTTTCCGCTCACTATTCTAAACTGTTCGTTGGCTGCGTGAATCCACGTGACTTGTAACAGCAGTGTTGACAATATGGCGTTGGATTGATAAATTCTGTGTAGGCCTACATATTTAGTTAGACTCATTTTTCGGAACTTTTTGTGTGTAAATGCCTCAAAAAAAGAATAGCTTTCGTCATCTAAACATGGAAACGGCCAGGGAGAAAAGATGGAACCAAGATAGTGCAGGTAAAAGTCGCTAATTTTGTTATGGTAATGGTACAAAATGAATCGCTGTAGAAAGCCAGGCACGCACAACACATTTAGGCTAGGCCTACACAAATTTAGTTTTGATTGACTCTGTTAGAACTGAGTGGAGGGGGAAGAAGGTACTATATTTGGATATTGGAAATCTGACTTAATTTTCTTGAATTAATACACAATATGTCCTAATTATAACCCATAAAGGGTTCAATGATATACTTTTTTTAAAAAAAAGTCACATGTGAATAAGCTATTAATTTTTTTAAATTTATGTATTTGCAAGGTTTTAGTAAACGCGTTGGCAGTAAACAGTGATCACATTTTTCTGGTTTGACAAAATGACATGATTCCACATTATACGATAAATTATCATGGTATTTATAAGCATGTGACATGTTTCTTGAGCTGTGATTATTTCTTATGTACTTTTTTCAGAACTAAATGGTCCCCCTAATGAGCCTAGTCTGCCTGAGGTTATACTGTCAGCTTCAGCTGTAAATGAAGGAGCCAGCACAAGCTGTTCTACAACTTCTACCTCTTCACCCCACAGCACACCACGGTTCTGTAAAAAGCTGGAACTAAGTGCCTCATCGGTGCAAGAAGCTTCAACGCCTAACAATACGGTCTCCAGAACTATAGTTGATATGTCTGAGATATGCAGCCTTGTTATTCAGCTTGCATGTCCAGAATGCTATGGGAAGCTGTCTGCAGAAATTAATAATCAGGCCAAGAGAGGTCTTGTTCAACACATCAAAGTGAATTGTTGTGTTTGCAACAAAACCGTTGCATCAACGTACACATCATCGGTTGATGAACATAATTCATTCAGTGTGAACAAAGTTGCAGTTCTATCATCAACGTTATCAGGAATGGGACCCTATAAATTTAACTACTTTGCACAGAACATGGATATGCCTGGCCTGCATCAAAAAACTTTCAACACAATTGCAAAAAAAATTTATTTGCAAACACCAGAACTCGCAAAATTAATATTTGATCATGCTGCTAAGCTAGCATGCAGCGTAAACTGTGCTCAGAGCAATCAACCATATCATGAACATATTATGGATATTGGAGTCAGTTTTGATGTCAGCTGGCTCACAAGGGGCCACAGTTCAAAAATTGGTATTGGTTGTGTTGTGGAGATCTTGACAGGTCTTGTTATAGATGCCCATGTGCTTTCAAAATACTGTCAGACATGTGCTGCAACTGTTTCTTGGTACCAGAAGGAAGCCCCAGGAAACTTCAGCAAATGGAAAGAGGAGCATGTGAAGCAAGGATGTGATATAAATTTTGAAGGTATTTACTTCTGAATCTTATTTTTGATTTCTCCTTCTCCTTGTCTAAAAATTTAAACTGATCTAATTTTAATTTCTCCATAAGTATCAGTTTTAGTAACATAATTTATTACTTACATGTGTTTGCTTTGCTTCCATTGTACTGCATTTGCTTCTACATTGTAAAGGAAAGTGTTCAATGTCTGCTTACATCATTATTTTAAGTGTTACTAATTCATACCTTTTCTTCTTTCTAGGAAGTTCAGGTGTAATGGAGGCTGAGGCAGCTAGTGTTTTATGGAGCCGGTCTCGTGCTCAGCTCTAAAACGGCAGAAAACTGCACTAAGAAAAGGAACCAAATTAGGCACACATCTCAACAGAAATCCAGACAAGAAGCTGCAGTGGAAGCTGGATATATGGCCGGTATGTTCTGAATGACAAGCAAGTTATTTTTTTGCTGTAGTATTACATACTTATTTAATTGTTGTCTTCTTATGTATAAAAATGTGGTTTTCTCATAATCTATTTTTTAATCCTAATTTTCTTATAACTTCCACACTTATGTAAGAATTGGAACATATATTGCCCATAATCTTTTAAAACTTTTTATGTGATGGATTTTAAGTATCTGATCAAATTTTTGATTAATTAATTGACAAAAGTAATGTAAAATTTAGTAAAATTTGTTACTATTTTTAGACACTATTTTCAAAGTCCTACAACTTTTTTTGTATTAAAGTTATCAAAAATCCATCCCAGGAAAAGTAAGAATTGGAACATATATTGCCCATAATCTTTTAAAACTTTTTATGTGATGGATTTTAAGTATCTGATCAAATTTTTGGTTAATTGACAAAAGTAATGTAAAATTTAGTAAAATTTGTTACTATTTTTAGACACTATTTTCAAAGTCCTACAACTTTTTTTTGTATTAAAGTTATCAAAAATCCATCACTGGAAAAGTTTTAACATATAATGATAGACGTTCATATTTGGTATTCATAGCTTAATAAATAAAAAAGCCTTAGCAAATTGAAATAGAACAAAGAATCCAATATTGCTCAGCTCTAAAACGGCAGAAAACTGCGCTAAGACAAGGAAGGAAATTAGGCACAAATTTCAAAAGAAAGCCAGATAGGAAGCTGCAGAGGAAGCTGGCTATGCTACCAGTATGTTCTAAATGACAAATAAGCAATTTTTCAGGGGCAATATTACAGACTTATTTAATTGTAGTCTATTTTTGGAGAAAAATGCGATTTTCTCAAAATCTAATTTTCTTATCCTAATTTCCTTAAAAATTTCACACTTATGTGTTAATTGACATAAAAATTGGCACATATGTTGCCCATAATCTTTTAAAACTTTTATATTGGTGGATTTTGAGTATCTGATCAAACTTTTGATTTATTGCAAAAAGTAATGTAAAATTTATCAAAATTTGTTACTTTTTTTAGACACTTTATTCAAAGTCCTACAACTTTTTTGTATTAAAGTTATCAAAAATCCAGCAATAGAAAAGTTTTAAAATATAATGATAAACGTTGTGTTCATATTTGGTATTCATAGCTTAATAAATAAAAAAGCCTTAGCTTCTTCTTCTTCTTGCGATCGCATCTTTGATGATTACACCGTCAGACGAGTTCTCATGATGAATTCGACTGTTGTTTGAAGTTCCTCTTTAACTCCATATAGCTTTGAATTTAGTGTTGAGTCATTGGGCCAGTATATCTTTCTTAACTGGTCATACAGAGGACAGTCCTGTAGAACATGCTCAGCAGTTTGTTCGTTTAATCCACATGTGCACAGTGGTGAAGCAGACAATCGTAACTTGTGCATGTGTTTATTCAGTTTGTTATGCCCTGTCCTGAGTCGAAAAATAGTTATCTGTCCCTGCCGGTCGAGAGTGTGATAGTCGTCTTTGGGTTGGTTCTGTTCTCTTCTTATAGTCTGGATAGCTCTCTTTTTCTCAAAGTATGTGACTTCATTATCTTCTTGTTCACATTCTCCTCCCTTTTTTGCAAGTTTATCTGCCTTTTCATTTCCGGGTACACCACAATGAGATGGTACCCACTGAAGTATGGTTCTCTTTTTGGCAGCTACCTTGTTTAGCAAATTGAAATAGAACAATAGAATCCAATATGGCCGCCATTTCTATGGCAACCAGTAGTGCAGTGCCATAAAACTCTTCATTTTTCGTATCTAGTATTGATATAGGTTAAGTCTGTGCATTTTCATTGAAATCCAGCAATTAATAACGACAATAGCATTTCAGTGTAGTCCCTCCCCTTAAAGAGATCAAAATTTATGTAAGTTTGTGAAAAGAATGTTATGTGATTCTCACATCCGTCAACCTCTAGATATGAAAATGTGAAAGCTGGATCAATTAAAAAAACCTTACGAAGACCCCAAAAAACCTTACGTGAAACATGAATTTCTAAATTAGGCAAGATAGATTAAAACAACAGTTGATACACACAAAGTAATTAAACATGTACAGAAACAATTTGATGATGTACAAATCGGAAGTTTAATCAGTTGACTGCTGAAAGCGGTAATGGTTTTCATGATCTGGTACAAGGACCTTTTACAGTCCAACTAGGAACATGTTTGTTTCTTATAATGGTTCCCTGCATATAACCAACCACTCTATTTGTTGAAATAATACGATTTTCTATTGCAATATATTAAAGATTGTATTAAATGTATTACAATTCCTCATAATATAAAACACACCATAATATTAAAATATTAATGGCAACAAACTATTATATTAATCAAAATAATAATGTAATGGAGGAGCTAAAGGGTGATGAATGAAAATAGTATGACTAATATTTGAAGATTTAAGTATTAAAAACACAAACAGTAATAATTATCATGTTAACTCTTAAAGTCCAGAGCAACGCTCTGAGCGTTGCAAAATTCAACACGCCGTGCCAGAGCGTGGTTTTTAATTTATCACGCATAAACCTTAAAAATCGTACGTTTAAGGCAATTCATATATTAAAACTCATAGAATGACTTCCGCTACTATCTAAACAACTAATTTGACTGTAGTTAATCAGCACATGTGCGTGTTTTGATGTTATTATCACAATTTTTGTGAAAATTTGCGTGTTTCGTTGTTATTGCTAGAGAAATGTGTCACGCTTTATATTTACATTTCCTAAGTCTCCTAAGCAAATAATTGTGTCAAACTACTTTGAAACATTGCTGACATTGATGATGATTGTTTGGTAGTCACAGTTTGTTGTCAAAATACGGAATCTGTGCAGAAAAGCTAGACACACTAGGTTTAGTTGATAAGTGGGCGTAGTCGTATTCTGGCCGATCAATAAGCTACAAAACTAGACCTACCGTAACATCTAATCACTAGTTCTTGGTAGAAGATGAAGCTAGGGATACAATTAAAACATTAAACAAGAGTAAAAAAGTTTTTATATGATGTTATTCTTCTTTATTTGTTTGAAAATTACGTAATGCACGACTGCATAATTTATATTTTTCTTACAAAGGACCACGGAAAAACTGGTGTGAATAACACTAAATGTACTAATTGTGGCTATAAGCATGTTTTTTTTTTTTACTTCTATATGAATTAACTTGATGTTTGAAGACTAAAAAGAAAGTTTTATTGTCTACAACAGTAATTTGTCTTTGGTAAGATCGTATTCTACAGTCAACTTTTTAGGATTTTTCAATTTTACATGCAAAATGTTTTAAGTATACTGAACATACTTGTGTTAATACTACCAAAGACATTATATATTTGAATTCTCTATCAATTTCCCTACACTTTGGTATATAATAAGTACATGTTCAAAGGAAAATTCACAAACAAATTTAGACTGAAAGATGAACACTTCACTCTATAAAATTCTGCCCACAAAAAAAGTCTGGCACAGCGTGCAAAATAACTCTGGAATGAATGAGTTAACAGACCATAGAACATTGTCAACTTCATTTTTCTTCACTGAGTAAAAAAGGACAGTAACTTGATCCCTGTACAAGTAAAGAAGTAGATACTTAAAACAGGACAATGTAATTGTAGCAATCACCTGTACTTATAATGTTAAAATAACATCCAGTGCTCCACTACTGTGACCATTTTGAAATCACAAATGTATGCCTAACTGTTTAATTTTGCTATCAAATCATATATAACTGTTTAAAAACAATAGGTTTAAAATGCATTAGAATTAATCCAGGATCATTGAAAACTAAGCATACATTATTTTCATTTATAGAAATGTATACTTGTGTCTAATCACCATCAGTCTCAGTGAGTACAAAAATGTTATGATACAACATTGTACTAAATATACATAGTTTTTGTTATAACACATTTCAAAAACACATATTTTCTTTTTTAAAAAATGTACAAGCTTTAAGATTGTTGTGTTAGTTTGTTTGTGTGTGAGCTAAATACCTTTTAATATATACTTAAATTTGAAAATAAGGCCATCTGAATGCTTTAATTCATTCTAACCCGCGAGCCGTATGGTGCACCAGACTGGCCTTTACTTTTACCCATTGGCGCATCATGCGCCAATGTGATATACGTCGCATTGGAGCAGAAAATTCTGGCAATAAGCCAGTTTAAAATCATTTCATTACATCCAGCACAAACGTGTGAACGTTTGTGAAAAAAAAAAAAAAATTCTGAAGCTGAAATGTGTGCTTCACATCCATTGCTAGAGTTGCTATAGATCTAGCCATGGGCCGCGTGGTACGCCCGCTTTATAAGATTCCAAAATTGGACAAAAAATTAGAAAATAAGTGGCCACAGAGTGTTCATATCATGTAAACACTTCCTGTGGACAACGTATTTTGAACTGGTAGCAAATTAATTATATTGGTGTTTAGTTTTTGCATACTTCTATCAATTAATGATGTCATGGGGTTGTTTGTTTACATGTAACGTATTCACATAAAAAACACTCAAAAACTATTAACGAATCAACCTCAATATATAATTTCTAAATGAATTTTAGCGATATGGATAGCAATAATAACCTATTTTTTATTCCGATAAGGACGTTGAACAAATGTGATATTTTTAAGAAATAAATAAATTAATTTGCATGGGACAGGAATTTGTAAATGAGATTCCAGTTCAGCAATATGTGACTTCACGAAAAAGTTTATATAAATTAGAATTTTCATGTTTTTTTTATCAAACTTCTAGAATTAGTTGTCAACTGGATATACATTTCAATTCCTGGTGTTTTAATACGAAGGGCGGAAATATTTACGTTTATTTGCATAATTTTAATTAATTCTTTGTTTTAATTTTTTATTGTTTCTACACTTCACAAGACATAACATACAATTATAACATCACATAAGAACTCAACATTGTTTCAAACATTCTGCAGCCAATTTCCTAAAGAGTGATGCATAATTTATATATCTACTAAATTAATATATATGTCTAATGCCTGTTTTTAAAACATCAATTGCAGAAAAAAATGTCTGCATTTTGTGTCCTGGGTAAAACCGAAAAAAATGCCTGGGTTAGAATGAGTTAAAACATGCCAATTTTTGTTTGATAATTACAATAACTTAAGCTCACCTCTAACAGATATTTTGTCTGGATTAATCAGACCAAAATTAGCAAATGTGTTACAACATTGTTTAAAAAAATCTTCTTTTTTTTCTTCTCAAAACAAAACTGGATGAGAATCTGTGAATTGCAGTTAGCCACCATACATAAAGTATGAACATTTATGTAAAGATGTATTTGAAAGTAATAGTAATTTATAAAATAAGGAAAAAATACAACAGGTGCATATCCTGAAATCTGAAATGCTCGACGACAGCCGTGCTTCAGAAATCAGATTTTATTTGTATTCAGATCGTCACCCTAAGTAGCCAAAGTCGGCCAAAAGTGTTTGAAAGACACACAAAATTTGTCTGAAAATCACCCAAAAGTCAGCCCAACAACTTTAAATTTTCAGAATATTTTGGTTTTCCGGTGTTCGGATTCAATGATATGGACTTGGACTAAACTAGTAATTAGTCTCTAGTAATAATAAGAGTGAGTGCTGTAGTTTTGGTGAATCACAAGTTAAACAATTTATGAAAAGTGCAGATTATGAGTATGTCTACATAAAAAGAAGTCAAATAGTGAATGAAATTAAACTCAGTCATTCGTAGGAATAGCACAGGTTATGAGAAAGATTTGATTGGTTTTTTTTCAAGGGATCTGACCTTGGTGAAATCAAATTTTGTTTAAATCGCCAGGAGTCCAACAGTTAAAAATTTGGGTAAAAAACATTGATAATAACAATGAAACACATTCTTTTAGTCAAATTTTTGAGGATTAAAACAAAACTGAACAAAACATTTCTACAGCTGTATGCAGGAGAAAATGACAAAAGCTACAAAATAAAAACCAAACCGTAAAAGCGGACAGGTATTGATTTTGATGTCATATTAATTAGAGATGTCATAGTGGCAGTTTAACAGAGGAATCAACTGTGTAGTGATGCTAGAAAATAATGAGGATAACAGAAAGGTACAGTACCTGGACAGGTGTGATCAGTAGAAAATACACTGTATTACAGGAATTGATGAGTTTATCCACATCTTCATTGATCAGTGACACAAGTTCTCCTGTAGTTTTGTCTCGTTTACTCTCATTGGTAGCAGTCAGGGCCTGAACAATGAAAAAAAAAACTGTAGCATTCAGTGGTTAAAATCCCCTAATTATGTAAAAGATAACAGCAGCAATTGCAGTAGAGGTAGCAGTAACACAAGAAATGGGGTGGGTGACTAGAATGACAGCAATAGTCAACGATGTTATTACGGTGTGGAAGCTAAGTAATGATGGTGACGTCAGAAATAGTAGTAGTATTAGTTGTGACAGCATTCAAAGGAACAGATGTAGTGCAGATAGTAATGATGTAAATTAGTAATAGTATCACCACTGTTAACATTCAATCACTTTGAAGATGATTTTGATAGAAGTTGTAAGAAGATATGGGAAAGTTATAACAAAAGGTAGCTGGTATTTGCAATAGTAAATAAAGGAAATGTGGTGGTGGTTCTCAACCTTTTAAGTAACATGGACCCTTTCATAAGTGTTGCTCAGCAGATTCTCAAAACTTCCCTTCAAAATTGTATCAGAAATAGACTAAAGAAAAGATCCTGATCAACTGTTAAATCACAGAGGATGATTTGGTTAATATCAAGGTGAGAGAGGCGAAAAGGAGAAAGAATTTTTAAGCTAGAGAAAGTTCAGACTGCCCCTCTCCTACCAACATTTAAAAGCAGTGTCCCAAGGATTAAAATACTTTTTCCGCATTCCCGTGAAAATTCACAAGCTAGCTTAGAGAAACTCACTTTAATTGTGAACAGCATGAGACAGGAATGTGATCTTTTCTGTGAAGTAAAGTTAATAATAAATAATAATAAATTCTTTAAGCACCAAACACGGCGCATAAGGCAGAAACCAGTGCTCTCCAGGTTGTTCGTTGTGACGCCACTCCTCTTAGCTCTTGCACATTATTTAGGCCCAACGTTCTTCCTTCTCTTATTATTGTTCTTCTGAGTGTTTCTTTTGGTCTTCCTTTTTTCCTCTTACCCTCAGGAACCCAAGTGAGCGCCTGTAGTGGTATTCTGTTGTTTTGCATTCGTAGGACATGACCGATATATGACCATCGTCTTTTCCTTATATAGTCGGAGACATATTTCTGCCTAGAGTCTTCTCTTATTTGTCGATTAGTCTTGAATTCTTTCCAACTGATGTTCATGAGTTTTCTAAGACATTTGTTCTCGAATGTATTCAGCTTGTTCTCCAATGATTTTGTTATTTTCCAACTCTCACAGCCGTATGTTAACACTGAGATAACATTTGAATTAAACAGACGAAGCTTGGTATGTATATTCAATGATCGTAATTTCCAAATGTTAGATAATCTATTGAAGGCGCTAGCTGCCAAAGCAATTCTAGTATGGATTTCTCTTGTTGTGTCACCATCCTGAGTCATTTTACTGCCTAAATAATTGAAACTTTCAACTTTCTGTAGTTTTTCCCCGTTCAAGATGATATCAAAGGTCTCGTTAGAAAAGTTCATAGCTTTAGTTTTAGAGGCATTTATTTGGAGACCTATTTTAACCGAGAGATGACCCAAATTATTTATTGCTTCTTGGGATTGTCTTGGTGTTGAACTTAAGAATGCTACATCATCTGCGAAATCCAGGTAAAATATAATTTAGTTTGAATATTTCACCGGTTGTGGTTGCAGGAAGCAGATCATCTGGCACAGATACAAATTAGAAATAGGCCACACTTATTCCAAATAGTCTGAAACCTGGAGACAAGATATAATTTTATCAAGATATATCTTTAGAGAACTCAGTGTTGCTAAAGTAGGTCCCTCACAGCTCCTGGGTTGCCTGCCACTGTTGTAGACTATCTAGTACACAGGTAAGAAGACTTAAGTGGCTAAATGGTCATGTACTAATACAATGTGCCATATCAAAATTAATGACAGCCCATTTTAATAAGACAAAGCCTTAGGACTGCATGGAGGTCGGCTGATCACAAGTTCAGAAACACTGGTACAGACAGTAGTACCAACATCATTTTTACATTTACAGAAATTATGAAGATGGTGTTGCAGCAGCTGCAAGAGGAACATGTAAAAACTACCACCTGGTTCCCTATGTCTGATCTAAATGTCTTGGGTGTACTCACTTTCTTAAACACAACTACTCTTAAGGCTGTCCTCATGTGCAGGAACAGCCGTTGTTGAGCCAGCTCAAACCGCATGTGAAGTGTGTCTTTGCAGGTGGTTACCAAAAACATGACTATCACAAGGGCATAACCTTTCCATGCTGGCTCAGTGTCCCGGTTTGCAATATGGTTCATCCAAGCCCTATCACAGCAGATGTGAAGGATAAAAACTGAGTTGGCTAACATTATATCATGACAGACTTGGTCAGTGTAGTAATACAGCAGGCTTTTTATTATACTCAGTCAATCAGTGCATATGGCACACTTCCTTCAACATTATGGTAATAGTGCAGTAACAAAGTTTTTTTTTCTGTGATTTTGTTCATTAGTATGATGTTATAACAGACTTTGTGCTGTGTTTTTATTGTGACAAAATGACAGACATTCTGTCACATTAAACAGACTATATATGACATCTGAACCTATATGTAATCATGTGATAAAATGCTTACTTATCTCTACAATTTCTTATTGATCTTTTATTCAACTCTACCTGCTGGAGTATTACATGTTAATCACGTACTTGATAACAATTTTATAAATTTCTATACATTTGATTACCATGACCACATTAGAAATGAATTTTAACAGTGAAGTAGCAATAGCACAGACTTCTTCAGAAAGTTACCAATTAAACATCTAGAAAACTATCCTTTGGCACAGACTGTATCAGCTAGTAGCTCACATAAAATAACAAAAAAACAATCTTTGCCCCAAGAAGCAAGAGTTCTAACCACTATGCCATTCATACTTATTTAAAACTTGCTAATAAGAAACGATAAATCTGTACTCACTCTAGTAACATGGGACTAATAAACCGAGACAACTCGAAAACATACTTGACAGTCTGAAAATAGGAAATAAAAGTAAAATGATACTAGAAGCATGATGGGTTAACAGTGGTAGAAGTACTGACCAGAATGTATGTTAGAAACTACAATAATAATAATTATTTTTATTGAAACTACAACTCTTTCTCATATAATCATCTGTACTATCTAAATATGTGAAGCCAAACCTGGTGAATCTAAACATTAGTCAAGAGTTAAGCATCTGTATATCAGCCATTCACTGGTCTAGTTCACACGTTTCACAGATCTTAGAAAGGACTGAATGAGTAATCATGGAAAGAAGTATAAAAGCTTAGTTTTCTTTAACGTGAAAAAAAAAAGCAAAATTTAACACATCTTTTTCACAAAATGCAAATGTTTCCACTAAACTATTAATTTTCACAATTTTTATCACCATTACTGGGGAGCCGCGCTGGTGTAATGGCTTCGGCGTTGTACTGGCGACCAGGTGTTCATGGTTCAAACCCGGGCGTCGGCGTTTGAAGAAATGTTTACGGCCGGAAATTTGACTGAATAGCCTGAACGGCTCCTGTGATAAACCCTCTGTGGATGGGAAGGAGCGAAGCTCCTGACCGGGTTGGAAGGAAAGTCCTCAGGTTCCCCAGCCTCGCAATGATATGTCATTGGACCGAAGGGCTGAAAGCCCAAGTGCCGCTGGTTAAGAAAAAAAAAAAAAAAAAAAAAAAAAAAAAAAAAATCACCATTACTGACCTTTTAACAGCTAGTATCTATAAATCCATTCTTCTGTACTCCATTTTATAGAAGTCCTGCCATGCATAATCACTATATTCTCATTTAATTAATGAACACAAATCAACATTTAGTTTGAACTTCATTCTCACTATACCTGAAATGTGATATATGTAAGTCCATATGCCTTGAACAATGCACACAGCAAGCTTGGCTTTCTTTCCTTCTTAACAACTTTGTTGCCCTCAGAAACTGTGCCAACCACGGGTGTTTGCCTACAAGCATCTATACTGTTTTCCTTCAGTCTGTGCTTTGCCATTAGCAAAAAAAAAGAAAAAAAAACCAGGGTTAACTTAACATATTTCTGGGAAACTGATGCCAACTGTGGTCACTTTGACATGAAACCAAGATTAGTTGTAAGTTTTTCCTGTAGTGGTACATTTCATTCATGACCTTTGACTTCCCAGTGGAGCATATGCTTTCAGCAAATTCATGTCAAGTACTCCTCCTGTCCTGTGCCATCTGTTCAAGGTGTGTCCATGTATTTTTTATCCCTTTCATTTCTATCTCCATGTGTTACCTTGAGGATTCCAGAACAATGACTGCACTGCAATGCTATCAACAGGTGTCCTCAGTGTGTGTCCAGCATCTTATTCTGATCTCTTGCTCCACTGGCAGTTGTCTAGTTCTTGTAATGAGTTCCACACTGGTCACCATGTCATACAATAACAACCCTTCTGTTCTACACAAGCACCCATTCACGAAAGTATGTAAGATCTTGGTTCCACCTTGAATTTTTTAAGAAAATTACTTTTTCTTAACTTTCTCCCTTTCAAACCTTACCAAAGAAAGATAATAGTGGTCAATGGTATAAAGTAAATACACAAAATATAAGAATTAAAGTTGTAATCACTTAAGAATCAGGCACGTCTAAAATGTAAAATTAGTCTCACCCTTCAAGTTCTTGCAAGTTATCACATTTCTGCTTCTCCTGCTTCCAGGCAAGATCAAAAGGCGGACAGATGGTCTGACATCTGTCTTGCTTACACAGATCAGGGATGTCTTCCTCCTGCAGCTTTTGTGAATAGCCTTGCCTCACAAGACTTCATAGGAGTTAAAAAAAAAAAATAACCTGCATTATATATTTATCCACACACCCATGCCTGAACAAAAATATGCTCTTTATATCTGTGCAATATTTGACTATTCTTGAAAAGTCTAGGTTGTCAAAGGTTTAACAACCAATGCCATATCTCTTGTTTTCTTTGAATGTCATGTATACTTGCTTTACTTTACAGTTTCACTGAATAATTTACTATATAAATTCTCAGTAAGTTTTCTAAACTCATTAAAATATACACAAAAGCTAAACTACTGATAATTCTGTCACCACCAACTTGAAACATGTGTTATGTGGAAAGTACTCAAACACTCTAAACTATACTGTTCAAAAAAAGAAACGCATAGCTACTGAAGGCACACACATAGCCATAATTTTGACATTCAATACATTTTTTAATTTAATGAGTTAATTGTTAAAATTGCACACAAGAATACCTTAGGGTTCACCCAATCAATTGACAGTTGTTCTGCACCTGGGTCACGAGAGGTTTTTGGCGTACGGGCTTTCCCGTTAGTATGGTGTGTGGCCTCCTCTTGCATCGATCAGCGACTGGCATCTCCTGGGCATGGATGCGATCAGACGTCTGATGTGGGCCTGTGGGATGGCTGCCCACTCTTCCTGGAGTGCCTGGAACAGATCACGACGATTGACTGGAGCAACGTCTCGGCGACAAACACGTTTATGCAGCTCATCCCATAGGTGCTCAACCGGACTCATGTCTGGAGTCAAGGATGGCCAGGGAAGGGTGAGAATGTTGTTGGCAGTCAGGAACTGCGTGGTCAACCGTGCACAATGGGGTCTGGCGTTGTCCTGTTGAAACACAGACCTTTGGGCAGCCAAAAGTGGAAGGACATGGGGTCGAAGAATTTCATTGACGTATCGTTGCGCATTCAAGCGTCCTTCAATGTGCACCAATTGACTCCTTTTCGTTGTAACTGATCATTCCCCACATCACTGCACCTCCACCACCATGCGGCGGAGCTTCATCAACGCAATTTTGGGCAAAACGTTCATTTTGCCTACGGTAGACCCTACGCCATCTATCATGACGCTGCAACAAAAAGAAAGATTCGTCACTAAACCAGACATGTCTCCACTGATTGTCAGCTGCCCAGGGACAATGCTGGTTGGCCCAAAGAAGTCGATTTTGGCGATGGCGGCGTGTAAGGACATGTCCTCGGTGAGGTGGTTGTGCCCAAAGTCCAGCGTCATGCAGTCTATTCTGGACAGTTTGATCAGACACATGACGTCCTGCAGGCAATGACTGGGCAGTTGAGGAAGCTGTTGTAAACCTGTCTCTGAGGTGACGAAGCCGAATAAAGAGATCCTCCGCTGCTGTTGTCACTCTGGGTCGTCCACTGCGATGCCGGTCTTCAACTGAGCCAGTGGCTTGGAACCGGTGCCAAAGTCGACTGATGGTACTCTGATGCACGTTTAGATGCCTGGCAACCTGACTTTGACTTTCGCCTGCATGCAGTCGGCCAATAGCAATGTTCCTTAAATTTATCGATAGAGACTCAATGTTGGCTTGAAAATGAACTGAATTTGTTTTGTGTAGCGTTATCCTTTTATAGGGTTTCAGTTGCGTAGTCAGTGAATAGTGTTCACCCCAAATTTTGTTGCTTTCACATGCGCGCAACATGAGCTGTGGTCAAAAATTGCGTCATAAACACTATTGACCACTGCGTTGTAACGATTACAAAAACGAACGCAATTCAGGTCAACACGTGCATTTGACACTGTAAAGAACATTTGAGGCTGGTTTTTATATACCCTAGCACCAAATTTTACTTACAAACTCATAAAAACGCGCCCTCGGATAGCTATGCGTTTCTTTTTTTGAACAGTATAGTTTGTGGCCAAGACTGACCTTTGGAGAGTAATGTACCAAAATGTGATGCACCACATGTTTCATAGAGCAGAAATAGTTACATTTATTTACAATATATCTGAATATGGTGTACATGCAATAACAGAAATACACCAGTTTTTAACTATTTTTTTCCCTTTACATAATATTCCAAAGTATTTTATTACATATTTTATATTCCGTTTACATAATTTTTTGCTACTGGTAAGATCCTTTAAATATGACATGAGATGCCAGTATCTCATTATTCTAAAAATAAAAACTGGATTTATTAGAAGTTGAATCATAAAGTTTGTTTCTTTGTGTTTTTTTTAACCAGCACCATACTACAAGATGTTTCATCTAAGAAAAAGAAAAAAATACAAGAAAAACAAGAGACATTAACAAATTAATGTTATGACAAATTATGAACATGACATAAAGAAGAAATTAGTATAGCATATGAATTTCTTCATAACTCTTACCCTGTAACCCAATTCACACACAAGTGACTGATCAGGGATGCAGACTCTTCTGGGTGAACTGGCTGCAAACATAAAAAAACAACAGGTACAACAGAAACTGTGAGGGTTGCATGATAGCTGCAGTAGGAAGAGCATCAAATTATGCAAGACGACATATGCAACTGTTAATATCACATGACTATTATGACCTGATGCCCCTCATGTAGTTCCTGGGGGGGTCTTACACAGAAAGAATATAACTACAGCTCCCTCAGGCATCAAAATATGAGGTTGTGCACGCGGCTGGCAACCTCATCATGTCAAAGAAATTATGTTGTGCATGTGGCTGGCAACCTCATGTCAAAGAAATAGTTATGTTGTGCATGTGGCTGGCAACCTTATGTCAAAGAAATAGTTATGTTGTGCATGTGGCTGGCAACCTCATGTCAAAGAAATAGTTATGTTGTGCATGTGGCTGGCAACCTCA
Source organism: Oreohelix idahoensis (assembly GCA_024509875.1). Taxonomy (NCBI): domain Eukaryota; kingdom Metazoa; phylum Mollusca; class Gastropoda; order Stylommatophora; family Oreohelicidae; genus Oreohelix; species Oreohelix idahoensis. The sequence goes on from JAMPIV010009786.1 coordinate 255,719, forward strand.
TCATGTCAAAGAAATTGTTATGTATTGTGTCGCACTGAAATACTTGGGAAAAATTATAGTACAGGATGGAGGATGCAGTTCATACACACAAAAAAAGAACAGAACAGCAACATTCCAGAAAATGAAAAGCATCCTAAGCAACACATATTTAATAATCAAAGTAAGAAAATGAGTTTTACAGTAATACACAAACCTTGTACTGCCATAAGGAAGTGAATCTTTAACAATAAATCAACAAAGAAGATAATAATTGGATGCCACTTAAATTTGTTTAAAATAAAATATGTTACAAATCCCATGAAAAGATAAAAAGACTAATAATGTTGCCTTGAACAAATCTAACAGGCAAAGGAAAACCAGAACAAGATGAAACAGAGTGTTTGAGTTTGACATGTTTTGAGAAGAGGTAAGCTAGAACACACTGAATGAAATAAGCCAAAATGTTTGAAAGAGATACTAGATAGAGATAAGATAACAGAACAGTCAAACAACATGGCGTGGAAGAAGTCTCAGGACATAATGAACAAAAAGTGTTAGCGACTGGAGATTTACAGTTTTATCGTGAACAAAAATAATGTCTGTGCTGTTCTGTTTCTCTGAAATGTGTGAGTTAAAAATCAAAGATTAACTCATTTTGGATTAAACCACTTTAAAGAATGAGACTGAAAGTCTGGGCACATTAAAATCTAAAATTGTCTCCCTACTCAATGTTTTCTCTTCTAAATGTTCTAGTTTTTTTTTTTTCACTTCAGCATATGGCTAATCATATCATCAATGTTCAAATAACTTTTGCATGTCAGAGTTTTGATGATTGCAGTGAGCTAACTTTCAGGATGCCATTCCACACATGTAACTTACTTGTCCTGTGTTTGATGTATGTTGTGTTTGGACTCCATCTCTGACACCTGACAGTACAAGTTGAACCAGTATTCCCAGCAGGCCAACCAAGCTTAAGGTAAAGCTGCCCATGTTTCTTGTGTACACCTGCAGGTATAAAACCAAAACTGAATGTTTCAATTCAACAATCATAATCACCCTTCAGCTCATATGGAGTACAGGACTCTTCAACTGATTCAAGCCAAATGATCCAGACCTGTCCCATCTATTCAAGTTCTTTCCATATATTTTTATACTTTTCAGGTATGTCTTCAATACCCTTCTCCAATGAAAATTCCTACAGTGTCTCCTCTCTATTTCTATTACCTTCAAGAATCCAGAACACCGACTACATTGAAAAAACACTGGACTCCGCAACCTGGTGGAGAACTGTACAAGCAGCGATGCAACGCATGAACCAGAGCTGGGGCGCCATAAGAAGGTTGGCTGCCAACTGAGCAAAGTGGAGGCAGTTTGTTGCTGCCCTAAAAGACACCAGCAGGCATGAAGGTCACTGACTGCTTTGTTGGTCAGTGGCCAAGGACCACAGAAGAAGACTAGTCAATGGTTTTACTAAATATACAGACTGAATATAACTGCTAAAGAAGAGGCTATGAATCAAATCTAGTGAAAAATTAAAAAATGCTTGTAGCATTATGAAGATACACCATATACTTAGGACATTTTAGAGGGAAAGAAAGCTACAGACAGTAGGAGAAAGTGATAGTGCTTATTATTTAACCCAAGTGATTTCTGATATCTATTGGTTCTTTAAGGCTAATTCTATGGAACATGTTATGATATACCCCTTTCCATGCTTTTTAATATACCTCTCTTTACACTGTAGTGTTTGTAGACTAATTTACTATTTCCTTTATTGTAACTGAAACATCTTAAATATATCTGTATTTGGTACATGCCTGCCACACATAGGTCCAAAGGCATTTAAAGGACTATTGATGATATTCTTCACATGAAAAAAGTAGTGCTCATGGATGTGAAGCTTAGGATGAGAAGCATTAGAAGCTGGCAAAGTGTTTGCAGTACTATTAAGATGTGTGTAATTAGGTTCCATAAAACATTCTGTGTATGCACTGGATAGAACACACAATGAGGAAAACATCTAATAGCATTAGACTGTTATTTTTTTTATATTTTGTATTCCCCAAAGTAAGAGAAATAGAAGGAGACCTAAGAACAAATGAAGAAGGGAATTGGAGACATGGAAAGACCTTGAACAGACAATACAGAACAGGAAGGCTTGGAGTGAACTTGTTGAAGGCCCATGCTGCTCCTGCTGTTGCTGAGTTTGACGCTCTTTTGTAGCCAATGCCAAGGTGACTTACTTGGTATTATTTAGAGTGTTGAAATTGGATCTTCGGGTTGCTTTTGTGCCATTCCACAACTTGTGGAGTTGGAGTCATAAGTTCCAGTTTCTTTCCCAGGCATTCCATTCTGGCCCAGCATGTATTTAAAGAATAGTCACATCTGGTTTTAAGTTAGCAGAGAGAAATGGCTAGGAGCAGCAAACTGTGCATTCATTGCCATCCAGGAGGGGGGGGGGGGGGGCTCTCCAAATATGTCAGGTTAAAATCTGTGCTCTGGTTCTGGGCTTTCCCTAGGAATCATCACATTCTGCATAGAACCACCTCCCAGCACTTGTTATTTATCCATTGTGGGATCCCCATGCATGCAGTAAACCAGGTAAAAGCCGGTATTCAGCCTGGGGCTTGAGTAATTTCCCCCTAGCTCAGTGTACAATGCTCAGGTCTCATTATGTTGCACCACAGAGGGAATCATGGTATTGGGCCACTCTGATGCAGCTAATCGATCCCGGACAGCTAGCCTGGAACCTCGAGAAACTCGGAGGTTACCCATTTCCAGGATGCACCACATGGAGGTACTTCAGGAACTTGGTTAGAACAACACAACGCACTAACCTTGAAATTCACACACGACCAATATGAATTCCTCTGTATTGTCATGAAGTCGGATTCACAACACGTCATTCTGAGCAATTCTGACCAAACAGTGCGCCTTATTTTATGACAGTATATCCTTGATGAACCAATGAAACGCCATCTTTATTCGGTTGTTTACAAATAACGATTAGGCATTCAGCATGGAGTCTCAAATCTGTGCAAACCCGTTGGATATGAAATTTAATTACAGACTTATGAGCAAAGTACAGCATGGCAGAGGTAAAGAAATCACACATAGGAATGTTCATCTATAAGTCTGTGCAAAGATTTCCAAGGGGAATGCTATAGTAAGGGAGAAATCTTGAGTTAAATGCATCGGGACATCAGACAAGTCCAAAATTTTGCTGAGTAAAACTAAAGAATATAATAGAAAGTCAATTATTTAGATGGATGATGATTAATTCAAGGCATATTTTAAGCCTTAGATGAATAAAATCGCTCCAGGAATAAGGAAGATAATTAAAATCTAAGTTTTCCATATTTGCACATCGAGACAAAATTATGCATACATTTTGGGGAACTCAAGCACATTTTGGCAACTGTTGTCTCTGTCGCCGGATGTGACCTATAAAAGACCATGCATCATGCAAATCGGGGCCATAGTTTTTTGAAAATCACAGCGAGCGGTAAAAATGTTAATGAAGAGTGCCTTTGCATTCTGTATCTGAGAGCAGACCATTATAACCATTAACAGCTTGTCTGTATGTGCCTGAGGGTAAGAAAGAATGTATATATATATATATATATATATATATATATATATATATATATATATATATATATATATATATATATATATATGTACAGTGCAAACCGCTTAAGGCGATCTCGGATGTGGCGAATTTCTGTTGTGAAGAACAATTTGTTTATCCCCGGCAATTTTTCTTCTTTGTCTTTGTAAAAAATGACCGGTTAAGCGGAATCCGTTTATCACGAATTTTCGGATATGCCGAACAATTAAACGTGTCCCGACTATATAATTTGATCTGCTTAAGACGAACTTTTTTCAAATACAGTACCTGGACATTTGTCAACTTTTCGGCTATTTTCGGAAATTGAGCGCTTCGTCAGAGTTAGAATTTGAGTTATTTCCCCTCTAAAAATGGCTGGAAAGTTAAAATCCATATCTTTGAAAAGAAAGATTGAGCTAATACAAGAAGTGGAAAATAGTGGCAAAAAGAAAATGGAAATAGCAAAGGAATTCGACATTCCAAAATCAACGCTTTCAGGAATCATAAAAAATAAGGATCGGTACAGAAAAATGTTTTATGGTGGACAAGTTGATTGTCACAGAATGAAGAACCGAAAAGCGACGTGTGATGTGGTTGACACGGCACTCCTAAAATGGTTCACCATGGCGAGAGCTACAAATGTTCCTGTAAATGGACCTATATTAACTGCAAAGGCAGAAGAGTTAGCACTTCTGGAAGGTCGGACTGGCTAGAAATGTAGTCCTGGCTGGTTGGGTTGTTTTAAAAAACGGCACATTACTTACAAAGCCGCGGTAGCATAGGGGTTAGTGCACTGGCTTCCTAGCGCAGTAGTCTATGGTTCGATCCTCAGATGAGGTGGGAATTTTTTAGGTTACAAACGGCTCCTGGGTTGTCCTGGCCCCAAATGGGTACCAGAGCAACCCTGTGAAGGTTAAGGCGGCCGGCGTGATGCCAACCACATCACCCCTAGTGTGCCGACGGTCAAGATAATATGGGCCTAACACCATATTCCCAATATGCCTCAATGGGCGTGTAACGAGTTCCTTTACCTTTTTTTTTGTGTGTGGGGAAAGGCATTCTGTTAATGAAATGACTACCGAGTCATGGACGGAGAAGGTGCTAAAACCAGCCATGAGTAGGTATAATTCCGTTGATGTGTTTAATGCTGATGAAACTGGATTGTTTTGGAGATTACTGCCTGACAAGACTTTTTCCTTCAGAAATTAAAAGTGTCGAGGGTAGGGAAGGGGGGGGGGGGGCGCAATGAAAAGAAAGAATCACAATTGTTGTGTGTACAAATATGGATGGTTCAGATAAATTGCCATTACTTGAAATCGGTAAATTAAAAAATCCACGCTGTTTTAAAGGTTAAAAAAAAATTGTGTGTTGATTATGCAGCTAATTCAATAGCCTGGATGCCATCATACATTTTCACCAAGTGGCTATATGCATTTTATCATTCTATGGAACGTCAACATCACAAAGTTCTTTTGGTGCTTTACAACTGTTCAGCCCACATAAATGTTCAAAATCTAAAAGCAACAGAACTTTTATTTTTACCACCAAATGCGACATCCAAACTTCAGCCTTGTGACCAAGGTATTATTCAAAATCTGAAGGTTCATTATAGGTCAGCAATGTTGTCCAAACTTGTAGGTCATATTGGTGCAGTACAGAGGAAAATTGCAGCTTTTTCATTTCAAAGTGTAAAAAGTGCTGTTATTCTCTAGATATTTGTGCCAACTTTGTACATTTTTGGTGATTTACATATTTTCTGTGTCATACATCTGTCATATTCAACGCTAATTCATTATTGTATTGTACGTTGTAAATGCATTACCATATGCTTGAACTCTTATCTGGATAAGAGGAATTTCTGATAAGAAGAACTATTTCTTGGGTCCCTAGTGAGTTCTCCTTATCAGGTCTGCACTGTATATATATATATATATATATATATATATATATATATATATATATATATATATATATATATATATATATATATATATATATATATATATATAATATATATATATATATGTATTTCTATTGATTAATTACAGTTGGTCGTTAGGAAGTGTGTAGACGTGTTTTGAACTACTGTGTAAATTTCTGGAGGCAAAAGAAAAGCCAAGCTTGTGAATATTCAAATAAATTGAGAATGGTGGCAAAAATGTGTCTATAGTTTTAGAAAAGTATTTAAAGAAGTATTTCTTGATGAAATGGACCACACATCAGGAACATAGGAAAGGATGAAAAGAATTACTTTACTGTATTGTTTGAGATATCACTTAGTATTTTACACACGACCTAATAAATGTATGGAGGCGAATCATGGACAAATAGCTACAACCAAGGAATTAGAGTAAGATACAGTCACGGTGAACTAGATTGTGTTATTGCTGATGTGATATGCCCTGTGCATCTATATACAATCTGTCATCTGAAACTATCTCTCATCTCCTACTTCTGGGATAAAGAGACAGAGATAGGCAATATAGTGGTGAAATTAAATATATTTCAGGTTGCATCCTGCAATTAACTTCCACCTTAAGGAGCCAGACTCTACTATAGGATCTAGTGGTGCGAGCACCCTTTGATTGTTAGAGGGACAGTTACCCAAATCCTAAGGCCTGGAGGAGACACAGTTTTCTTGCCAGACCCAAGGTGGAACAGACTACTAAATCAAGACTGGAAGATAAGTAGCCACACAAGGCTACTGTTCAGTTTATTTCAATTCACCACAGTATAGTGAAATAAAATGATGAAGTTCGAGTACTTTTAGCTAGGCAAACATCCTAGTCAGTACTTAACAAAAATTCTGGAACTGTGAATAAAATAGAATTAAGCTTAACATACAAGCATTCTACAACTAGAGTGAGTTCAACCAAGAGAGAGAACCTTCTACAAATAGAGACTTTTTAATTCTTTTGAACAATTTTCAGGTGTTTTATTTATTTAATGATGTAATAAAATTTGAGTTTCTTGAAAGATTTTCAAGCAGGAAATAAGATTTGTAAAAATAAATTGTAAATATTTACCAGCAGACTTACTTAAATTATTTAAGTTAAGTTACAGTTCTTGTTGGTAGATAGTTTAGTTAATACCCCTAGCAGAGCTACTAATAATAATAATATTAATAGAGGAGGATCTGGAGAGGAGCAAGTAGGAACTTAGAGAAATACATTACTGTCACGAACGGTTTATAGAATGAATGTCAGTACTCATGCTCCGGTGGGAACTAGATATGTTTATGTAAGTTGTGAGTTGAAGTGAGTGAATGTTAAGTTTGCTTGCGGGCATGAATGCATTAGTAGCAGTAAGCGCTAATGTCAAGTTCACGGGCATGGCTGAGTTGTTGTGAACGAAGTGGTGGTGAAGACTGGTCAGGTGTGAAAAGGGTCATGGGAAAAAAGGTCATTAGAGACAGAGATGAGAGCGAGGAGAGATTACGTGGAGAGTGAAGGCGAAATGGTTGAAGGAAAATAGGAAATATATTAAGATATTGTGAAATTCTTTCCATGAGATGCTGTTCTAATTATGCACATCATATATTGTGCTTTTCTTATGTGATGATTTATGGCCAAAGCGGCAGTCTGCCTGTGTTATTGTGTTATAATCAAGTTTGTGACATAAAGTCGTCGGATATCGTATCTACGTGTTGGAGTTTAGTGAATTAACAATTAGCTGTGAATAACGAGCCATGCTTGTCGCTCCATGTGTATGTAATACATATTTGTCAATGTGTACACACAGCAAGCACTTGACAATTTTGGGGGCTCGTCCGGGATGTACGACCATTGGCATTAGGAAGACATTTATTAAGGATACGTATTATATTGGAAAGATGGCAAAATGCATTACATTTGGTGGTAAGGTCGAGTACTATCCATTGGCGATTGTGCAGATCGACACCCCTTTCTTGTCGGGTAGAGTTCGAGTATGCGTCCTTGATTCTCCCATCGCTGATCTCATTATTGGAAATGTTAATGGGGTTCATGATTGCACCAGTCAGGATATTGAGGAGTGGGAAAATGGGCATGATTTGGTTGCTAACGCAGTAATGACGAGGGCTCAGACAAAGGCTGAGGATGCAAATATTATGATATCGCAACCCAATAATATCCCTTGGGTGCCTACGGTTGCTGAAATTACAGCATCGGATTTTGTAGACATGCAGAGGAAAGACATTTCACTTCTGCCTTTGTTTCAGTGGGCAGAGTCTAAGAACATACGGCATACCAAGTCTGCTCGATACTGGTTTGAGGTTAGGAACTCCATTCTAATCAGATGCTTTGCAGAGCAACATTCAGTCATTACACAAGTGGTTATTCCAGTGGAACTGAAGAATACAGTGTTAAGGACAGCACATGATATCCCTTTTGCGGGTCACATGGGTATTGCAAGAACTCGCTGTAGAGTGTTGTCCCAGTTTTACTGGCGTGGATACAATAAGGATGTGAAGGTTTACTGTCGGTCGTGTAAAGTGTGTCAGAAGACAAGCCAGAAAGGAAGGACTCCCCAGGCACCGTTAATAGCAACAGATTTGGCATTTCGCCCTTTTCAGAAGGTTGCAATAGACATTATTGGGCCCCTTCCAGTTATGTCTGATCGGGGGTATAGATTTATTCTAACATTGGTTGATCTATGTACAAGGTGGCCTGAAGCATTGCCAATGAAATCCATCACATCAAAGGATATAGCAGAGGCTCTAATGAGCTTATTTAGCAGATTAGGATTTCCTGAAAAGATTTTGTCTGACAGGGGCCGGCAATTCATTTCAGAAGAGATGAAACACATATCTAAACTGTTAGACATAGCCCAAGTGTTCACTACCCCGTATCATCCTCAGAGCAACGGGGTCTGCGAGCGGTTCAATGGAACACTGAAAAGAATGCTAGGTAAGGTTACAGGAGATTTTCCACAGTTGTGGGATAGATACCTACCGGGAGTTTTGTTTGCATACAGGGAGATGCCACAAGAGAGCACAGGATTCTCACCGTTTGAGCTAGTATTTGGCGCAAATCCTCGGGGTCCAATGAAAATTTTGAGAGACTTACTGACCGGGAATTACGCTGATGATAGCGTTAGTTCAAGTTATGAGTATGTCATTGACTTGCGAGAACGCATAATTACATCGTGTTCGATAGCACGTGAGGCATTAGAGACATCGGGTGCAAGGTATAGAGCATACGCCAATAGGAATAGCAAACTTGTATCCCTCAGTCCTGGCAGCGAGGTATGGTTGTTGCTACCTACCAAAGAAAATCACCTGCTAGTGAGCTGGCAAGGTCCATTTCAAGTAAAGAAACAGATTACTGATGTGGATTATCTGATATTAGTCCGAGGGAAGGAGAAGATTTTCCATATTAATATGCTAAAACCATATGTAGTACGTCCAACTGAACTGGAACCAGTTGTGAACGCTGTTCTTGATAGTACAGTTACTGTAGCTAGTGCAGCAGTCATCGAGGAAGATGGAGACAAAGGTGAGGAGGTCAATCTCCAGATCCCACTATTGCCATTGGTTGCTTCAGAATCATGGGGAGATGTAGAGGTCTCTGCATCTCTACCACAGCATCAGAGGAAACAGGTGAAGTCACTGCTGTGCGAATTTCAAGATGTGCTCACAGATATTCCTGGAAGAACTGATTTAGTTGAGCATGATATTAAACTGACCTATGGAGAGCCCATCCGGGTGAGACCATATCCTATTCCACTACATTATACTTCTGCTGTTGAAAAAGAAGTGAATGATATGTTACGCTTAGGTGTTATCTCCCCATCTGAATCATCATACTCATTTCCCATGGTCATCGTGCGGAAGAAGGATAAATCCCTACGTATATGTATAGACTTCCGCCGCTTGAATAGTGTCACAGTGATAGATGCGGAACCTATGCCCAACCAAGAGGTCCTCCTATCCCAAATAGCGGGGGCAAAGTATTTTACCAAACTAGACTTATCGAGGGGGTATTGGCAAATTCCCTTAGCAGAAGGCGCTAGGCCACTTACAGCATTTTGTACCCCTCAGGGTCTTTTCCAGTTTAATTATATGTGCTTTGGACTGGTGAATGCCCCTGCAACTTTTGTGAGAATGATGAGAATGCTTTTGAGGGGACAGAAGGATGTTATCACATATATTGATGACATCTGTTTGTTTCATGACACGTGGGATGAACATGTAGAGGGATTGAAGTCACTGTTATCATGCCTTCGGGTGCATCACCTTACAGCAAGACCCAGTAAGATTAAGGTGGGGTTTCAGGAGTTAACATTTCTGGGGTATGTGGTAGGACAGGGTGTTTTCAAACCAGTTGATCAAACAGTTGGAAGAATTTTGAATTTGCAACCTCCAAAAACAAAGAAACAAGTACGTAGTTTACTCGGTCTGATAAATTTTTATCATAAATTTATCCCCAGGTTCTCTTCATTGTCATCAGCTCTAACATCACTCACTAAAAAGGGCACACCAAACAGAGTGGTCTGGACTGAAGAGTGTGATAGAGCACTGAGGAACATCAAAGCTGTATTCTCCAGCGAGCCCATTCTTCTACTGCCAGACTTGGCTAAGCCCTTTGTACTGAGAACTGATGCTTCTGCGGTGGGCATTGGTGCGTGTCTGATGCAAGAACATGATGGGTTTCTACATCCTGTCATGTATGTCAGCAGGAAGTTGCTTCCGGCTGAAACGCGATATGCCACTATAGAGAGAGAGTGTTTAGCCATTATTTGGGCTGTTTCCAAACTCTCTAGGTATTTGTTAGGATCTCATTTTGTGCTGGAAACGGACCATTGTCCATTGACTTTTCTTAAGTCATCTAGATCACCAAATTCACGGTTGACAAGGTGGTCGTTGTTGTTACAGCAGTACAACTTCACTGTTTTTCCTATTCAAGGTAAATTGAATGTCCTTGCAGATTCATTATCCAGAATATGAACACTTGCTTGTAGTAAATGGATGTGTTTTTTTTACCACCATTTCCATGTAGTATTTGATACTTGTACATGAGTAATGTTGTGTCAACTGTATTCTGCATGATTTTAGTATAAGCTAAGTTCTTATCATATGTTGTGTATCCAGTACAGGGTTATAGAATAGATATTCTCCGGTATAGGAGAATTTGGTGAAATTGATGTAATGTATCACCTTTAATTTGGTGTGTAATTAGAGATGCATGATTTTTGCCATATGGTTGCTGTTGTATTTTTCTAGCAACTCGGTTCTATTGTAATTTTTTTGTGTGTGTGTTTTTCAGAATGTTATTATTGATTATTTGTAGATGGCATATTTTCACACTGATGCTATAGATTTTGCCCAAATATGTAATCAGAGGTTTTGGATGGTTGGTTTCCTGATATCTACCACCCATCCAGTGAAAAACTATGTTTTTCACTTGGAGAGGGAGGGGTGGATGTCACGAACGGTTTATAGAATGAATGTCAGTACTCATGCTCCGGTGGGAACTAGATATGATTATGTAAGTTGTGAGTTGAAGTGAGTGAATGTTAAGTTTGCTTGCAGGCATGAATGCATTAGTAGCAGTAAGCACTAATGTCGAGTTCACGGGCATGGCTGAGTTGTTGTGAACGAAGTGGTGGTGAAGACTGGTCAGGTGTGAAAAGGGTCATGGGAAAAAAGGTCATTAGAGACAGCGATGAGAGCGAGGAGAGATTACGTGGAGAGTGAAGGCGAAATGGTTGAAGGAAAATAGGAAATATATTAAGATATTGTGAAATTCTTTCCATGAGATGCTGTTCTAATTATGCACATCATATATTGTGCTTTTCTTATGTGATGATTTATGGCCAAAGCGGCAGTCTGCCTGTGTTATTGTGTTATAATCAAGTTTGTGACATAAAGTCGTCGGATATCGTATCTACGTGTTGGAGTTTAGTGAATTAACAATTAGCTGTGAATAACGAGCCATGCTTGTCGCTCCATGTGTATGTAATACATATTTGTCAATGTGTACACACAGCAAGCACTTGACAATTACCATCTTCTCTAGGAACTTATACAGCTTGATCCTACCTTTGATGTCTATACACCCTTACTCTTTTCAGAGAAGGGGGTATTACTTATAAGACCAGACTCTTATCTGGCACTATCCTGGTATCACCTGATACAACTTTGTGTCCAGGATACTTAATTATTTCAATAATAATCAACCCTCTCATGACATGTATCCCAAGACTTATGCTCCAGAGGGACCTAAAGGGCAATGATCATGATATATTCCATTTAAAAATCATTGTGTCAATATCTTCATTCAAATCTATATTTCCTTTGATAAGGTGAAAAGCTTCTAGCAAGCAGAACGTAATAACATTGGTAAACGACGATCTTTTTTTTTTTTTAATCTATTTCTTTATTTTATTCATAGCATAAAATCAAAAGTGTAATGAATACTTCAGTTTAATGATCATTTCAAATACTCAACGGGAATAATGAGAGTTTTAACATTATACCTGTTGTGATTTAAAAAAACAACAACAAAAATATTGTGATAGCATTAATGGTAACCAGCTCTCAACAGTCATAAAAACACATCTTTGTACCAAACACAAACAGCATCTCTTGCACCTTCCTCTCCTTCCAATAAATATAGGCAAGAATATCTACTTCTTTATGTCTGTGTCCCTTAATCATTGTGCCCGGGTTGGCCACCTCTTCTGTCCATCCTTTGCTATGGCTCTACCAGTACGAATAACATTCAAATTCTTGTTCAACCTGCGTAGCAAACACAAATCACAGGTAGTTTTTGTGGTCTGATAACATTTCCTTTAAAAGCCGAGCATCCCAGTTAATCCAGAGTGGCCCTACACAGGAGTGATTTGACATATTATATTCCAAGCTACACCGAGAGCTTATCAGTTTCATGGAAGCAGGTAGCCAAACCATATGGTATGTGGGGAACGGGCTTGTGTTGGTGTGTGTGTGTGTGGCATTAGCAGAAAGCCATCCAAACGGTGGGGATGGAACTATGCGGCCACTAACAGGTCAGCCCTTCACACTTTCCATCTGAAAGTAAGCAGAAAATGAACACTCCAAAATGAATAGCGAATTTTAATTTATCATTCTTTCTGGTACATGGTCAAGTGAAGAGCCACTGCACTAACTGTCCCATAATAGGGGAGGGTCCATCTAATAACAGCTTTGGTTCATTTGAGCAAGGTATGCAGTTTCTAATATTGTTCATTTTATTACATAAATAATATTTATATCTTTATTTACAACATATATCACTTCAGTATCTTCTGTTAGATAAAGTTCTAAATGTATTTTTTTATTTTCAATGTGACAGAATTATTGATTTTATACAGGATAGTAATGAACTATTTCTAATGTATGGTTTCATCACTAAACTATTCTTGTCATATTTTAATGCATTTATATGCAAGATGTGATAAGATTGTACTATCAGTTATAAGAATGTTAATGACATCAGCTTAGAAATATGTAAAGATAGGCAACAGCACTGTAGCCATTTTTATGAACTTACCACTTAACTGACAACATGTAAGCTGGTGGTTCTCAAGTCTTTGAGACCACGAATACCCCTGTAAAATAACATTCTTAGGTCGGGATATTGTTAAATGTGGGCTGGGCACAAAATCTCCTTTCTCAACTGTATGTACTCTACATAGTCCTTTGTAGGAATTCTGAGAAGGAACTTATCGTCCAGAAATATCTCGTTTAGTTTCACCAGAATCCTCTTTGAATTAAGGTTTTCCAGTGGACTATATCCTGAGATATTAGGATAATAATGGGAGATTTTAATGCCAAAGTTGGAAACAAAAGATTAGAACATGAAAAAAGAGTGAAAGGAAGTTATGGATTGGGCCAGAGAAATGAGAGAGGAGAACGCTTGACAACATTCTGCCTAGAAAACAACCTAGTCATCACGAATACTCTTTTTATGCAACACCCTAGAAGACTATATACATGGACGTCACCGGACGGAAAAAGCAAGAACCAAATAGATTATATCTTAATACAACAAAGGTGGCGATCTTGTATCTCATCCATCAAGACGTTCCCAGGAGCAGACTGTGACTCCGACCATGAACTTCTTGCTGCAAACTTCAAGATCAAATTGAAAAAAGTCGTTACAAGCGACAAAGTAATACGTTATGACACAAGCGCCATACCAGAAGAGTACAGTGTTGATATTCAGAACAAATTTGACATTCTTATGGCAGTACAGGAGGAAATGACACCAGATGAACTTGCTAATAACATCAGAGATGTATATATTACAAATGCACAGAGGTTAATTCCTAAAAGAAGCATAAAGAGACGAGAATACATCTCAGATGAAACACTGAAGTTGGTGGTAGAGAGAAGAAAAATGAAGTCCAAAAAAGATACAGAAAATCAGGAGTTGTACAAGGAATACACAAAGCAGATTAAAAAACGAGTCAGACAAGACAAACAACAATACATAAACGACACCTGCAGGAAAATAGAGGAAATGCGCGAACAGGGATTGAGTAAGAATATGTTTTCTGAAGTAAGAACATTGAAAAACAGCAACTTTAAATCATCACCTCGAGCAATAAACGACAAGAAAGGCGACACTCTAACAGAACGTAAAGATATTCTGAACAGATGGAAGGAGTACTGTCAAGAAATGTATACGGAAATAAACAAAGCGGCAGATAACAACGTCATGAATGAAGCGGAACGTGAACCAGAACCTACCATAGAGGAAGTCCGGAATGCAATCAAACACTTAAAAAGTGGAAAATCTCCTGGTTGTGATGAAATAACAGCTGAAATGATACAGGCAGGAAGAGAAGGCAGCGCTCGTATATACCATGCATTATGCTGCAAGATCTGGCAAAGCGGAATTTGGCCCAAGGAATGGAAAAGATCAATTTACATACCCTTGCCAAAAAAGGGCAACCTGAAACTGTGCACAAACTACAGAACTATAGCTCTTATAAGCCATGCCAGCAAAATACTTTTACAAATCATAATGAAAAGGATGCAACAAAAGCTAGAAACAGAAATAAATGAAGTACAGGCGGGTTTTCGACCAGGTAGAGGCACTAGGGATCATATATTCAACATGAGGATCATCATAGAAAAGTGTAGAGAATTCAACGTTGACCTACATACTTGTTTCATTGATTACACAAATGCTTTCGATTGTGTACAACATCAGCAGTTATGGGCTATTATGAAAAATATGGGATTTCCAAACCACCTTATACAACTCATCGCACTGCTGTACCAAGAACAACAGGCAGCCGTAAGAATAGAGGGGGAAACATCAGAATGGTTTGAAGTACAGAAAGGAGTAAGACAAGGCTGTACCCTTTCCCCTTACCTGTTTAACATTTATGCCGAGAATATCATGAGAAACGTAAGAGATGACCAAGAACACACAGAGTTTGACTCATTTAACATCGGCGGGTACCAGATCCCGGAAATCAGATATGCTGACGACACAGTCCTCCTATCGACCAACCCAGAAGGACTTGAACAATTACTTCTGTCCACCAAAAAACACAGCGAGGCCCAGAATCTATACCTAAACACCAAGAAGACCAAAGTATTGACAACAGACAAAGTAAAGACCAAACCAGAAATTGAAATTGATAACGAAGAACTGGAAAGTGTCAATGAATTCGAATACTT
Source organism: Oreohelix idahoensis (assembly GCA_024509875.1). Taxonomy (NCBI): domain Eukaryota; kingdom Metazoa; phylum Mollusca; class Gastropoda; order Stylommatophora; family Oreohelicidae; genus Oreohelix; species Oreohelix idahoensis. Next base: position 270,943 of record JAMPIV010009786.1, read on the forward strand.
AGGATCAATCATTAACAGCTCTGGCGACTGTGCAGTAGAAATTAAAAGAAGACTTGCAATTGCTTCACATAAGCTAATACAGATGAAAAACCTATGGCAAGGCACAAGCAAAGAAACAAAGTTACAACTGATCAGAGCATGTATATTCCCAGTAGCAACATACGGCTGCGAGACTTGGACACTCAATAAAACAGTTGCAAAAAAGATTACATCATTCGAAATGAAATGCTACAGAAGGATGTTGAGAATACCCTGGACAGAAAAAAAGACCAACAGAGAAGTACTGCACTCACTAAATGTACAGGAACATTGGCTCCTAAATACCATCGCAATAAGGAAGCTGAAATTTTTCGGTCATATAAAAAGACATAATAGTCTGGAAAAAACAGTGATGGAAGGCATGGTCCCTGGAAAAAGGGGAAGGGGTCGACCTAGACGACGGTGGACCCAGGACATCACAGAGAGTCTGAACTTGTCTTTGGCTGATGCAGGTCGACTTGCCCAGAATCGTGATGCGTTCAGAGCAGCTGTAATGGAGACAACGTTCTGGAAAGAATACGTCACATGATGATGATATCCTGAGAAGAGGCAATTCATTCAAACTGAAATCTTATCATCTAGATATCATCTTTTATATATCTTCTGTCCCTCTCCTCAAAAACATCCAACACAGTATTTTAGTTCAGCAGTGCCTAATAGAAGTGTGCAAGTAAACCTGTCAATAACAGTGAATTTCTTTGATTTCTATACTTTTTATGAGTCACAGCATACAGGTTGTCATTCGAGTAAATTTCCAGTTTGATGCCATCATGCGTTATCGATCACAGGAGGCATAGGAATGTTCCGCTGTCAAGGTAGTTCACCGACTTCTACTTTCATCAGCCAAGCAACATGCAGTACTGGCTGCAACAGTGATTCAAACTTGCAGACAAGAAAATTATATTGATAATACACAATTCCATTTACCACTAAAGATTATCCTCACCTCATGTAGAATGCTACTGTAAACACTGATACAACCGCTGATCAGCATAAGTAACCAGAACAACAAGCAAAGCTTGGAGGTGACCCATCCTCTACTCCTCTCAAGCTTGATTATCAAAGCAATCAGGATCTGAACAAAAGTATTATATGAGGATCACATGAGGAGGATGGTGTGGAATGTGTGAATCAAATACAATTACCATCATTTTCTTGTTCACTCCCTATGGAGCATACAGCCACCACTACAGCTGGCCCCCCTTGCAAGATGCCTGCACAAAGCATTCATGTGTTATTGCAGTTGTGGTTTCTGTATCAGCTCATTTGACATGATGAAGACACAAGCCCCCCTCCCCTCCTCCATGCTGAACCACTTATTAGTTGCCTTGCATGACATTCCTGATGGAACAGTAGTCCTATTCTTTCTTCATGTCATAAGAGATCCTGGCAACAACATGCAGCAAATACAATACAATGACAGTTATACAATGTTATATTTACTCTTCACTATTGTGTAGTGCAGCAGCATGGACAATGAAACAAAAATGGAGGCCCCTGAAATATGGATGCGTAAAATAATAGTTTTCATGGGCAGAGGAGTGTCATGGAAGAACTAGTTATGAAAAGAGAAACAATGGAAAAGATTAAAATTAAACAAATAAAATGCTTATATAAAGATATATAAAACTGTTGTCAACCATAATAGAGGGAATGATTGATGGCTAAATAGTAAGATAAGTTTTTAATTGGACCTTTAATAGCTATCTTATGAGTGTAATTATTCTGGGTGATCATGACCCTTCAAATGAAAAAAATCTAGATTAGCCAATGGAGCCGTAGTGCAATTTCATAACAGTTTGAAAGTGTTTATCCATAAGAGCTCTGACCAGCTTGCCTAGTCCATTCTTCCATCAACACAAATTTAAAATCTAATTTAGTCACTAGGTATCAAGTGCAGCATAATGTATGTCCAATCGAACAAACCCTAATATTGTAAACACTAATTGCCTTCACCATTCTCCAAAATTATAATCTTGACAACACAACAGGAAATAGACTCAGTAGTCGAAACAGGTACTGTCTTCTTCTCTTTCTAGATGACCATTTTCAAAGCTGCTTAAAGCTGTTTTATTTTGTAACCAAAGTACGGTTGTTCTGCTTTACCAAACAGCTTAAACATCTGACGTTTTGGGAATCTTTTATATGGATAACTGTATTATAAAGTGACCAAAAACATCTAAGTTGCCTAAAATGTTGAACAAGCTGTTACTACCTTGGAAAATCCCATGCCTGATTTATTAGTCAACGTAAACTTTGGTAACGATAACCAAGGATAATTTTAAAAAATTGTTTTAAGTATTCAACAAAACTAGGATAATGTTTAAATTGTAATTAAGCTCTAGGAAAGATCATATGCTAGACAAAAATTATCATAATAGAGGAGAAAGATATCCAGGGCGAGAGATAAATTTAAAGAATTCTATTGCTATGGCTATAGTTACAGCAACCAAAAATAAATAAATGCAATTCGTAAATAAAAATCTTGAAGTAATTAATGGTTCAGCTACTAAACAGCTTTGAAATTTCAGAAAAATACTCTTTAAAAAAAATTTAAAAAAAAGAAATATGAGACCAAAAAAAAAACTAAATCAATATACTAGATTATTTAGATACAGCATAAATTAATCTGTGATGAGGTGGTGTTATAAATTGCAGACACATTTAATGAGTTTGTTCAATAAATAAAAAATCTAACAAAGATATGAGCATCCATGTGGGGAAGACAAGAAAACAGCAGAACATGTCCTCCAAGAATGTTAGTTCCATGAGAGAAGCAGATTAACAGCATCTGGCCTTCACTCACCTTTATGAGAGAAACAATGAGGTATATCCGAGACAGACCGCTAACTTTATGAAAGCAATCAACGAAGAAGCAAGCTGCAATAGGGTATCACCATTACCTTTCACCTCCCAGTGGAGCACAGGCCTTCAACAACTAGATTCCAAGACTTCCTGTCTTGTGTCATCCATTCAAGGTATTTGTCCCTGACTTCTGTATGCCTTTCTTGGCTGTCCCCAGTTCCCTGCTCCAAGTGTATATTTGGTCTCTATTTGTTTTATCCTGGGGATTCCAGAGGAGACTGCCTTGTAATACTATAAACTGGTTTTCCCAGTGTGGGTTCTATCAATACCAGAATCTTCTTCCCTTGGTATTTGTCTGGTTCTTTAATGTCATTCAATCATCCTATTCCGCACAAGTACCCATTTATGTAGTAAATATATTGCAATGCATAAGATGTGTAAGTAATGCAAAAATTAATGCTACTCACAAAGCTGCCCATTTGTGCCCAGTTCACACAGGATTTGTTTTGTTCTTCTGACATGTCACACTCATCTTGTTTTGTCAGCTGAACGAGGGTCAGTGTAGCCAGAAAAACAGTGGTACACTGGTGGAAAAACAGTTGTTGAAGCTATTCTTTTTCATTGTTCTTTATTCATATCTCAACATATCCTAGTTATTTTTATAAGAATCTCAGAAACAGCGAGCTAGTGATTATATATATGTATATATATCGAAGAGATGATGCCTTCTGCTTTGAATAGTCATACATAAACACATGATTTGCCCTGCATGGTGCCCAGGTTCATTTGTAGACAAAGAAAGATTTGTAGACAAAAAATGGATAAATGTCACAGAGAGAGAAAATTCGCAAAAGAGAACGACGAATTATGTGACAAACATGTAAAACAAATTACTACAGAAACCACCATTGCAAGGGGGCATGCAGTTCTCTAGCACAGCCTTTCTGCTAAGGGAGAAAGCTGCAATGGTGTTCAATCATCTTTAAATACTAAACATGGGATTGAACAAACATTTTTTTTTCAACAACATTAATACCTAATTTGCTGCAACGCGTCTTCATGGGGACTGCAATATTCTATAAGGACCGTATCTGAATAATTGATTCACCACTATAGTTTCTTTTTATTTCGTGCAGTTATGTTACAGCTAGGGCTCTTAACCTGTGGGGTGCACATACCCAGAGAGAATATAGGAAAGGCATGATAAAGGCTAGGAATGGCATGTCGAAGACTTCTCTTGAATTTCTGTCCTTACTGACCAAAAGCAGCAATAACCATCCTATTACGGTTATTTATATATTAATTTACTTTTCTTTATGCCTGTGAGGAAGCAGCTAGAAATAAAATCCCCGTAGTAGCATCTTAACTATGTCTTGATTGCTTCATTGATTAAATGGAATAGACAAAGGTCAGAACATCTCCTTCACTCTTAGGGGAGCCATGAGGACAAAAAGGTTAAGAATCCCTGTGTTAGAGGACTGGCTGGCTTATTTAAACCAGTGATTTCACAAAAATCTTTCGTAGTATGCATTTATTAAAGAATTTTATACAGCTTAACCAAAGTTATTTTGTACCTCTTGTAGTTCCCAGGGGTCTCTGTAATGATGTATAGACAAAGAAAGAATAGACTACGGTCCTATGATTCTTTCAGGCATGTTGTAACAAGCAGCTATTATGGGGTCATGCATGAGGCTGGCAACCTTACCTTATAAAACAACCAGCTTCAGAAACCACTGTTATAAGAGCACATGATTATTGCTATGGGACAGGCTTCCTGCGAGAGAACCAGCTGCAACGATGGCTCCATGCTTCGTAAGGAGCACAAATGGAAATGATGATGACGACCCGCTTATTCAAGTCCTTATATATATATATATATATATATCTATATATATATATATATATATATATATATAAAACGCTGCTAGTGTTGTGAACTTTCGTGAACACACGAAAAGCCATTTTCACATGACCAACTGTTCCAACTTGATTGAACTCCTTCCCACTGAACAATTGATAATATATATACAGGGGAACTACAGCCCACAAGAAAAATATGGGCCCACAGATCTGGTCCATATTGAGTAAAACCGTGTGCCAAGCCCTATAGGTGCTGGATAATCTTGAACATCACATGTAGTGTTGTCACTAAGAAATAAAATATAGACAGAAGAGTAAATAAACGTGGTGCGGAAATCCCTGGTGCCGTTGCTTTATGTTTTAACATAGACGTAACCACTTGATTTCCACAAGACCAATTATTTACTCTGAAAGACTAATGTTGAACGTAATATAAACAAAGCCATCAACACAACGGATGGGGAAAGGGAAGTATGATTTGCCTAGCTACAAAGTTTCTGCTGAAATGGCACTTAATCACCGGCGTTTTGTTTCTCTAGGCTATAGCCTAAAACGTAAATATTTATATAGGCTACACAAATGAAAACTTACCCCATAAGATAAATTCGGGTAAACTTCTCTTTTGGTTAGATCCATATAAATTTTGTTCCACTTCTGCTCGAGTCTCGACCTACTTGCACATGTAGAGGAAACGCGCACTGTCACTATCTTTTCCTCAACAAGGACTAGGCTAAGTACTTTCAGTAATGTTGAGTAAGCAGCTTTTCTTCCAATCTAGTATTTCCTTGCGACACATGTAGACCTCTAAAAATATAATTAACAAAAAACTTGCAAGCGCGTTGTTGAAACAAACATGTAAATATTTGGAAAGCTCATTTCACTAACCGCAGTATTCAAAATCGAAAGAGGGTGACTGATAGCAGACGACTGATGGCCAGATTTTTACTTGTCTATGAATAGCGAGTGAATAAATAATTAATTACATTTAACATATTTTTGACATATCATCATCATCATCTCAACCTATGGGACCCCAAGATGCAGCAATAGTGAATGCAGTCAGCAACCCATAGCTATACTGCTTGCATCAGGACCAGCGAACCAGAGCTGGTCAAGACCGCACTCCACCTCCACGTGGTGGTCCTGGAAACAGTCTGCAGCAGTGCAGTCTGGCTGAGCGAGTGCGGATCGCAATGGGAAGGCAAACCGGGTCCCTAAAAAATGCCGTGCTGAAGTCGGATGTGTCGACCGAAAGGTGCAGATATCACAGCTACGGCGTAAACAGACACAACGCAACCACCGTCCTTTTCAGGGCGAACGAGGAAGAAGAAGAAGAATCTCAACCCATAACCCGTCATGGGTCGTAGGGGTGCCATGGTGGAAGCATCAGCAGACAGGGTCCTCCACTGCTCTCTATTCTCAGCAATGCGTACAAGTGTGGAAAAACCGTGTCCTGCCCATTCTTTGATGTTATCAGCCCAGGATTTTCTTTGCCTTCCTCTTCTCCGTTTACCTTCGACTGTTCCCTGGAGGATCGTTTTCGAAAGGGAGTCATGACGAGTTACATGCCCAAACCAGGCAAGCTTTCGACGTTTCACTATTGACAAAAGTGGTTCTTGGTGGCCTGCATAGGTGTTTATCTTCTCTCTAACATAGACATTTGTTTTGTGCTCTTTATAGCAAATGCGCAAAATTCTTCTATAACATTTATGCTCGAAAGCCTGAATCCTTCGCTCCGTATCTGCAGTGAGTGTCCAGCCCTCACACCCATACAAGAGAATAGATAATATAAGTGATTTGTATAATTTGATCTTCACAGGAAAACTGATGTTACTTTTCCAGATCACATTCAACCTTGTCATGGCAGCTGAGGCCATCTCAAGTCTTGTCTTGATTTCCTTACTTGATCTTCCATCACTACATATAGTGGACCCGAGATATTTAAAGGTGTTAACTTCTTCTAACGTTTGCCCATTTAACGTAATGTTGGTCGGAACATGTTTCTTATGGCTATTCACCAATATCTTGCTTTTTTCTATATTAATTTCCATCCCATACATTCTTCTTACTTTCTCCAGTCTAGAGGTAAGGTCTTGAAGTTCTGATTCTGTTCCAGCTATCAGATCAATATCATCAGCAAAACGTAGATTACACAGAGGTCGGCCTCCAATCGATATGGTTGATTTATAATCGTAGAGAGCCTCCTGCATAATATGTTCTAGATATATATTAAAGAGCACTGGTGACAGGATACATCCCTGGCGAACTCCTACAGTTGTTTTGAAAAATTCTCCAATGTCGTTGCTTGCAAAAACAGCACTGCTTGCGTCCTTGTATAGTGCTTCAATGATATCTATGATGTTGGTATCAAAATTGAATTTTCTCATTATTTGCCATAAGCCTTCATGCCAGACTCGATCGAAGGCTTTTGTGAAATCGGTGAAGTTATGGTATAAATCATGCTGATGCTGGAGATGTTTTTCGATCAGTAATCTAATATTGAAGATTTGTTCTGAGGTACTTCTTTTTGGTCTAAAGCCAGCCTGTTCCTCTGACAAGATTTCTTCTGATTTCTGTTTTATTCTGTTCAAAAGTATCCTTAACATCACCTTACTTGGATGACTAATAAGGCTAATGGTTCTGTAGTTTTTGCACATTTTTAGATTTCCTTTCTTTGGAAGCGGTATTACTAATGACTGCGTCCATTCTTTTGGCCATTTTTTTGTACTCCATATCTTCTGGCAAATTGTTGACATATAAGATGTTACATATTTTTGAACACCAGAAGGAAAGGTTGGCGCAAACGAGCAATGGGAAAACAACGCTCTTAGTGGCAAGACAATAATAATCATAATAGCCTCTTCAGTCATAAATGACTATGGGAATGCGACCCTAGGGTGACAGCCCTGAGATGCTTTTTTCCCTGGTGTTCCTTTCGACATTTTCTCCTCTCTTCTTCTCACGATTGACCAGCACTTAACGTGGAACTCCCATGTACGGAATTTAACCAAACACATAGCACAAAAGACGTACCAGCTAGCCAAAATAAAACACTTCTTAGACGCAGACACTAGACTATTGTTCTACACCTCACATATACAGACACATCTAGATTACTGCTCTACACTATGGGATTGTTGCCCTGCTTCCACCTCGAAGAGACTGCACTCCCTGCAAAAGAGAGCAGTGCGTCTGATCACCGATAATCGCACGACACCACACACAAGGACAGGAAAAGAACCCAAAATACTGTCGCTAAAAAAACGTCTTCTCTACAACAAACCCAAGCTGACTCACACAATTCTATCTAACAATGCCCCGTCGTACCTAAGATCATTGTTTCAAACCAGTAGAAGGGAGGGACAACGATTACATCAGTTACGTCTGCCCAAACCTAGGATCGACCTGTTCAAAAAGAGTCTAGCCTACTCTGGTGCCTACTTATGGAACAGCCTTCCACACCACCTAAAAAGCCTACCTACACAATATTCTTTTAACAAAGCACTTTTCAAACACTTCCTCAACACTGATTATCTACCCCCATAGAAACAGTATTTGCCTGTCAACATCTCATCCATAGGTCAACATTTCTTTTCCTCTTCCGCTCATTTTTGTGTGTGAATAATTTGTTTTATATCCATGTAATATCATTATTATATTCACTTTAAAATATTATTATATAATGTAATGTATGTGTGAATGTACCCACATAATACTGTACTTTAGAAATGTGAGTCGTGAGAATGTACCCGCATACCAAAAATACAGATTAATTGTAGACAGACTGACCGCATGAGTGAGTGTCGGTATACAGAATTTATTTATTTTTATTTATTGTTTTATTTATTTTATTTTATTATTACTTTTTTCCCCCATTTACTAGCTTGTTTGTTTCAAAAAAAAACCCTACTCATTTTTTATTATTATTATGCTTGCATACTGTAAATGAATGCTGTTATGGTAACTTTATAATGTTGCATGCCTTTAAATTAATGCTTAAAGCATCATGTGGGAATGAAAGGATATAGTATGCAAGATTAATGAGAGTGGAAGGGCAGAATGTTAGACGGGCCTGCGCGCCCAATTCTTTACCCTTCGAAAATAAAGTTCGTTCGTTCGTTCGTTCGTTCGTTCGTTCTTCTGCTTGCCGTGAGAGCTTCTTTTCGCCAAATCTGAGGTGGCGTCGTAGAGACCATCACCAGTTGGTGCGATCGGCAGCTTCATCCTCCCAAATTGCTGGATCTATGCCCAGTGCCCTCATAGCTCTCTTGCATACATCTTTGAACCTCAGCTGCGGTTGCCCAACTGTTCTTTTGCCACCTGCCAGTTGTCCGAGGAAGATAAGTGGCAGGATAATATCAAGAAATTGACAGAAATTAGCCTGTCACAGTGTACAACAAGGCAAGATACAGAAGTTATATATCACAAGTGAAAAATTGAAGCCCACAAACCACAGGTTTCACCTCCCTCAGTCATAACCTACAAATAAATACAAAAAGAATGAAAATTTTACCCCTTACAAACACAACAAATTATACAATTGAATTTACCCAACATGCAATAAATGAGGAGGAAGTATCATACCTGTGGCAGCAAATGAATATAGTATCTAAAGGTATAGTCACTACATCTTATTATAACCCATCAGAGTATGAACAGAAAATGTTTCCCCGCTCGAAATACATGCAGCCAAGGCTGGATTAACCATTAAGCAAAATAAGCACGTGCTTAGGGCACCAAGGGAAGGGGGGCACCACAAAATTTTCTCTCTAGCTATCATGTCCCTTAACTCTCATCTCTTTCACTGCCACGGTCGTCTTTAGTCTCATCTCTTTCACTGCCACAGTCGTCTTAACTCTCATCTCTTTCACTGCCACAGTCGTCTTTAACTCTCATCTCTTTCACTGCCACAGTCGTCTTTAACTCTCATCTCTTTCACTGCCACAGTCGTCTTTAGTCTCATCTCTTTCACTGCCACAGTCGTCTTTAACTCTCATCTCTTTCACTGCCACAGTCGTCTTTAGTCGAATTTTTTGTAATTTTCAATATCTGTCGTGTTCGACTTTAATCCGAATTGTTAAAAAAAAAAAAACGTTTTCTTTGGTATGGTGAGTGAGTGACTGAAAGTGTCAGACATAGATCTAGAGTTCAGTATGTTTGCCTGTCTTACCAACGTTTTTCTGCATGAATTTGAGTGGAGTCTGGCCAGGAAGAAAATTGAATTTTCAGTCTCTTCAGCATTTTTTTGAGTCTTAATGTCTTGTCAGTTAAGCAATGGAGGCGGGGGGAGAGAGAAAGAGAGAAGAGGGGGGAAGAGATCAGGAGGGGGGGGGGGCTGTGCTTAGGGCATCAGTTGGCCTTAATCTGGCCCTGATTGCAGCTGATCTTCGATGAGGATCTGGAGTTCATCTGATCTGGATAATTAATTATGGCCCAAACTAACGACCAGTTTAATTATAATATAAAATAAATTAATATGTCAATATAGATATTATAACATGTTATGTATAACTAATAGACACATATACTCTAATTATAACCGGTCTGGGGTTGACACATGTTGCCCTATAGGGCATATCCCATTAAGTTAAAAAAAAAGTTACTATATTGGAAATATGCAAGGCATGAACCACCAAATGAAACCAAACACATGATTTTAATATTTAAAACAATAACTTTTTAATAGTAAACAATTTACATTCAATTGTTTAAAATTAATATATATATTTTGTTACTTTCACAATTGCCTCCACGGCTGGCGGAGTTGTGGATTAAAGTTGCTACCATAAGTGAAATGGGTTCATTTTCGATACAAAACAGGAGGCTGAGACGCTTGGGAGTCATGACCCAAGTGGGCCCGCCCCCCTTAGAGTGTAAAGGAGTATACTGGGCCGAAACACTTGTCTGATGGGGGGACTTCTTCTGATGATCAGATTGCCTCCTGTTGTATCGCTCTGTAAAGAGTTTCCTATCATATATATATATATATATATATATATATATATATATATATATATATATATATATATATATATATATAACAAGATCAGCAGTTACTTTTTCGTCGAATAAAAAGAACTAGGCACGACGTCAACCAATCCAACCTACTTGACTTTAATTTGCCCACCAAGAATAGGAATGTCGCAACTGAACGAGTAATTTTGCTTGATAAAACTTTTCTCCAGCTATCTTTCTCTCTCTCGGGGGGGAAAAACACGGCCACAATACTTCTTCTTCTTCTTCTTCGTTCACCCTCAAATGTCAACTTGAATAAGTTCAAAGAAAGCAGTGGTCAGCCTGAGGCTGTTGATATCTCCGTAGATTTTCTCCAGGAATGGTACTGGTGATGGCCATATGCGTTTTCTCTGTTCCTCATATGTTGGGCACCTTTGAGGCAAATGTTCGGCAGTCATTTTATCGGTGCTAAAATCACACTCATCAGTAGTTCCTATCTTTAATTTGCTGAATAGATGGTATCTCAATCTGTTATGACCTGTGCGAAGTCTGAAGATTACCACTTTTTCACTTCTGCTGAGCTGGTAATACGTGTGATGATGTACATTGATACACCGATAGAATTATAAATTGTAAGTATAAAAATAAGGTAGAAATGGAAATAGTGGAGTTATGAAGTTTCGTCTTCACCCACGCCGCAAGCGCGTTGATTTTAGCAGACAGTATTGTGAAAAAGATGGTACCATCGTTTTCTAGTGTCCTTGAAAAACTATTTATAACATGACACGAAAAGCCTACTCGTTCAGACGAAGTGAAAGATGGGAGAGACAGAAAAATGATACCATCTGCACGCGTGGTTTGAATATAAAACCTAGCGAAAACGCGATAGTGTCGTTAGCCGTTTGAAAATACGACACAAATTCAAAATATGTTCGGAAATTGGGTCACGCAAACAACCTTAGCTCTTATAAAACTGACGTATTTCTGACGTAATACGGGAGACTATCGTTTTTAGTTTGAAAATAGCGGTAGAAAGAAGTGAACAGGTGGTAGTTTATAGATTTAAAGACTAACATGGAAAAAATTATGGAATTTAGAACCATTATACATAGGCTCATAAAACTTATATATTCGGGTGCCATAGTGTCTCCTGACAAATAATATGGTTTCATTTACCATATAGCCCAACTAACAGCCAAGATATGGTCATAATACTAGATAGTCACAGACACATTGACTAACACACTAGTGTTCTGATATTCGCTACCGGTAACGTATTTTTGCACGAGTTGTTGAAAAGAGGCATGAGAGGGTAGGGCAAAGTCCAAAAGAGGGGAACGTTAGGACTGAAAGGAAAATGTAATATGATTTGGATGGGAGTTTGAAAGGGGGAAATAAATTATGGGATGGCTCAAGCTGAATATTTTTTTTGTAGTGTTAGGCCAAAACCAAGTCTATTTTTGGTGAATGCCAAGTTCGGACGGACAGACCGACAGAAGTACACTAACATTGGACCGAAATTGGACCTTAGATTTAAAAATTTGAATTGACAAACTTAGTAGTTAGATCTCATTGGTCGAAACAGTTTAGATTACTGGGAAAGTTGAAGGCTCGGTGCCATTTTCACGAAGACTGTTCATAGAAGCAGGACGCTTGAGAGCTGAGAAGTGTGTCGTGCCTTGAATATAGATATAAGTAATAAAAAGTATAAGGGTGCCATAGTCCAGCAAGCAGTACATCTGAAGTTGTGCTAATTCAACGCTCCTGTGTGTGTATTCTTTGAATTGTGGGTTTTTGTCTGGCACTAGTCAGGTGCCAGATTCCTGTGTGAAAAAGTTACTCCAGCAGAGATAGAGGTACTCGCGGCTTACCCTATTTCTTTTGGGACAGATCAACAGTGGCTGTTGGCAGATCATACTTCTATGTTCAATCCTCCAATGCCAGTTAAGTAAACAAGCCCTGGCACGAGGAGAATTTATCAACTTTTCCACTTCATAAACTTGAAAAGGAAATATAAATAAAGACTATCTGTCAAGAAGTAAAGTGTATCCAGAGAAAAGAAACATTGTGACAAAGACTGGGCGTGATGTTAACACCCCAACCAGCCAGCTCATAACACTTTAGAAATAGCTATAAATTTTACAATACCATAAAAACTACAATATATATATATATATATATATATATATATATATATATATGATTAAGGACAAATTGTCCTCTTTTAGTTAATTAAGTATGCCTATTATTTATATATATATATATATAAATTGATCTCATGTGATTTGACAGTCCTAACCAAAAGAATCTTAGGTATAGGTCTAATAAAGTTATAGAAAAAATTGTATATTACTAACTTTTAACAACCGGTGTTCGTTGATTTGATCACATAGATTAATATTGGTGTTTGTGTGTGTGTTTGTATAATTAAATACCATCACACCACACTTGCATAACCTTAGACATTAAACGTAGCTATCAGACATACTAGTCAAGAATAGGTCTGATTGAGGTCATAAGGTGGTAGCAGAAAGGTGTCCTGATATACTTAACCCAAACTTTGTTATAATCAGGGACCTTCACAGCTGACCTCATTCAGTACAATAGAAACAAATACAACAACATTTCATAACATCAAAAACCACCACAATACGGATCATTACATGTGTGGCCTGGATGCTCTTCTTCCCACTTGTGCCTGTATCTGCGCTTGATAAAACTCTTGGCCTCCTCATAAGTTATATTTGTGTCAAGTTGAGGAAGCTTTCCCCCTTCCTTTGCCAATCTGTCAGCCTCTTCATTTCCAGGGATGTTGCAGTGAGAAGGGATCCACTGTATCACGACTCTTTTGTACTGCTGACATAGTCTGTGAAGTGTTACTCTTAGGTCATCCAGTTCAACATTACTTTGACTTTTCAGCGTTGTAATCAGTGACAGTGCATCTGAGAAGATAGCTACTGGTCTTTCTGAGCTTCCTTCTGTCATTAGAATTTCTGATTCAGTTTTTAAGGCTTCTGCCTCTGCTCTGAAGTTACTTGAAAATTTCCCTGTTGCGAGTGCTATCTTTTTTTGTGTGCCATTGCTTAAGCTCAGGAAGATTCCTCCGCCCCCATCTTCTGTTGCATTAGTTGCTGATCCATCTGTGTATGCATGGATCCAGGTGTTGCTTGGGTAATGTTTCTCTATATATTTTGTGGTTAGGACTCTCCTTTCTGTTTCATTTTGGCTGTTCTTTCTCTCAATACCAGGAACGTTTTCTATCATTTCAGTGAAGCACTGTTGTTTCCAAATTGGTAGCTTGTGTGCAGTACATATTGGCGTAGCTGTTGATATTGCGTTTATGGGGTCTGCTCGCATCTTTGTTTTGACTGTCTCTACAAAGTTGCTTCGCTTCAGTCTTCCCCTACCAGACACGGACTACCGCCTAGCAGAAATAGTTAAGAAAACAAATAATATAGAAAATATTAAAAACACAGCCAATAAATATATACAACAAATATCAAAAGACAGCATTACTGTGTACACAGATGGATCCAAGGGAGAGGATGGCAAATTGGGGATAGGAATATATATTCCAATATGGAAAATGGCAAAAGAATATAGCATCACGGAAAATACATCCATTTTCACTGCAGAGATGGTGGCAATACTAAAAGCACTAGAAATATTCTCTAATAACCCTCCCAAAAAACTAACAGTTTTAACTGACTCTCTTTCAACAATTAAAGCACTTAGAAACTTACGAGAATGTAGTAGACTTGATATAGCAGAGGAGATATTTCTGGCTACTACATACTTATATTCCAGAGGATGTTCAGTCTTAATTGCTTGGATACCTTCACATGTTGGCATAGAGGGAAATGAAAAGGCAGATAAAGAAGCCAAGAAAGGTAGATCTGATAAAAATCTAATAAATGTAGGGACGAGTAAATCAGAGATTAAGAGCTTAATTAAAGATTTAATAACAGATGAATGGAAAGCAGAGTGGGATAAAAATCTGAAAGGAAGACATGCATATAAGTTGTTCAAGGCTCCAACAAGAAAATGTCAGATATCTAGGGAATTGAAAATTCCCAGTAATAAGAAACTTCTCAGACTACAGCTGGGAAAAGGCTATTTCAGAATAGAAGAACCTTACTGTGCAGTATGTCTTCAAGACAATAATATAGAACATTTCTTGTTAAAATGTAAGAGGTATGAACAAATGAGAATACCAATATTAGATTATTTGCAAGCATCCAACTTACCTATAAATATAGAAGAGGTGTTAAGAGTAGACAGATGTAGCGAAATCTGTGAAATAATCGCTAAATTCAGTAAGATTTTAATCCTATGATAATAAATAAACCCGCCCTTGGGTGTTCGCCGAAAGTCGTCTCTACGCCAGTAGAACGCTGCCTTTTGTGCAGAGGAAATGCTTATAAATTGATCCCGCCTTGCAAACACCCCTCTTTGCTCAACACGCCGTTCCATACATATCTGCACGCTGTGGGACAAGCCAGAATATATAAACACACAGACAATTTTCAATTCTCGCCGAGTAGTGTATTTCTGACGTAACCCAGACAAGTTAGTTATTTGAATGGAAAAAATGAGAGAGGGAGTGGAAAAGATGGCCGACTTATGGAAAAGTTGTAATTGACGATTAACAGTGACAAAACTGAAAATCTAAACGACAAATAATATAGCCATAAAAATCATATATATAGATAGCTTAGTGTCCCCTGATCAATAATATGTTTTAATATACATGGTAGTCTAAATATTAGCCAAGATATTGAAATAATACTATATGTCTACGAACGCTAAGACGGACGGACTGTTGTTTTTGCTCATTTATCCATAACGTTAGTTGGGGACGCAAGTTTAAAAAAGAGGGATTAGATTGATTCAAATCCGATTGGCTGGTAGAAGAGTATAGGAAGGAGGGTATTGGTTAGGCAAATAAGCTAAATATATTATGAAGACTCACTCCTAGAAGTTTGGAGTTTTGTTTTTTTTAAATTTGAATTGAAAAGCTAGACCTTCGCTGTGATTGGGCCAGGCTAGTAATATTGGCAAAAGCTTTCAAAGGCTTGTCGCCAGTTGATACAGAAAGTTTGTAAGAAAGCTGCGTTGAGAACAGCAGTGCTAAGAGTGAAATAATAATTCTTGGCAGTCTGGACCGGGGCACAGCTAAACTTATACCTTAATGCTAATGCCAGTCAACGTATGTTTGTGATATTTCTTTGAATTGTGGTAAGAACGAATTATTAATCTTGTTATTACAACAAAATTTGGTGTATGAGATACTATGCAGGCCACCAAGAACCACTTTTGTCAATAGTGAAACGTCGAAAGCTTGCCTGGTTTGGGCATGTAACTCGTCATGACTCCCTTTCGAAAACGATCCTTCAGGGAACAGTCGAAGGTAAACGGAGAAGAGGAAGGCAGAGAAAATCCTGGGCTGATAACATCAAAGAATGGGCAGGACACGGTTTTTCCACACTTGTACGCATTGCTGAGGATAGAGAGCAGTGGAGGACCCTGTCTGCTGATGCTTCCACCATGGAACCCTACGACCCATGACCGGTTACGGGCTGAGATGATGATGATGAGACTTATGCAGGGCCTGTGGTGTTGCACACAAGCAGTAAAAATTGACATGAGTTGTATGACTTAAAATGATTTCCACAGTTACCAGTGGGAAGGCTAACCCACAATATTCTATGGGAGAGAATCGTTGTTGCAGTGTCAGAGGTGTTGTAGCCATTAGGGAAAAGAATAGGAGCACTGGTATGAGTTGTTATCTCAGAGGAAAATGGTTGAAATGGGGTGGTCAGAGAGATCTGACCCTTTTCTTTTATTGAATAATGCCATGTATTGCTTGTGGAATAATATTGTAGATATGTTGTACAGAATCATAACCTTGTTTCAGGGTTTTTTGTTCTGGTACTACGTTAGTGCCAGAACCCTGGTGAATTTACTTGAGAGAGAGAGAGAGAGAGAGAGAGAGAGAGAAAGTAAAACTCTGCAAGACCAAGTGGTCTACTATACTATACTACACCAGGGACTGGGTCAGTCTGGTCATTCGAGTGAACGAAAGGAAATTGTCAGCATCATACTACTATCTACATCAAGATAAGCGCCTATGTGTCAGCACTCAAAAGTTTATCCACTGACTTTATTAAAAAGAACATAACATATTTGATTATCCAATAAATATTCCACAAGAGACTAATATAAAGAGAGGGGATGGTGACAACACCCCACCCCCACCATTAGTTACCAGTGTTACTTGGTTTAGAGAAATACCTAAATATAATTAGATTATAATAGTCCTTTGTATTGACAGAAGATCCATTGTGTTATTAATCTTTATGTAAATAAAACCATAAAAATTCATTTTGTTGTTGGTCCTGACTCAGAAAATTCTGAATCAGGGCATAATAAATTGTAATATAGACTATTACATAATTTTCAGCCACAGACTTCTATAAGGTATATAATAGAGTGTCAGTTTGTTTGTGGTTGTGGTATTGACTCAGTCCTATACATATGTGTTAGAATTTAAATGTATTTGTAGTAATTTTACTTACACTACATTACACACTTTCATACCCTAGACATTATACGTAGCTATCAAACATACGTCAAGAATAGGTCTGATTGAGGTCATAAGGTGGTAGCAGAAAGGTACTCTTATAACTCTACCCAAAATTTGTTATAATCAGGGACCTTCACAGCTGACCTCATTCAGTACACTAGAAATATTGAATGATAACATCTGAAACACCAAAATCCACCACAACAGACCTAGGGAACTGCATAATATAGTCAAACAATATTTAACACGAACAAATGTTAATATATAGTGGCTGGGAATGTGAGGGTCTGATGCTGTTATTCCAATGTTTGTGACTTTTAACAGATGAAAGTCAATTAATTATCTGTTAAAGTCAGTTATAATTAGGATATATATTGTTTTCAATTCCAAATAATATGAGCAACTGCCGATATGAGAAAGTGGCATCACATTTGTCAAATCATTGTAAATAAGGACAATCACAATTGTGCTTATACGTTAAAAAAAAAAAAAATTCAAATTAAAAAAAAAAAAATCAAGAAGAAACTCAGAACAAGAATAATATTAAAGTGGAGGGGTGTAAAGGCCTGGTTGTTCTGACTTTAACAGATATTTAATTGACTTTCATCTGTTAAAAGTCATAATAACAGCATCAGACCTTCACATTCCCAGCCACTATATATTAACATTTGTTCGTGTTAAATATTGTTTGACTATATTATGCAGTTCCCTAGGTCTGTCTACTCTTAACACCTCTTCTATATTTATAGGTAAGTTGGATGCTTGCAAATAATCCAATATTGGTATTCTCATTTGTTCATACCTCTTACATTTTAACAAGAAATGTTCTATATTATTGTCTTGAAGACATACTGCACAGTAAGGTTCTTCTATTCTGAAATAGGCTTTTCCTAGCTGTAGTCTGAGAAGTTTCTTATTACTGAGAATTTTCAATTCCCTAGATATCTGAAATTTTTTTGTTGGAGCCTTGAACAACTTATATGCATGTCTTCCTTTCAGATTTTTATCCCACTCTGCTTTCCATTCATCTGTTATTAAATCTTTAATTAAGCTCTTAATCTCTGAGTTACTCGTCCCTACATTTATTAGATTTTTATCAGATCTACCTTTCTTGGCTTCTTTATTTACCTTTTCATTTCCCTCTATGCCAACATGTGAAGGTATCCAAGCGATTAGGACTGAACGTCCTCTGGAATATAAGTACAGTATGTAGTAGCCAGAAATATCTCCTCTGCTATATCAGGTCTACTACATTCTCGTAAGCTTCTAAGTGCTTTAATTGTTGAAAGAGAGTCAGTTAAAACTGTTAGTTTTTTGGGAGGGTTATTAGAGAATATTTCTAGTGTTTTTAGTATTGCCGCCACCTCTGCAGTGAAAATGGATGTATTTTTCGTGATGCTATATTCTTTTGCCATTTTCCATATTGGAATATATATTCCTATCCCCAATTTGCCACCCTCTCCCTTGGATCCATCTGTGTACACAGTAAGGCTGTCTTTTGATATTTGTTGTATATATTTATTGGCTGTGTTTTTAATATTTTCTATATTATTTGTTTTCTTAGTATTTCTGCTAGGTGGTAGTCCGTGTCTGGTTTCTTGATCTTCCAGGGTGGAATCACTGGCTTATATTCACAACTGTTATTAATTGATGTAATTAATGTACCCAGATGGACAATTTCCTCCATACACTTCCATCCTGTAGGGTATCTAGTGGTATTCATTGGATCGGCCTGAGTTGTTAGTTAGCATCTGGTAAAAGCTGTATGTGCTGGGTGAGACTTATCTAACATAACTCTGTTCATATAATTTAGTCTTAACTCCTTTCTCCGTAATTCCAAGGGTAGAATTCTTAAAGCCACCTCTATAGCTCCCATTGATGTTGATCTGATTGCACCTGCTATTGTACATAAAGCCTGATGCTGAATTCTGTCTAATTTAATCTTGTTACTGTGTGCAGCAGAGTCATATATTATACTTCCATAATCTATCTTTCCTCTAATAAAAGATTTATAAAATGTGAGCATTGTCTTAGTGCTTGCACCCCATCCATTACCGTTCAAATATCTTAATAAGTTAGTCAATCCTCTGCAAGACTCCACTAGTTTATCTATGTGTTTATTCCAGTTCAGCTGTTGGTCCAATATATCGAGATATCGAGTGGTTTGCACTGTATTAATGTTTTGCCCTTGGATATTTATGTCTATAATTTTATTTTTAACAACCCTACCTTTACTGAAGATCATCCCCAATGTTTTATTTGTATTCAGCTGAAAACCCCATTTTGTCATCCATTTACATACTTTATTTATTTTCTTCTGAAGTTCCTTATATAATTTTGGCAGATGTCTCCCAGTCCTCCATATAGCAACATCATCTGCAAACTGTGACAATTTATTTGTTAAACAATGATAAATCAGAACTGTATGCACAACAAAATGGAATACCCCAAGGATCAGTAATGTCTCCTTCAATTTTTACAATAAAGGTAAATGATTTAGGTGGAATTTAATGATATAACAAATAAATGGCACCAGGGTTTCTTCAGATGACGTGGCCAACCCAACTCCAGCGTCTGCCAGCTATAATGGTGTGCATGTCCTCTTGGTTACTCCGAGTTGGCAGTTCTTAATTGGTGGTTGTATTCGGCCAAAAGATTCGGAGAACTTTCCTTAGGCAGATTGTGTGGAAAGAGGAGTGTTACGGGCTTTTCACTGATTTAAATGGGTTAGTCTAGTATTATGTTTCGTACAATTATTTGATCGTCTGTTCTGTATTCCACCCGGTATCGATATTGAGTACAACCATGGATTTTTTTGATACTTCTTTCCAGTAATTGCATTTTAAACGTGCTTTCAATAAAAGTTCATATATATTTGAATGACCGTGTTATATCGTTTCATTTCATATTACCAGTGTGACAGCGTGTGTATTTATTTGAAGGTCAATGGCCATTCTTCATAAAAACAGTCATAACTGGAACCTTGAATACGTTACTGAATAAGACCAGTTTTTGACGACATAATAATTTAATAAGGATTCATTCTTCCATCATGAACCACAGACAATACTTAATATAGTTCACATCAAGAGCACTGGATACATTATAGCGTAGAGTCTATATTTTCACAGACATTGCATGTCCGATACATTATCATTATAATTAACGTTCGATTATATTTCCACCAAAACTGTTTGGCATAATTCTTGTATTTATACAGAATTAAACATTCTGCTAGTTCTATTAGATACACTGTCTAATATATAAATTTACTTTGGCATTCAAAGCCAGGCTTAATCAGCCCTACATATTCTAACTGCG
This sequence comes from Oreohelix idahoensis, assembly GCA_024509875.1. Lineage (NCBI taxonomy): Eukaryota > Metazoa > Mollusca > Gastropoda > Stylommatophora > Oreohelicidae > Oreohelix > Oreohelix idahoensis. The sequence continues at coordinate 291,509 of JAMPIV010009786.1, forward strand.
TTTCATATTTTACGACTTACGTTAATCATAAATTATTGCGACTAATATTGCCGTCTTATATTTTCAGACTCAAGGGTTTTTATACAGTACATTCTTTATTTTTGCTTTAAATCTAACTTCCTAGTTATGCACTATCACACTTGAGTGGTTATACTACATCTTTAAAACACTTTGGCTAAGTGGCCATGCCACATATTTTGAAACACTGCCATTTGCCTTGAAGGCCACACAACGACTCTCGTTACTATGTCTAACGCGTCATGCATCGATATACGCGGTATATTTCATTTATTTATTCAGCCGAGGTGTTTCATGGTGCAACCATCCGAATCGAGCTCAAACCCAGATGCTTACAAACCATGCAACAATCCTCAACATCATAAGCGCATACATGCATACACTAGATGTGAACCAACAAAGAATGAGAAGTCAGTGATCGACTATGCCATAGTTAGGAGGAGCTCATTCAAATATGTCCGAGATGCTAGAGTCTGGAGGGGGGGCCAGAGATTGGAAGTGATCACTACCTGCTTACAATCAAGAGAACAACTGAAAGAGTTGCACAGCCTAGGAACTGCCCAACATCATGCAAGAAACAAAGTAAACGAAAGGGAGAAATGAGCATTAAGACCTACAAGCTGAGAGAGCCAGAAATTAAGACCAGATATCAGGGGCTTATAGCTACAGCGGTGAGAAACACAGAAGAACAACCTGATGACTTGGAAACCCTCTGGCTCAAATTCAAGGACATCATAAAGACAGCTGCTGCAGAAGCATGTGGTGAAGTCCGACTTGGGAACAAGAGAAATAGGACATCTTGGTGGACAGAGGAAGTCAGAGAGAATAAGAGACAAGAAAATGGCATGGAAACAATACTTAGGAGCTAAAAACACAGCAGGACAAATAGAGAAATATAGAGAATATGTGACACTCAGAACAGAAGCAAAGAACAAGGTGCTAGCAGCAAAACAAAAGTCCTGGGAAGATAAGAATTATTCCCGTAGCAAATACTGCCATAGGGGAGTGGCATGTTAGAGACTTCACCATGCTATGTCCAGCATAGAGCCAAATAGTGAAAATAACGAATGAAAAGTCATGATTATGCCAAATAAAACCGATGAGTGAGGAAAAAAAAAAAAAAAAGGATACTGCCGGAGGGCTGAAGGTGTGAGAGATCGCACAAAAGAGCATGTTCAGACGTTTTGTCAGTCCTCAATCTCTTTTCCTTTCAGTTTTGCGTGTTGTAGATTCAAACTTTTCTATATATGAATGTGGACTCTCTTTATATGCATTATAAGCTGTCTCCGCACACTGGCTTTTTTCATGACGTCTCATTAGTTTTTACAGCTGTCAATTACATTCCTAATATTCTTCTATCAAAACACATCTCTATTGCGTCCAGGTAACGTCTTATTTATTTATGAGATGTGTTTTTATAGAAGAGACAGATGACTCAAGCCACCAGGGACCGAAGGAAACGTAGAGATAGTCTCAAAGCCAATCAAAGTTCTGACGAACCTGTGTCACTATCGCTTGCCCTACACTAAACATTCTTCCAAAAGTTATTACTCGATAACTAACCTTTCACGTGAAGTCTCTGGCTGATCATTAAAAGGCGGTATTTTTTTCTTTCTGAGCTTGGGGGTAGCACTGTTTTGTACAAAATTTAGAGGCTAGAGTAGTCAAAAAATGGAAGTCTTACTGGCAGAAAGATCAAAGCAAGAGCGTACGCTGCGACTATAAAGTCTTCGTCACGGACAAACGGGCGAAAACTATAGAGAACAGGAAGTAAGAATTTTCTCACATGTTTTATTGAAATGTCCTTTTGGAATACCGTACTTGAGGTCTGTCCCGTTCCTAAAGTATTTTCGCAATCCTTTTGATTTTGTTCTTCGCCCCACTTTTCCCAGAAGAGATTTAAGGATACTGATAACCAGTTTCATCCTGTTTCAAACCAGGGGAAAATCCTGGGTTATGACACTAGGGCGATACACGTTTGAAAATATTTATTATTACTGAATAAACCTCAGATTCAAGACATTACAGTGAGATATATAACGGCAAGTTCATTCGCTTCTGTTTTTTTTTTCAAGTGCCAAATGAAATTTATAATTGCATGACTAGGTTTATGAGTGATCCTGGGTTTCGTCCCTTGTCAAACATGGACAAACGTCACTGCACTTGACACCCATGCAGGGAGGTTACTCTAAAACAATTCATGCTCATTTGTAGTATTTGTATTAGCTTAACTTGGGCACCTTGGGGGTACGTGAATAGATTCTAGGGGTTCCATAACGTAACCTAAAATTTAGAATCTAAAATTTGTAATTATGTGTTTCATGTAGGCCTACATTTTTTCCCATAGCCTTGGCTGGATAATCAAAGGGATCCATGACATAAATAAAGGCTAAGAACCCATGATCTAACTTGTAAATTTACTTACACCTGAGATTTGTTCTGAGCAAGTGCATTATTCTATCCATACTAGGATATATATACTCGTATATCTGTTCCCAAAGCCCTTTTGCACTGGCTGGTAGAAACTTGATAGCATCTCTTTTCCCGTCCAAGAAGTGTGTTAGGTCTTCATCAGGCAGATCAACTTGAATATTCCCCGCGCCGTGGACTGACTCATGGCTGAGAACTTCTAACGTCTTTTCTGTCGAACCAGAGCGCTGTTGATCTACCACGGATGAGCTCCCTATAAAAAACATAATAGCCTTTTTCGGTTCAGTGTGAATGTGGCTATAAACAGTTGTATGTAAAGAATTAAAAATAAAGAAGCCTCGATTTCAGTCTTGACTTGAAAACTACTAATAAGAACTTGTACTAACAGACTAGACTCGAGTTGAGATTTTTTAGGAAATACTTGAAGACAATTCTGCTCCTACAATTTTTTTATGTCTCCATTTTTCATCCTCTCTTCTGGTAACATTAATGGGTCTAGGGAACCAAAATGTCTTCTTCTTTGATCCTTAGCCGCCGACCGTCAAAGCAGTCAGTGGCCATCACGCCTAGTGGCGTCTTGTAGGGCAACAACAAATTGATTCCACTTTGCTCGATCGGTGGCCATCCTTCGTACAATGCCCCAACTTTGGTTCATTCTTTGCATCTCAGCCTCCACAGTCCTCCGCCAGGTTGTTTTTGGTCGGCCTCTCTTTCGTTTTCCTTCAGGGGTCCAAAGCATAGCTGTTCTCGTGATGGAATCGGGGGCTCTTCTGAGGACATGGAAACCCAGCTCCAGTGTCTGCCAGCTATGATGGTGTGCATGTCCTCTTGTTTGCTCCGAGTAAGCAGATCTTGGTTGGTGATGGTATTCGGCCAAAAGATTCGGTGAATTTTTCTTAGGCATGTTGTGTGAAAAGAGGACAATTTCGACATTTCCTTCTCTGTAACTCTCCAGCATACCGCACCATAGAGAAGCACAGAAAGCACACAGCTCTGATATAATCTTAATTTTGTGCTTGTGCTGTATTGAGAGGACTTCCAGATGTTGTTTAGGCTAAAAAAAGGCTGTTCTTGCCTTATTCATTCTGATGTTGATGTCTTTTCCTGCCCCGCCGTCTGGTGTTACTATGCATCCTAGGTATGTGAAGGTGTCTGTCTGTACCAGTTGCTAATTCCTTACTGATATGGCTGATAAATCCGGAGTCGGAGTCCCTAAGGCAGTCTAATGTTGATTCGACATTATTCTGGCAACTCCTGCGACATGGCTGGTACCAAACTGTATTGGCTACTGCCGTTCCTTTGGATCTACCGGCTGTGTGGAGAGGGGGAACATGCTGCATGGGCAACAGCTTGATCTCCATATAACTGTGCCCAAGCTCGCGCCATGGAGAGGACACTCCAGCTTCACCCTATAGTTGTCGGCAAAACACGGGAAGTAGCAGTTACCGGTTATAAGCATTTTGCCCAATTGGCGTAGGGCATGGCGCCAGGGGCTACTTCCGACAGTGGGAGAGGTTCTAGGATCTCACTGGACAGCTACCGCCCGCTTCAAGCTGGGCAGCCCCCAGTCAATAAGGTGTTGTCCCGCCACTGTCTGCTTTCCCCATTGGGTGCATGGGGATTAGGGTCAAACCCGAACTGTGGACAGAAAATTTTGCACCAACGCTGTACAACCCAATGCCTAGAATCCGGCTTTTGGCTGGGATCATGTGTCTAGACACGGGGACCGGTACAATGACATTCATGTGTCATTAGGTCTCTTGTGTGAGAACACAGAAGATCACTACAGTGACACAGTTTGTCATTGGGTCTTCTTGTGTTGGGACATGTGGTCTTGACCAGGGCCGGGTTTGGGCGGGTACTAATGCGACCTCATGCGAGGAAAAAATATGCGACCTCAAGCGAGGAAAAAAAAAAAAAAAATAGGGTCAAACCCGAACTGTGGACAGAAAATTTTGCACCAAGCAATTATCGAAAAAACAGAAATAAGCAAACTCTCAGATTGGGATGCTGGAACGTCCGGACTATGTTGACTGGACTATCCGAAAACCTACAGGATGTAAACGATGTAAGGAAGACAGCCCCACACTGGCCACCAAATGTTATATATTTCATAATATAGGAATCCCAGACATGGGTTCTCACATGTAGCAGTGATCTCTTGGTTCATCGAGCGATAGTACAGGCATCCCTTTTTCTCACTCGATAAATACAAAGTATATGAATTTCAACATGGCTGTTCTCTCTCTCGTGAGCTTCACTCACTATAGAATATAGACCAAAATTAGTCATTCATTAAATGTCCTCATTTCTTCATAGCTTCTCTCATAGAGGTAATTGAATAATATCATACAATCCAGTGCTGATACATAGGAATGTCTTCTTCCTTTGAATGGATATTCTTTTTTAAAAGTACCACTGTGCATCTGCTTATCAACAACGATGGCGAAGCCCAAGTTCATAATAAATTGTGGTTTTACCTTTTTATGCGAAATATAACTTTGCCATTCCTTGGCAAAAGAGAATAAACACTGGGGTAAAGTACATACAACATGTCTAAATGATTATCACTTTTCCCCATCCATATCTAGATCACTATTTCGGCAAAAAGCCTGCTACAACAAAACTCGGCATCCTCACAGGATGACAGCCATGGATCACACCGAGAACATCGCTAAAAAAATCTCTTTCCCCTTCACTCGCTAGGAACACACTGTTACGAGCCCTATCGCTCAGTACAGTTCACAACACATCTCTCGGGTTAGCGAGCGACTGCTCAGTTCAAAACATTCCTAATCAAAATACATCTCACGCGGTAACTCGCCGCAGAGATGTTAGTAGTGATTACACGTTTTCTTCTTAGAACATACAAGTAAATACTAGATTGCACTTTTAAACAAATCAACAGCTGACTACCGCGCTGTTCAGGCGAGATAACAATAACCCGACCTGACAACAAGTCTTAATGATTAATTCCCTTCTTTTTTTATCATAAAAGATTAATATACCAAATATGACTTTAACAACAGCCATAATTAATGATGAGCTTAAACGACTTCAGGTGGATATAGCTGCACTTCAGGAAACGCGCCTGGCGGGCTCTGGAACGGTGAGCGAGAAGGACTACACATTTTATTGGCAAGTGAAAGATCTTAATAAAGCTAGAGAACACGGAGTAGGTTTTGCGGTCAAAAAATCGCTAACTAACATGGTTGAACCAGGCGAGAATGGATCAGAACGCCTGTTAACGCTCCGCCTGCAAACTAGCACAGGTCCCATCACCCTTGTCAGTGTGTATGCTCCTACTCTGTACTCTGCCTCAGAAGCTAAAGATGAGTTCTACGAGAATCTAGCAGCAGTAATCAAAAGCATACCTAGGCAAGAACAGCTTGTTCTCCTTGGTGACTTTAACGCTAGAGTGGGTGCCGATAATGTTTCATGGCCTTCATGTCTGGGCAGGTTTGGTATTGGCAAGATGAATGAAAATGGACAACGGCTCTTAGAGTTGTGCGTCCACCATGATCTCTGCGTGACCAACACCTACTTTCAGACAAAACCCCAGCATAAGATGTCATGGAGACACCCACGATCCAAGCACTGGCACCAACTTGACCTGATTCTTGTCAGAAGGCCACTCCTCAGGTCTGTGCTCTCCACGCGCTCGTACCATAGTGCAGACTGTGACACAGATCACTCCTTGGTTTGCTGCAAAATCAGAGCACAACTAAGAAAACTCTATCGTGTCAGACATGAAGGGAAACCACGCATTGATACCAGCAAGATGTCAGACCCTTTCATGATCGCTCAGTTCACTGCGACCTTCAAGAAAGTGCTCAGTAGCCCTCAGCATGGTGATACTATTACAGAGAACTGGGAGCATCTACGGAACACCATTCAAAGTACTGCACTTGCCACCTTTGGTAAGAAAACAGCAAAGTCAAATGACTGGTTTGACGCTTCATTAAATGTGATGGCACCTGTTATTGAAGCTAAGTGTCGTGAAACGAAGTGTAACCCACTACTTTGTTAATCACTATGTCGAGATACAGATTTGCTTCAACCAATCAACTTGCACCGTTCACCAGTCTCTGAGACAGAATAAATTATACTGTTCACGCAGTTCACGCAAGATGGCGGCTAAAAACTGAATAAAATTAGGCTGTATGAGACCAGGTACAAAACCGGAGGAAACCAATCATTTTGCTCCGCCAGGAACCAACCGAAAGCTTTCCTCAAGTATTTACCTGACTATATAATCGGGAGGATTTTATGCTAACCACGCAATCCCGAACTTGACGCCAGAGATACCGACTGACTGAAGGGGAAGAAGCTGTCACTTTGATTTATAACTTACCTGAGGGCATCGACCTGCAACCTACTTCACTAAGTCGCGTCAAAACCTGGCCAGTTTAAAATCTTAGGAGGGTAAATATATTTACGATAACCGTTGGTATTTGTTGTGTGTCATTATACTACCTATCAGGTTACTGATTGTATCTTGGGGGAATTAAGTGAATAGACGAAGACTAATAGGACTCATACTTCAATCTATTGTCTCATATATTCAGTCTATTGTCTCTGATAATTCCAAACTGCAATATAACCAAAACAGTCCTTGTTAGGACTCAATCTATTGTCTCATCTAACTCCAACTGCAATATAACCAAAACAGTCCTTGTCAGGACTCATTCTATTGTCGCATCTAACTCCAATCTATTGTCTCCTATAACTCCAACCTGATAAATCACCAAACAGTCCTCGTCTCATATACTCCTATCATAAGAACATAACAATATTGTTAGGATATATGTTACCAGCTATTGTCAGAGAGGGCGTGATATAGTATAGGGGGAAGGACATTGTTGTATCACACCTAGGTGTACATATTATTGGATTTATTCATGTATTGATTTATATTATGGGATGTATTCATGTATTAAATGTATTCATGTATTGAATCTATATTATTGAATGTATCCATGTATTAGTTTATCAGAAAGTATGCTTTGCAAGTAGACACCTGTCTTGTCTCGCTATTGCTAATTCATACTGAGTCATGTTGTCATTCACCCTACATGCATACATCTGAGACACGCTCATTTCACTCACACTAGAAATAGGTGGGCTTGAGGACAGAAATTAGCCCCTATTTTTGCTTTGTTACAGGTTTATTTGTGTCCTAAAAACCTGAGGTCGTATGTTCGAGTCAATCCCGCTGCCTGGAACCCCGCAGGAGCATAGAGGTTGACCAGACTCTACATCTTTGGTCCCCCTCAGTCTTGGGTGGGCTAAAGTAACGAACCTCAGCAGGAGTTGTGTGAAGCAAACTACGGAGAACAGAACTGTTTAAGAGAGATGAGTACACATTAGTACCATTTCTGTCAGCATTGTGAGCATAGAAACTGTCAGTGATGAGAAAGTGAATTAGCATAGCAAGAGACAAAATTAACAGCATAGCTGATAAGTGTTATATCCTTAATTAACAGCACAGCTGATATAATTTTTGTGTTCCTATAATTGGAAAACTTGTTGTAAAAAAAAATATATATATATATATATATATATATATATATATATATATATATATATATATATATATATATATATATATATATATATATATATATATATATATATATATATATAAATCATATGTAAACTTACAAATTCATTACATTTCATGTTTTTCAACATTCACCCTTCAGCACAAGAGTAGATAGTGTATATACTAAATAAATAAGAAGGAAATTGTATTTTGAACGACTTGTCAATTTTATCATTGTTAAGTAAAAATCTGTTTCCTTGTTTTTTATTAATATCACAGTTAGTTACACAGCGGAGGTGGCGCTTTATGTCGGTCTCCTCTCTACTATTGTTTCGAGATCAGAGCATTCACAGCCGTAACTAATTTGTGATACCAGTAGCCCTCTCAGACACTGGGACTTCACCATTTTCTGCAGAAATTCTATTTCTGTAATTGTCAGTACTATACTGAGCCTACAGCCAAAATAAAACCTCTCGCCACACTGGGGGCTCGTTCCTGGGATATTTCTGTATATCTTGAGCCATACTTAGTCTATTCATCTATCTACACTCTATCTTGTGCCACCCATAGGTAACATAAGAAAATAAATTTTATTTTGAGAAAATCATTATAGGATTTTTACAAAATTATTTTCGTAGGAGGAGTACCATTTAGTACTCAGTAAATAGTTGATGCTCACAAAGTTGCACGGAAATTTTTTGTTCATTTAAATTAATTAAGTTTAATTACAATATTTTGGTTATAGTAAATTTACATACCCTATCTAAGTAACGCCATGGCTGATCTAGTGAAGTTCAGGACTGCGATCATGCAGATGGGTAAGGAATTAAATTTGACAGGTGATGCTCTCACTCAGTATGTCACAACAGAAGTGGACAAACACATGGATAGGGAAGAAAGAAAGTTGCAATTAGAGGCAGAAGCCAAAGACTGGAAGCTGAAAGAGAAGCCAAAAGACTGGAAGCTGAAAGAGAAGCCAAAAGACTGGAAGCTGAGAGAGAAGACAAAAGACTGGAAGCTCAGAGAGAAGACAAAAGACTGGAAATTGAAGCCAAGAAATGGGAGGCTGAAAATGAGGCAAAGAAAATTGAAGCTGAGGAAAGGAAATTACAAGCAGAGAGAGACCATCAGTTGAGATTAAAAGAGCTTGAAATTCAGGCAAATACTGGCAATAATGGTGGTAGCTCACCTCACTCTGAGAGTAGCTCCAGCCAGAGCACCTCAAGTGGGGCCATGAATTTTCATCTGGACCCATTTGTTGAGAAAGAAGACGCCATTGAGTCGTACCTGGATAGATACGAAAGACTAGCCACTACCTATGGCTTAGTGAAAGAAAAATGGAGTCTTAAACTATCTCAGGGATTGAGAGGTGTGGCCTACGATGTGTATTTGAAGCTCTCAAGAGATGACCAGGAAGATTATGAAATCCTGAAGCAGGCACTGCTTGTGAGATATGAAAAGAACTCAGAATCATATAGAAAGAAATTCCGAACAGCTAAACTTCTTCCAGGAGAAAACTATCACCAATTCTCTGCTAGATTGGAAACCTATTTGGAAAAATGGAGTAGTTTAGGAAAGTGTCAGGATCTGAAAGAAATGATAATGATGGAGCAAGTGAAAGAGTCCATGCCTCAAGAAATGAGGAAGTTTATCATGGAACAAGGAGCAGAGAGATTGGAAGATATTGTAACTGTTGCTGAGAGATATCAAGCAGCTCAGGCAGAAGTATTAGGAAATAAGAAGAAGCAGAGTGAAAACTTCCAATCATCACAAAACTATACCAAATATGAACAAAATGACCATACCACAAGGAACAAACAAAGATTTGACCAAAAGGACAAAAACCCTCTAAGATCGGATAAGACACCTTACCGGAAGGAAGGAAAGTGGTGTAAAACTTGTCTAATGAGTAACCACAATACTGCGGACTGCAGAAGGAAGAACCCTCCTTATTACGCTGCGTGTCTCACAACAGGGAACAAGGGAAGGAAGGAACTGGCAGTTAGTCAGAATGACCTCCATCATCCCCCTGTCTGTGAGGAAGTGACATGTAATGGCACTAAAATTCAGTGCTTATATGATTCAGGATTGGAATTCGACTCAGTCGTGAGTGCAACCCTAGTGCACCCTGATCAACTTACCACAGAAACAGTGGACATACAAGGGGCAATGCAGGGAACCGGCACCATGACACTTCCCATAGCAAGGATCAACGTGAGAACTCGCTATGTGGAAGGAGTGATAAGAGCAGCAGTAAGTGATGATCCTATATACCCGCTGGTAATAGGATGTAAATATGTCTTTTTGGGTGACCCAATAAAACCTGTTGTCATGGCAGCAAACCATACCAGGTCGAGCACCAAAAAGGAGGAGGGAGATCCAATAACCATTCATCGTACAAAGATGAAAAAGGCTCAAACAGCAGACAGCACATTGAAGCCTTGTTTTGGCAAATTGCCAAAGGCCCATAACCCTCCAGAGAAAGGAGACTACTATATGGAAAATGGCCTACTCTACAGACAAGCTGGAAAAGGACCTAAAGGGCATGGACAGCTGGTAGTGCCAAAATTCTATAGGGAGGAAATTATGGAGCAAGAGCATGCTACATCAGGCAGTGGTCACAGAGGAAAAAGGGCCACTGGTCAAAATATAGCATTGCGATATTACTGGCCAGGAATAATTGAAGACATAAGTCGGTATATGAAATCCTGTTCAGAATGTAACCAGGTAACCTCATTCAGAAGCGTAGACCAGTTACAGGACCTAGGGAAGCATTGTTGCGGACGTAGGCCCACAAAGAAGATACACAAGAGAAAACAACAGGTAGAAGCAGTGATAACGAGAAAACGAAATCACAACAAGTCTACTGTTACACCAGTAACCATGGCAACTCTCCGTATTGTACAGAGAGGGGACGAGAGACATCCCACCCCGACTAGATATTTGTCGGAACACCATGGCCTGGATCATTTGGAAAATTTGGTTAGTCAGCAACCAGTATTAAAAAAGCTGCAGAAACAAACCCGAACCAAAGGAGGTAGGAACCAGGGCTGTACCAAACAGTTGATGGAGACAGGCCCCACTTCGGTATACTGCCCCTTACAATAGAAATAGGTGTGGGTCCGGCAACGTTGTTGTATTGCCGTCCCCATACACAGTCCACTGGAAGCATTGCTGCGGACATGGACTGAACAATAGCAAGCACAGGCACTCAAGGATGAGATTGACTATCTCTTAAAAGAGAAAATTATTTCAAAGTCTGAATCTCCCTATAGCTCAAGTGTGGTGCTATTAAGGAAGCCTAGTGGTGAACACAGGTTATGTATTTACTACAAGAAGCTATATGCGATCACAGAATCTCAGGTGGACCCATTACCTGACACCAACCAGCTGTTCTCTACACTGAGTAAGGCTAGGTATTTATCGAAGGTAGATCTAAGCAAGGGATACTACCAAATACCAGTGAAACCAGAAGTTAGGAAAATGCTGGCATTCAGTACATCAGACGGACACTACGAGTTTAATGTACTACCCTTTGGGCTGAAAAATGCTCCAAGTATCTTTTCAAGAATGATGAGGAAATTGTTGGAACCTCTACAAAATCCCCATATCACTAACTTTATGGATGACATTCTTGTTGCTACAAACACATTTGAAGAGCATATAGTAGCGCTCTCCATGTTGTTTGACAGACTGAGAGAAACTGGATTGACTGCACGTCCAACCAAGTGCTATATCGGTTGTAAGGAGTTGGAATTCTTAGGTCACACTATTTCTACAGGTCATATGTCTCCTGACCCAAAGAATATAGAGAAGCTAAAGAAGGCACCCAGACCTCAAACGAAGAAAGATGTGAGATCATTCGTGTCATTATGTGGGTTCTATCAGAAGTACATACCCCATTTTAACTCTCTGTGTGCACCATTAACTAACTTAACGAAGAAAGGACAGCCTGACAAAATCCAATGGAATGCTGATTGTGAAAAAGCTTACACAGAGCTAAAAGCAAAACTCACCAGCAAACCCATCCTTACACTACCCGATATCACACAGGAATTTGTATTAAGAACGGACGCTAGCAGTATAGGTATTGGTGCAACTCTCTTGCAGAAATCAAAAGCCCAGCCGGAGGAACTTTTACCAGTCGCCTACGCCAGTAGGAAGCTGAATGCAGCTGAGTTGAACTACTCGACCATAGAGAAAGAATGTTTAGCTCTAATTTGGTCCATCAACAAATTTTCACCTTATCTGTATGGGACACACTTCATTGTCCAAAGCGATCACCAACCTTTAACATTCTTGGCTGCATCTAAAAAGCTAAATTCGAGATTGTTAAGGTGGAGTCTGCTTCTGGCGCCTTATTCCTTTACCGTGAATTACATTCCGGGAAGAGACAATGTAGGAGCTGATTTTTTAAGTCGACACCCTAGTACTCTGGAAGGACAGACGCAAAAGGATTAACCACAGCAGGGGTTTACACGTCAGCTATGACAAGTCACAGCTAGGAAAGGAGGGGGCTATGTCGTGAAACGAAGTGTAACCCACTACTTTGTTAATCACTATGTCGAGATACAGATTTGCTTCAACCAATCAACTTGCACCGTTCACCAGTCTCTGAGACAGAATAAATTATACTGTTCACGCAGTTCACGCAAGATGGCGGCTAAAAACTGAATAAAATTAGGCTGTATGAGACCAGGTACAAAACCGGAGGAAACCAATCATTTTGCTCCGCCAGGAACCAACCGAAAGCTTTCCTCAAGTATTTACCTGACTATATAATCGGGAGGATTTTATGCTAACCACGCAATCCCGAACTTGACGCCAGAGATACCGACTGACTGAAGGGGAAGAAGCTGTCACTTTGATTTATAACTTACCTGAGGGCATCGACCTGCAACCTACTTCACTAAGTCGCGTCAAACCTGGCCAGTTTAAAATCTTAGGAGGGTAAATATATTTACGATAACCGTTGGTATTTGTTGTGTGTCATTATACTACCTATCAGGTTACTGATTGTATCTTGGGGGAATTAAGTGAATAGACGAAGACTAATAGGACTCATACTTCAATCTATTGTCTCATATATTCAGTCTATTGTCTCTGATAATTCCAAACTGCAATATAACCAAAACAGTCCTTGTTAGGACTCAATCTATTGTCTCATCTAACTCCAACTGCAATATAACCAAAACAGTCCTTGTCAGGACTCATTCTATTGTCGCATCTAACTCCAATCTATTGTCTCCTATAACTCCAACCTGATAAATCACCAAACAGTCCTCGTCTCATATACTCCTATCATAAGAACATAACAATATTGTTAGGATATATGTTACCAGCTATTGTCAGAGAGGGCGTGATATAGTTGTCACGAAGTGGTTTTATGTTTATAGAGTGTGCCTGAATGAAAGCAAGACCCTAGTATGAGAAAGTCTGAGAAGATAGAATTTAGATGGAAAATAACATGCCTGTGGACAGGTGAGACTATTGGCTCAAGAGATAGACCCAGGATTTGAATCTCCCCCTGCCGCTTCGTGACTAAAAAAAATGGCTATAGTCTCCCCACCTCTGACTGCCTTGAAACACAAGGAGATAAGGTGTATAATTACGACCACAAACACCACTATACAGACAACATAGAGTAAGTATAGTAAAGAATAGAAGCTGATCCAGTAAATAATATATGTATATATTTATTTACATACAAGAAAACATAAAATGGCATCATACGTCATCAAGTCAGTCAATAGCGTGCACTGTTGCACGGCCTGGAAAAACCAAGGTAACAATTAAATTGAGAGACACTCAACAAAAAACCCCAAATCACATTCACTCTTCCTGTCACCCTGCTGAGGAACCATAAAAATGGTTAGTGCTTTAAAGTGCTTTGATCTTGTGGGGCTGTCAACTTAGCCTCCACTCTCTAACATTAATAAGCTTTCTTATTGTCTCGGTCCTGGTGACTCTTCCTCAACGAAACTCTACACAGCTTTCTACTTGTTAGGCGATATGCGCTGATAACTACACCACAAGAAATGCTAAAAATAATAGACTTAGTTTTACGAACGCAGACTCAGTGTCTATCCGTCCAATGGATACTGAACAGACCCTACTGGTCCTGTCTATTTTCTCCCTCCTTCTCTATCTTTCTCTCTTGATCTCAGTGTCTCTCTAATACTCGAGGGCTGGTGATGCGGCGTCTCCGTTACTCTCTTCTTGATTTCTATCAGGACCTAGGTATGGTAACCCTGTCACCTGTTCCTGATTTTGGTGATGACGATGTTCGGATATCAAGCATGAGGGACTTGATTAACTGTAGACAAAACTTCTCTGCTGCTGAATAGCTTCCCTCTTTTAACCCGCTCCGGAGTTAGAGGAAAAAACACAGCCTTGATTTCAGGCTGTACAAAATGAAACTAGTCTCCCGGCCACCTGCCGTTGCTAGAGACTATAATAGCGATGCTCTCGGCTGTATGATAAATAAACCTCGGTCCAGCTGAAGCATAGGGACTTCACTGCCGGAGACCATAGGGTAATTTTCTTTTGCTCCTGACGATACTCGAGTACTCTGACCCTGAGATATGTCTTTTGCCGTGGATAATTTTATTTGACAAAATTATGCTCCCCACTGTTTCCGCCGTGACTCGCTGAAATTAAAAGAAACAGCGACTCATGTACACCCACTCTAAAATCGCTTATCTCTAACATATACGATACCTAAAATAATTCTATACACGTGTCTCGTCAATCTCACTCCTTCTTCTATTCCCCTTCTCTCGTTCTTCACATAATACATGAAATACTATTATCCCACGTGGCACTAAAATCACACTTATCCTCCCCTTCTCTCGTTCTAAAATCTGCCAGGTAAAACAAACAATAGCCCAGACCCGTCTGACATGTTACATGGCCGTTACGCATGGCCGATCACGTGTTCAAACTTGACAAAATTAGGGAAATCCTTTTACCCATTAACACAGGAGTTTCCCCGGCTTACTCTTATTAAATTAAATCTCGCTATAGGAATAGTTTCCTCCCCTAAGCAGTATAATTCATTTACAACGTAAATCTGAACCCTCTGACAATATTTCTCACATTTTAAGGCTCAGAAACATTAACGAACACACCAGGGATTTCCCCATAAATTTACATTAGAAAATATACAGGAATAAATGGTGGTTTTACATAACATCCTACAAATATGGCACACGTGTTTCTCACAACTTCACACACTCCTATCTATTGCCAAAATCATAGAAAGAATAAGCACACTGTTGCATTACGTCGTTCTTCAAAAATAGTAATTAATGGCGCTATCGTTTATTTTAAAACTGAAAAGTTAATCTTTACCTAAGGGCGAATTTCTCAAAGAACCCTCTAATGAATAAAACGATAATACGATAAAATCTTACATACCAATTCATCGCTGGTTTTTCCCACAGTGGAGAACGATAAATTACGTAGTCTGACGGCTGGCACTTATTTTTCATAGAGACCGAATCCCCGTTTTCTGTCCCATATATACAAGAGCAACCGCCCACGCGGATTTCCCTTCCTACGCAAATCGCGGACCAATGGGAGCGCTAGAAAAATTAGTACTATCAACCCACGCAAACCCCGCGTGCTTCCGGTCGCGTGTTTCCGGCCTCGTCATATCGCGTGCCGGAAATGGCGATTATTTCCGTAACCAACGAACTTACGGGAATTGCGAAAAATGAGAAGAAAGTAACACTGATGCTAGAATAAAATAAACCTACCATCATAAACGAACCCATTTAAATTACCTTCCCAAAAGTACCGAACACGATATATTCACATGAGAAGAAATAAAATGGTGGAAAAGCGGGCCCGAAAATAGCGATTTCCGTAAACAACGGAAAATCGCGTGATCAGAAGAAAATGAAACTGGTGAAAATTCAAATTAAAAGAACAGGATCGGGCCGGTTGAAAGTCAGAATTACAGTGCCACATCACAATAGTATAGGGGGAAGGACATTGTTGTATCACACCTAGGTGTACATATTATTGGATTTATTCATGTATTGATTTATATTATGGGATGTATTCATGTATTAAATGTATTCATGTATTGAATCTATATTATTGAATGTATCCATGTATTAGTTTATCAGAAAGTATGCTTTGCAAGTAGACACCTGTCTTGTCTCGCTATTGCTAATTCATACTGAGCCATGTTGTCATTCACCCTACATGCATACATCTGAGACACGCTCATTTCACTCACACTAGAAATAGGTGGGCTTGAGGACAGAAATTAGCCCCTATTTTTGCTTTGTTACAGGTTTATTTGTGTCCTAAAAACCTGAGGTCGTATGTTCGAGTCAATCCCGCTGCCTGGAACCCCGCAGGAGCATAGAGGTTGACCAGACTCTACATCTTTGGTCCCCCTCAGTCTTGGGTGGGCTAAAGTAACGAACCTCAGCAGGAGTTGTGTGAAGCAAACTACGGAGAACAGAACTGTTTAAGAGAGATGAGTACACATTAGTACCATTTCTGTCAGCATTGTGAGCATAGAAACTGTCAGTGATGAGAAAGTGAATTAGCATAGCAAGAGACAAAATTAACAGCATAGCTGATAAGTGTTATATCCTTAATTAACAGCACAGCTGATATAATTTTTGTGTTCCTATAATTGGAAAACTTGTTGTAAAAAATATATATATATATATAAATATAAATATTTGTAAATCATATGTAAACTTACAAATTCATTACATTTCATTTTTTTCAACATTCACCCTTCAGCACAAGAGTAGATAGTGTATATACTAAATAAATAAGAAGGAAATTGTATTTTGAACGACTTGTCAATTTTATCATTGTTAAGTAAAAATCTGTTTCCTTGTTTTTTATTAATATCACAGTTAGTTACACAGCGGAGGTGGCGCTTTATGTCGGTCTCCTCTCTACTATTGTTTCGAGATCAGAGCATTCACAGCCGTAACTAATTTGTGATACCAGTAGTCCTCTCAGACACTGGGACTTCACCATTTTCTGCAGAAATTCTATTTCTGTAATTGTCAGTACTATACTGATTCAAGAGCAAAATAAAACCTCTCGCCACACTAAGCGCAGTGCTATGAATGAATACAAACGTTCACCGAGTGCCAGAACCCTACAAATCCTGAGGGCTACGAGAAGCAAAGTTCAACAAACTGCTCGACGCTGTGCAAATGACTATTGGCTCCAGCTCAGTGAGAGCATCCAGATCGCAGCGCAAACAGGCAACATTAGACAAATGTATGACGGTATAAAAAAAGCACTTGGCCCCCATAAAAGTAAGACGGCACCGCTAAAAACCATCAGCGGAGAGAAGCTAACCGATAAGGGTAAGCAGATGGAGAGGTGGGTCGAGCACTACTCTGAGCTTTACGCTAGAGACAATACCGTTACGCCTGCAGCCCTTGATGCTGTCAATAGTCTGCCAACTATGGAGAGGAGCTGGATGCCAAACCAACATTAGAAGAACTCAGTAAGGCCATTGATAGCTTGGCCTCTGGCAAAGCACCAGGCAGTGATGGGATTCCTCCTGATTTAATCAAATGCTGTAAGAGCACGCTATTACATCCCCTGCATAGGATGCTGTGCCAGTGCTGGGAAGAGACAACTATTCCTCAAGACATGCGAGATGCCAAGATTGCAACACTGTATAAAAATAAAGGAGACAGAAGTGATTGCAATAACTACAGAGGCATCTCTCTTCTTAGTATTGTTGGTAAGGTTTTTGCCAAAGTCATCTTAATGCGACTACACAAGTTAGCTGAGCGCATATATCCAGAGGCACAGTGTGGATTCCGAGCTGGCAGATCAACAACAGACATGATCTTCTCTCTCCGCCAGCTTCAGGAAAAATCAAGAGAGCAGAAAAGACCATTATATATCGCCTTTATAGACCTCACAAAAGCATTCGACCTGGTTAGTAGGGATGGACTCTTTAAAATCCTCCTGAAAATAGGCTGCCCTTCTAAAATGCTGGAAATGATAAAGTCATTCCATGACGACATGAAGGGAACAGTCCAATATGCTGGAAGCACGTCACAGCCCTTTGATATACGAAGTGGCGTTAAACAAGGCTGTGTTCTGGCTCCGACCCTCTTCGGAATCTTCTTTGCCTTACTCTTGAAACATGCATTCAGAGATGCAACTGAAGGAATATGCCTTTACACTAGGTCAGATGGCCGTCTGTTTAATCTTTCAAGGCTGAAGGCAAAAACAAAAATCAGAAGGGTCACTATAAGAGACTTGTTGTTCGCTGATGATGCAGCAGTCGTCACTCAAAGCCAACAGGAGCTTCAGAGCTTGATGAATCGCTTCACTAAAGCATGCAAGGACTTTGGCCTCACAATAAGTCTAAAGAAAACGAATGTGCTGAGTCAGGATGTGGGTGCTGCACCAGTTATCACTATCGATAACTATGAATTGGCAGTGGTGCACCACTTCACATACCTAGGGTCTACCATCAATGACAAACTCTCAATGGATACAGAAATCGACAGCCGCATTGGCAAAGCTGCAGCTACCTTTGCCCGCCTCACATCGCGTGTTTGGGGAAACTCTAAACTCACAATGAAGACCAAAGCTGCGGTATATAATGCCTGCGTCACCAGCACACTCCTATATGGCAGCGAGACCTGGACGACCTATGCTAAGCAAGAAAGAAGGCTCAATACCTTCCATTTGCGATGTCTACGCCGCATCCTCGGCATCTCGTGGAAAGATAAAGTGACAAATGTCGAGGTGGTGTCACGTGCTGGCCTTCAAAGTATGTATACGCTGCTTAGACAGCGCAGACTTCGCTGGCTTGGCCATGTTCGCCGCATGGAAGATGGTCGCATCCCAAAAGATATCTTCTACGGACAATTAGCAGATGGCAAGAGAACAGTTGGGCGACCACAGCTGAGGTTTAAAGATGTGTGCAAGAGAGATATGAGGGCACTGGACATGGATCCAGCAACATGGGAGGATGAAGCTGCCGATCGCACTAAGTGGCGATGCTATTTACGGCACCACCTCAGATTGGGCGAAGAGAGGCTCACACAAGAAGCAGAGGTGAGGAGAAAACGTCGAAAGGAGCACCCGGAAAATAAGCAGTTGAGGGCTGTCACCTCAGGGGCGCATTCCCATAGTCAGTTATGACTGAAGGGGCTATTATTATTATGGGCTCAGGGTTGCTCACATTGAGCGTCATGACCTCTGACTTCTTTAAATTGATGTTCAAGCCCACCTGCTGGCTAAACTTATTAAGTCTATCCGTTTTTTCCTGGATGTGTTGATGTTTGACGGTGTACTCTCCATAGAAAAAAAAAGCGAGTTGCATGATACTGTGGTTTCCGGTGCGCCTTCTGGCCCAGTATCTACGACTTTAGCACCTGTTCAACGGGAGAGTGGGCTCATCCCTAATCTGTTTATGTTCCCAGTAGTAGACTATTCGCAAGCAGCCTGGGGGTGTCACTGCTCTGCGCGGACCTTGTTTACCGAGGCGGCGTCCGAGCTCGTATGGTGAAAATATGGTTGCGTTATCTTCAAAATAGCCCTGTCTTTCCCGTGGCTTTTCTGCCATCCTGCAACTTTGAGTTAGGGAGTTCTGAGCTCCAGTCTCTTTCCCAGGCATTTTATCCTGGCCTGGCACGCATACAGAGGACCCCACTTCTGGTTCTAAGTTAGCAGTTGGGGATAGGTGGGGTAGCACACTGTGCATTCCCCGTCATCCAGGGGGCTCTCCAACTATGCAGAGCTTGCACAATGCTGTGCTCTGGTTCGGGGCTCTCCCAAGGAATCCTCACGTCCTGCACAGAGCCACTTCCCGATACCCACCACCTGCCAACCCTCCATTGTAGAAATCTCCTGCATGCGGCCATCCAGTCAAGAGCCAGTATTAAGTCTGGTGCCCAAGTGATCCCCCCAAGCTCAGTGTGCAATGCTGGGTTCTCATCATGCTGCAACACAGGAGGGATTGTGATGCTCAGCCATCTCTCTCAATTCTGCACCGATAAGTGACATCGGGGACTTAACTTTGCCTCAGTACTGGGAGGCCCCGTTTCCGGGTACACCACACACAGCCAATTGAGGCAACGGTCGCCATGGGCGTGATAGACGACAAACAGTGAGAATGAGGCAAGAAAGCATTTAACCCATGAAGTGGGGGTGGATTGGTGCAGACCAGAGCATGTACCACTCGCCGGTGGGTTCTGCATCTACACCTATAGGGTTCCACCCACTCCTCAGCCCATTTAGTCTGGCCCCTCACCCAGGACCTGTCCGGCTTGGGTGACCCTGCCAGGAGTAAAACTCCCGCCGGCATAGCTCCCGGGATCATTGAGGCGCTCAAGCTCTCCAACCACGGCAAGGTAGGCTTACATGTGGAGAGAGTGTTGATGTGAATGTGTTAGTAGTGCAATGTCATCTGCATATTCCAGATCTTCCAATGTAGAAAATGTAGTCCATCTTATTCCTCTTGGACTGCCCTCTGTTGTCTGGCGCATCACCCAGTCTATGACTGTTAAAAATAGAGTGGTTGATAAGGGGCATCCCTGTCGTACTCCTGTCTTCACCTCAAAGGTTAGGTTGCTCTGCCCAACACTACATGTAAAGTTGACATAGAGGCTTTTTATGATTGACACTGTGCAGCTTGGAATTCCATAAGCCCTCAGTATTTTCCATAAACTGTCCCTATGTATGCTATTAAAAGCCTTTTCAAAATCAATGAAATTTATATACAGCTGTCTTTGCCATTCTGAGCACTGCTCTATAATGTTCCTGAGAGTGAATATATGATCTACACATCTTCTGTTCTTTCTAAATCCTGCTTGTTCTTTCCTCAGCTTGTGGTCTACTGCTTTTGAAATTCTCTGTTATAATTATCCTGCCTAGTATGTTGCTGGGAACTGAGAGAAGAGTGATTCCTCTCCAATTATTGCAGTCTGCAAGATCTCCCTTCTTGGGCATTTTGACAGTTATTCCTTTGTTCCACTCTAATGGTGTTGTCCCTGTTTTCCAGACTTGTGCAAATAGTGGTTCTAACAGTTCTGCTGCTAGCTCAGTCTTAAATAGCTCTGCATTCAAGTTATCATGGCCAGGAGCTTTTCCGTTCTTTAACCCTTTGATTGCTGTGATGATTTCTTCTTTTCGTGGAATGTCTGTATTTACATCTAGATCGTTTTCAGCCTCAGGAACATTCAATTGTGTCTCTGGTGGTTTCTTGTTCAGAGTTTCTCTGAAGTGCTCTGCCCATCTTGTTTCCTGTCCTTCTGCTGTCGTCATGAGATTTCCTTGCTTATCTCTTACTAGTGTAATATTGTTTGCACCTCGTTTTCCGCTGATGAATTTAGTTATTCTGTATACTGTGCTTTGTTCATTTCTCAGTGCTGCCTCTTCTGCCTGTCTTGCAAGATCGTCTAGGAAATTCCTTTTGTTGGCTCGAGTTTGGCGTTTAACTTCCTTGTCCAGCTGACTGTACTGTTCGCTATATAGTTGCTTTAACCTGGGGGACTTCGTTTCTGTTTTCTTTCTTTTCATTTCTTTTCTCAGTGTTATGGTGTTTAAAGTTTCTGGAGTTATCCAGTCTTGCTTCTTCCTTTCCTGGAATCCCAAGCATGATTTGCTGCTTTCTTTGTATATTGTTGAAATGGTGTTGAATTTCTGGTCTATATCATCAGTCAATGTCTTCTCCTGACTTTTGGCAAATTGATATCGTTTCTTTATGTCTGCCGCAAAAGCTTTTCTGGTAAGGGGGTTCTTCAATTTGCTGATGTCAAACCTTTTCTGTGTAGTTACAGTTGGTCCAGCCCTTCTTAGTTTCACTTTCCGTTTTGCTACTTCTAAATGGTGATCACTTCCCACATCTGCACCTCTTCTTACCTTCACATCTTGTGATTCATGTCTCCATCTACCATTAATCATGATGTGGTCTATCTGGTTTCTGTCCAGACCATTTGGTGATTCCCATGTTAATTTGTGAATTTCTTTATGTGGGAAAAGTGTTCCTCCAATGACCAGGTTGTTAATACTGAAGAAACGTATTAATTTATCCCCGTTTTCGTTTGCTGTGCCGCTGCCGCATTTCCCCATTACTCTTTCATTATATGTATTGTGTGTGCCAACTTTCGCATTTAGGTCTCCCATTACTATAATAAGATCATATCTAGGTGTGTCTTCCAATTCTTTCTGCGGTTGTTGATAGAATTCATCCGTGACCTCTTCATCGCTGTCATTCGTTGGTGCGTAGCATTGTATTATTGTAGTATTGGTGAATCTACCTCTCAATCTTAATCTTATCAGTCTGTTGTTGATGGGTTTCCATTCCAGTAATGTCCTTTCTATTCCTTTCTGTATAATGGCTACACCTTCATTGTGCTGTCCATCCTCTCGTCCAGAGTAAAGTACTGTTTCTCCTGTTGCTGTTTTAACTTTTCCTGTCCCTGTCCATCTGCTCTCGCTTATCCCTAGAATGTGTAACCTGTAGTTTCTCATTTCTGCCGTGACCTGTTTTAGTTTACCCGTCTCGTTCATTGTCCTGACATTCCAAAATCCTATTCTTGTATCATGTTTTGCGGTCAGGATGTTCGCTCTCATGTCAATGGCTTCCTTTCGGCTTTCACCACTGACAGTCATTCGAGCCTCAGACTCCGGATGTCCATCCCGCAGCAAAGTTTGTTCATTCGTTGTTGTTTCCGTAACTTCAATTTTTTTTACATAGACAGGGGTGTCAGCCCTATGCTAAAACCCCCAACCTGGAGGACCAGGGTGACTG
Source organism: Oreohelix idahoensis (assembly GCA_024509875.1). Classification (NCBI taxonomy): domain Eukaryota; kingdom Metazoa; phylum Mollusca; class Gastropoda; order Stylommatophora; family Oreohelicidae; genus Oreohelix; species Oreohelix idahoensis. The sequence continues at coordinate 314,275 of JAMPIV010009786.1, forward strand.
CTTTTGTCTGACCCCTGCCTGCGCAAACCTGTCCAGCTTGGTAGAACCTTCCAGGAGTAAAACTCCCGCTGGCATAGCTCTGGGGGTAATCAGGGTGCGCAAGCCGCCATACCTCGACAGAACCAAAATATAGTCAAACAATATTTAACATGAACAAAGGTTAATATATAATGGCTGGGAATGTGAAGGTCTGATGCTGTTCTTACAATGCATATGACTTTTAAGAGATGAAAGTCAATTAAATATCTGTTAAAGTCAGTTATATAACTGGAACCACCAGGCCTTTACACCCCTCCACTTTAATATTATTCTTGTTCAGAGTTTCTTCTTGATTTTGTTCGTTTTTTATTTTTTTTAAATTTATTCAACGTATAAGCATAATTGTGATTGTCCCTATTTACAATGATTTGACAAATGTGATGCCCCTTTCTCATATCGGCACTTGTTCATATTATTTGGAATTGAAAACAATATATATCCTTATTATAACCCATCAGAGGTTGAACGGGATATTTTTCTTCATTAATGTTTAAAAAAGTAAAATATAAGCATCGCATCTCACAGACGTGATTTTCCTTTCCTGTGCTTCGGCCAGGGACCACGTTTGACACCGATAACAAAGTTTTGATAGGAATGTATTATGTCCCATGCTGATATTTTGACGTTTTAGCAGCGGTGACAATTGGTCTGGTAATCTTAAGAATGATTAACCTTTAATTTTCACCAGCTCGCACACTTCCCTTCTTTTGTTGTCTCAGCAATATCGCTGTCGTAAAACAGACGGTCTGTCAGACTTCTCTTATCGTCATACAGTTTCTCCCTCAAGGGGCTGGTGAAGATCATGGTGTCAGTATGACTGTCTCATGGAGCCGGCATTCTTTAAGGACGCGTTCTACTGTAGACGGAAAAAGGTAGAGGTCAAGTAAAGATTACCAGACCAGCTAGCTGCTGCACTGAATCTCCTTAAGCCGCTTATCGGAAACATTGCCCCAAAAATGTCGCAGAATGAACAGGACAAAACATTAGATATTAACTATTATTAGATATTATTATTAGCATTCAATTTACCTCACTGGCGTAATGGTGGGGTGGGGGAAAAGGGGGGGGGGGGGGGTTTCTTAGCTTGGAAGATAAATTGCAAAAGATAGGTCTTATCTTTTCCTTATGGATATACCTTTACTTGCTAACAATATTCAAAATGTTCAAATATATATTTATGTCTAGTCATCTGTGAAGGTACAAGTAAGGGCATAGCAGATATTACCGTCAGAAAGTGCAATATTACAGACTGCACCTTGGCAGGCCTTATGACGATTTGACCTAATCAGGCCTCGTGCCCACAGGGGGCCCAGCACTCATGCCTGATTATACACATTTCAAAACTGTAGTGTTGTCGAAAGTGCTGTTTGTCACTTAGTGAATTAATATGACGTTTGTTTAATTTTTATGTTTTTTTCAAACTTCATCACAATTTCTAAACCAAAGCAAGCCCGAGACGATGGCAGAAAATACCTGAGTGGAAAAATTTAAAAAAAAAAAAAATAACAAATGCGAAGCTTAAAAAAAAAAAAACCACTGACGAAGAAAAGCAAAGAGGTGCTCCAAATAATAACACTGACTAACAAAAAAAAAATTTTTTTTTTCTTTCTCTAACATTTCTATGTTTTTCTGGTCAACTTTAATGCGCTGTTTTTAAATCTGCAAACCGTTTTTCTCTATCAGGTCGGGATCTCTAGAAATACGCAATTGAAATTTTTTAACAATGCATACAGTATTACAACATCATTCATACAAGAAGTGTAACAGTTATGTAGGCTTGAATTTCTTTGCAGTCGACTTTCGTCGGTGAATGACATGTGGTACATCGCGATGAAGCATCCAACAATAATCGGCAAGCATTGTCACACTCCACCGTCCTTGATAGCGTGACTCCATTACGGCGATATCTTGATGGAATCGTTCTCCATGTTCATCGCTGACTTCGCCAAGGTTGTCAGGGGAAAAGTCAAGATGCGAATCGAGCAAATGGATTTTGAGGGACATGTTACAGCCCATAATTCTGTATGCATCTATGCACTGCTTAACAATATGCACATAGTCGACAGATTTGTGATTTCCCAGAAAGTTATCGACGATCGATTTGAATGCCATCCATGCGCGAAGTTCACTACCATGTAACAAGTTCTCGAATTGTTTGTCTGCAATAACTTTCCTAATCTGAGGTCCTACAAAGATACCTTTCTTTATCTTTGCATCGCTAACTTGCGGAAAATTTTCTCGAAGTTAAGTGAAAGCTTTGCTCGTTTTATCTAACGCTTTTACGAAATTCTTCATTAGCCCCAACTTTATATGTAACGGTGGTAAAATGATGCTGTCTTTGTTAACTAATGGCTCATGTATTACATTTTTATGCCCGAGCTGCATACGATCCCTGATAGGCCACACCTTTCTTGCATAATGTTCCTGTCTGTTGCGGCTGTCCCATTCACATAGGAAGCAACAAAAATTTAGTATACCCAGTCTGCATGCCCGTGAGAATTGCAATGACCTTTAGGTCTCCACAAATCCGCCATTGGTAGTCATTGTACTTTATTTTTACCAAAAGTATAGCCATATTGTCATAAGTTTCTTTCATATGAACAGAGTAGGTGACTGGAATTGATGAAAATAAATTTCCGTTATGCAATAACACGGCTTTTAGACTAGTCTTGAAAGAGTCGATGAAAAGTCGCCATTCGTTGACTATGTGCTCATTACCGAGGTGCAGCATTAGACCGTATACATCTTTGCAATAGCAAATGCCATCATCCATCTCAAAGTATAGAACAAGTTCTCTGTGTCTATGACGAAATTTAGATATCGGAGTATTGGGCGCTAAAAGATTCCATTCTTTGAGTCACGAACCGAGTAATTCCGCTTGTCCTTTGGTAAGAGCGAGATCACGTATTAGATCTGAAAGTTCTGAATGGTTAATTAAGTGAACACCATCATTCACCGGTATATAATCCGAGTCAGAATTAGTTTATAAAGCAGGTAAACTATCACTTTCTGATGGTTCTTTACGTCCAACGGATATTATTCTCGTGGAAATGGGATCGGACATGTGATTTTATCATGAGGCACTGGTTTCGAAACCGATTCAATATTTGGATAAACCACAGACTTTCTAGTTTTAAAAGTGAAACCATGGATATTTGTCAAGCAGAAGTAACGATCAGTAGCGTGATTTGTCGGTTCACGCCATATTACTGGCACTCCAAAAGGCATCGACTTATGCTTCGGCGATTTTCGTAACCAACCTGCCAATGTATTTGCACAAGTCGAACAAACTGCATTTGGCTTCCAAGATTTATTTGCATCATCAACTTTCGAATCGAAATAACGTTCATATGCTTTCTTTAGTAATGGTGTAAAGTTTTTCTGGTGAACACGATCGGTAAAATATCCGCACACGTAACAGAACAGATCAGCCGAATTTCTACAACTTCTAGAAGCCATATTTCGCTCAGAATTATTTCAAAATACAGTAACTATTTCAAAAATAGCGTAACATATGTCATGCATCTTTTAGCAGTATAAAAAGTAGAATTATTTTGCATTTTATTAATTTTTAATAAGTTATATAGTAAAAATGAAACGGAGCAAATAACGGTTTCCCAAAAATATATTTATTCACAAATATCTTAAGAACCCGATGTGATAGAGATAAACGGATTTCAGATTTGAAATCAGCGCAAGAAACTGACCTAAGAACACTTATTCTTATATAAGAAAGAAAAATGTTGTTTGTCAGTGTTATTTGAGAAGAACTAACTCAGAGCCATCTGAAGAGACAGGCCAGGGAACTGGAAGTATTGATATGGGACGGTATTGCCTCCCCTGCTTTGCAGTGTAAAAACAGTGGCCAAAACTCAAGAGTATCTAATATGGGCTTCAAAGGTGTCTACCTTCGCACAAGATTACTCTTAGCAAAGATGTAGACAGAAGGGTAATGACACTTCTATCACAAAGTGAGTATTTACAAGATATTCAGATAAGCGAAAACAATGCTGTTTTGGCTTAGCACGTTAATTCTAGAATCTGCAGACCACTTTTGTGAAGAATTAAGCAATGATTAATTTTAGCTCCTTAAGCCCTCTCCTCTGAGTTTCTCATTGGAATTCTTATTTTACTGGTTTAGCTCTGATTACAGTGTGTATAGTAAATTGACTGAGACAAACCTGCAGTACATTTAAAAGGATTAAATCGAAGTTAAATTTGTAAAATTACAAATAACAAAATTGAATAATCACTTAAGTTTTAACAGTTAGAAAATAATTGAATAGTTCAGAAGAAATGTTTCATCATTGATGGATAATAGAGACGATGAAAAAAAGTTCACTTTGGCAGCTTGTATATGGAACTTAGCTGCCAATGACGGTTCTGCTCCTTCTGATGGGTTGGTTCTTTTTACACTGCTCCCGCTTGTCGCTGGTCAAGGTTGTCGGATGTAGCTCGTTTCCCAGAAATGTCAAGGAGAGTCTACAAAGTTGGTCCTTCGTCTTAAAGCGTAGGCCACTTGTCCTTTCTTGTTCCAGAGATAGTACTTTCTGCTGGTACCACCAATAACTATGATAAAGAATATAAACGAAACGCTCTTCTGAGTATTGCGTTTCCCGACACATACTTATGTGTCCCCTTTCTTCTATTCTACCATCCCATTTATCTCAGAATTTACCCTCGATGAGAATTAAATTTAATCCCTCGAGATAAAACTTTCTTTACATTTAAATTGAATAGCTTCAGGTTCACATTACATTTAAATGAAAAGGTTAGTAGCTCAGATAGAATATGTTTACATTTATATTTCCACTTATTGAAAAGTGTTCACAATATAAATTGAATATGTTTTCATTTATGTTTACACTGATGTGAAAAGTTTAAAACTTCCGTTAATTTTACAGTGCATATGTTAACATCGACATTTACACTGGTTTGCAACTGTAAGTATTATACTTAGAAAGTACATCATTTTTTTCATCAATCCCTCCCTGCTCCGTATGGAACCTGGGACTCTTTATGCGTTTAGTTCTCTATAAGAAACTAGCAATAAAGCAGTCACCAGCCCGTGCAGTGGTGGTTCGGGAATTATCATTCTATACGCTGAGGTTTCCAGCCTCAATTGACTTTGACATCCACTAGCGATTTTCACATATTAAAATTCACATGGTAATATACATATATATGTTAGTCCACATGTTAGTAATAAAATATAGAATTTAATATCACAACTTACGCCAATCCTGGTTCACGGACTTTTTGCTCAGATGAAATAAAGGAAATCGCAGTTGCCTTATTACACGTGTATTTGGGGTCGTTAATTTGAACTTTAATTCCCTTTCTGACTCCGTGTGTTTCCTTCAGTTTCCTTAGACAGCGGCTTTCCTTATTAAAATGATAGAGATTTCCTGGGCTGAATTGTAAGTCCTGAGGAATACTACAATAAAAGGTGTCTGGTCTGATAAATGGAAATTCTGAATTCTAACTGGCACGTCTGGTGTCTTTGGCAAGCGTGAATCTCACACTGAAAAAAAAACCACTGAAATGTGTCAGGTTATATTCCTGTCTTACCCCACTCTGTTATGGGGCTCAAATGATCAGCCAATCTGCTTTGAATATTTTGCATGACTCATCTGGTGCAGAATTTCAAACATTACTTTTCTGAAAATGGGCTGTAAACATCCGATTGCCCCGTGTACCAACTCAAATAGGTCGGTAACCTCACACGACAATGTGTGTAAGATGTAACAAATTATTACTTTCGCTAAAGTAATGTCTTATCTGTTGCTTGCGCACACACAAAATCTGTCTCTTTACAACCTTGGCGGAGACGCACCCGTGCCTTATCAGTGATTAAGCAGATTTTGCTGGGCGATTTACGTGCTAATCTGTGTACTGATATCGGCCGCGGCTGCGATTAACTAATTTGGTTGTCGATAATGTTCTCTCAGCTGCTCCTGCAAATGTTTAGTACAGTATTATCATCTACCAGGAATATCAGTTAAACAGACACGACACAATATCAAATATCTGCTACTTAGCAGAGAAAGAAAGAAAGTGTAACAAATGAAAGCACGCAGTAAAATCCGTACCACAAATGTACCGATTACTGCCGTAGTGAAATAGAGATTAGGAAGAAGAAGGGGTCTCCCCTATCCATTTTGTGACATGATAGATAAGAAAACGTTTCGCCAGAACGCATGGAGCTGACAGAATCGTCAGACGTTATATACTGTATGTTCTTAATTACTGTATGCTGTAGAAACAAGGACAATGAGCAAGCATGCAGGTTGTCGTAATTTGGTTGGAAAAGTCTGCCCCTTTAATCTGAGTGGTCTGTCTGTTTTCTTTCTATTCCTTGTCCATGCCCTCTCTTCTGTCATTTTTGATCTATCAGCTCTAATTATGTTGCTAGCCATGTCAGTCTTGAGAGAGCCCGGTTAACGCAACCCCTTTCAAGTGCAACTAGCGGCAAATTGTACCTAAGTCTTTTATTCAGAGATGCTTGGGGAAACGACCAGTTCCCTGTCCCGTTAATTATGGGGGACACGGGGATTTCTCTGTCTTTTATTTTTGCCGTCACCGCCTTTCCCCACGAACGAAAGTCGCTCGTAGAAACGGGGGAGTGCGGCTAATGTTACGTAGAATTTCCTCGTCTCGCGAGGCGGACGATGACTCTCTCTCGCAAGTCTTACGTCTGGTTGTTTCATCTCGAGCGGGCTGAGAAAACCGCTCGTTGAACACCTGTGGGCTCTATCTTACTATTTAAGCCATTCGTCTCTTCCTCTCTTCACCATTTGTCTCTACGAGGATCTTTGCTGCCAGAACAACGTTATACAGTTGATAGCTTATATACAGTTGTTGTGCGGAGATTGTATTCCTTGCTCGAGCGTGGTCATACGCCTGTATTTTTGTGCTCTATACCCCCATTGGGAGCACCTTGCATTGGCAAAATATCTACTGCTTATACGTATCGCCACATATTGGTTTATATACATCGTCCATGCAACCGGGTAGTTGCCTTTGCCCGCAAACCTTCGGGCAATATCATCAGACCCATTGAGGTCCCGGCACCCTAGAGTACATACGCGCAGCTTTTTAGCAGGATATAAGGCTGCCACCGTTGCCATCGAGACGTGTCGGCAACACTGCCCGTACTATTGACAGCTGTAAACCCGGAGTAGACTGGAGTATTATCCAGATAATCGTCAACTTGCCAGTCATCGTCACCTACGTGAAGCTCAAGTCATCGTTACCCCACAAATAGAGGCGCTTCCTCACATATATTCGTTTTCTTTTTTTTTTTTGCCAGCAGTGGTTATTACTGTTTGGATAATTGGAGTTAAAGTGGGTGCAGTTATTCGCACCAGTGTGGCCTCCTTCACCTGTGCCCTAAAAAGTGGGTGTGCGCTTGGATCATTTTAACTGCTGTCCACCGGGGAGCTTATCTCCACATCATTTTGATACCAAAATTAGGAGGAACAATACTGTGTTATTTTTTTCCCAGTTTAGATTACCTTACCTACCCGGATTTGTACCTACGGGAAAGGCCGTTTCCCTTGAGGAAGCTGAGGGCCTAACCCCTTATAGTTAGCAATCCTGGTGTGAGAAAGTGTACCGGCGCTGGTAGTTTGGAGTGAGACGTTTGCTGGTGCGATTGAACGAAGTGGTGTGTTGGTGCATTTTCTCTAGTGTGATTTTTATCCTTCAGAGATCGCGAAAGCATTCTCTTATTTATCTTTCATTCAGGGTGTGGTTTTGTGATAATAAACATATTTATACAAGGGGATTGACATAAGTCTTGGGCCTGACCATGAAGGATTCACAGGAGGAAGTTGAAACTTGGCACATTTAAAGTTCATCATATTTGCACTGAATGTGTAAAGTACGCATTTGTTTCTTCAATGGGTTTTCCCGCTACGGTGCACGGCGCAATGTACCCTATTGACCGGATCTGCTGCTCCAAAGATTTGACAAAACAATGGAAAAGAAGGAGGCCAGAGCTGTGATAAAATTTCTGATGTTTCAGGGAAAAACACCTACAGAAATTTACAGGGAGGTGGAACCAGTGTTTCGTGATTTTTGTCCTTCATATACTTCGGTAAAAAACTAGTGTCAACAGTTTAAGTGCGGCCGCTCAAATATTGCTGATCTGCCAAGATCTGGTAGACCAGCCTCAGAGTGCAACGATGAAAATGCAACAAGAGTGAAGAAAATCATTGACCAGGATCGAAAAATGACAATTGTGGAGATAGCTAGTGGAGTAAAACTAAATGAAAGAACAGTTTATAGAATTTTACACAACAGACTGAACATGAGAAAAGTGTGTGCACGCTGGGTTCCGCGACTGTTGACACGTGAACAGAAGCAAACGAGGGTAAATTGCTGTCAACAGTTGCTCAAAAAGTGCCAGTCAAAAATTTTTTTGGAGACCATGGTGACAGTAGATGAGACTTGGGTACACCATTATGACCCCGAATCCAAAATTGCCAGCATGCAATGGAAAACCCCGGGCTCCCCAACACCTGTCAAGCCGAGGGTGCAGAAATCTGCAGGAAAAGTGATGCTGACTGTTTTTTGGGACGGCAAAGGTGTCCTTTTGAAAGATTATCTGCTTCGTGGCAACAAAGTTAATGGATAGTACTATGCAGATCTTCTCACAAAACTAAGAAAGGTTGTAACCAGGAAACGAGGGATAATGCGCACTCAAAATCTTCCTTTGCTTCAAGACAACGCGCCCTCTCACAAAGCACGGCTTGTGCAGCTAGCAGCCAACGATTTGAATATTGACATTCTTCCACACCCACCATATTCTCCAGATTTGGCTCCATCAGACTTTTTTCTATTCCCAAATCTTAAAAAAACAGCTAAAAGGAAATCATTTTGACAGCGGTGAAGAGATTATACTGGCATGTGATGACTGGTTTAGTTTGAAAAATAGGGTGTTCTACTCCCAAGGTCTTTTCAAGGTCAAGCAGAGATGGCAGAAGTGTGTCAATTCAGACGGTGGCTATATTGAAAAGGAATAAACACTATACAAAATTTCAGCTCTCTGTGACATGTCCTTCATGTTCAGGCCCAAGACTTATGTCAATCCCCTTGTACATATCTGTGGTCAGGATATCTTCTCTTCTAACTGTCACTTGATGTTGTGCTGTATGTCCTTACTGCCTTAGAATTATTCTAATTAGCCCAGAGAGGACGGGTGAGAGATTGTTCTATATAAAAACGTTGTCGGAGTATGGTGGAGAAGTAGCCTCACTACTCTCCATAAGTCATATCTCTCCCCATAATTTCATTAGTGACTCTATTTTCTCTACTTTCACATTGCTCATTCATAGTCTGTCTACACTCAGACATTCTCTATTTATTCATACTCACGACAGAGGTCTGGATCCCTGGCTCTTATTTTCCCATACTTGTCGTGGTAATCGATCTTCTCCCATTCTGCAGACATGGCCAAACCATCTTAGTTAGGACTGTTCTACTTGGGTCTGCAGGGGTTGGGTTTTTAGGCCATGACGTATCGTCTGGTTGCGGACCATGTCTTTTCTTGTTACTTCAACCACCTTCCTCAGATACCTCATTTCTGAGGTTTGGACCTGGCTCTTGTAGGTTGTAGTTATTGCCCATGATTCACATCCATACGTCAAGACTGGGACATAGGTGTAGCGGTATACAGCCATTTATATTTATATAAATATATTAATTATAATTATTTTCATACCAGTCAGATAATTCTATTTGTGCTGTAAATTTTTCTATGGTTGTAGATAACTTTTGTAAAAGGGTAAAACCAATGTTTGGGTAACTTACAACTGGAAGTAATTCATTACTTAAATTGAATACTTGAGCCCTTGCCGGTCCAGTGTGTACAGTAATAGTTTTTTCCACGCCCCTCCATCAAGCAGAGGGGGCCTCTCTATGTATGTATAATTTGTGTTTGGTTATGGCTCGCAGCTATAGACGACCGCACTAGCATGTGTCGGTAAAGGAGCCTTGCGTTCAAAAAAATATATAAACATTTTTGTCTTTTCATTTAAAGATATACAAACCATAAAACCCCCTTCCCCTATAATGTACCAAAAGTGAGTACACCTGGCTTAAGGTTTAACGTCTGCAGTGTGTTGACATACACTTGCAAGCTTAATGTGGCTTTAATCGGCCCAGCGACCTCACGATCGATAAACGCATTTCACTGATTGTAAGCGGTCGCGGCAAACCATGTTGTCCTGGCCTACGAATCAAACCCTCATCTGTGGGTGGTTTTATGAACACCGGAAACCGGGTGGAGAAGAGTGTTTGGGTGGGTTGGTTTTTATTTGTTCTTTCTTTTAATGTTTGCTAATATATGTAGCATAGAAGTAGACTGATAGATGACTCTAATTTGTTTTTCCAGAAGTATCCAAGGAATCCAGACTTAGTACCACTGGACATTAGATGGCCACCTATCAAGATCACTTTCATACACACCCTGCTCTACGGGGTACTTTGTCGCCAAACTTCACAATTTGCCACTGGGCAATTAGTGGGTTGTTGTCTCCAGCGTCTTCTGTAAGATCAAGAAACCATCACGTCCAATCACGTTTGCATCACCAACGCCTGTGCTGTTCATGTTCCCTACGAGTCCTGTGGGGGAAAATTTGAGTTAATATGTATCGGTGGGAAGTCAATATTATTCTTTCGGCGCTGTCATCCAGCCGCGCCCCTTTTTCAGGAGCAAAAAGTCAGCAGGAAAATTGCATCGAAATCCCTACGCAAGTCAAGTCAGCTCAGCCAGTAGCGATTCTACATCTGCCTATATAATTAGCCGCAGAGAAGAACTGAATTGACAGAAAACGGGTACTGTGGATTATAGGAGTCAACATAATAGGATGTTTCGTCTTCTTCTTCTTCTTCCGTCCTTAGCCACCGACCGTCAAAGCAGTCAGTGGCCATTACGCCTAGTGGCGTCTTAGGGCAACAGCAGATAGGTTTTCTTTGCCATTGTTTCCCATCACGCCTATTGGCGTCTTTAGGGCAACGGCAAATCAATCCATTTGCTGTTGTTTCCGTAATCGAAGTGACTGGCAAACGGGTGATCAGCCCGTTGGTAATTGACTGTGCGGAATGGAAAATCTTTTCTATTCGCCTGATTGTCTATGATGTCCTGAATTGAGATTTATTACGGAAAGATATTCCGTTTCAGTAGTGGTGTATTACAGTCTTGAAGTTGTAGTGTTTTTTTTTTCCAACCGCTCTTGAAGAACGGAATCTAGTATTTCTTTTCTTAGCAGAACATTGTTATAATTTATTGTGATATATTGATATTTTGTGTAGGCTATATTTTTTACGGGACTAATAGCTGTTCCCTTGAAATAGTTTTTTTTTTAAATTTGAATAAATAAATAAACGAAGAATGTAAAGTCAGAATGACCGTAACTATCACGACGCATCTGTCAGCCTCACTGTGAATATACTCCTTACTGTCAATATTTTGTGTATCTCTGAAAGGGTGAGTCATTTAAACCGTGTGGGTGACTGGGAAAAAAGAGATTTACTATATCTATATCCTTTCTCCTGACTGTTGTACAACACTTTAAATTCACACTTAGCGAAACCATACAGTCTACTATCAAGCAGCTCACGTGTAAATTATTGTCACCATTCTAATATTTACTTACCCCACGACAGTCACCACAGTGACTCGACTCGAGATGACTTGCGATTTAAACAATACTCGGGACTTGCCAATTTTGATGAACTGACTCACCGTCCTCATTCATAATGCGCTCTTTATTAAGGAGAAACAAAAAAATGCATTTGTTTTAAACGAGATCACCCAAACATTACACTGCGTATAAGAATTCCATAGTGCAAACACATTTTACTTCTATATTATTAATTTTTTTTTCACTTAAGATTATCAGACGTAATTGAACACTTGCAAGACAAACGTCTCGAGAAACAGCGACCATCAGAACAATAATATTCTTTGGCTATGTAATCATTGGGTACCAGAGCAACTCTGGGAAGGTTAAGGCGGCCGGCGTGATGCTGACCACATCAACCCTAGTGTGCCGATGATCAACAAAATGTGGGCCTAACACTATATTCCCAATATGCCTTAATGGGCGTATAACGGGATCCTTTACCTTTTTTATGTAATCATTACCCTCCCGACAGCGGGGGAAAATATATCGCGCGCCAAACCGAGATATATTTATAGGAGGGAAAAAACTAGAGCATATCATTAAACAACACCGTAAATTCGATTACGCGTAAGATTTAGTTCTGATCAAGTATATTATTACCATCCAGTCCGTTATAATATGAGGTGGGGAGGGGTGGGGGAAGAATGTGCTTGAGAAGATAATGTTTCTAAAATTTGTACGGACAAATAACTTTGCTCGAATAAAAAGTCAGTAAATAAAGTATGAGAGCACTGAAAATATGTATTACAGTAGAACTCCATTTATCCGAACCCCAATTATCCGAACATCCAATTATCCGAACACTTTTTCCAGAAAAAAATTAAAAAATCAGATGCCACAGTCACGTTAGACTAAAATTCTGAATCTTTTGATGCGGCAAACTTCAAATGTGTGCCAACAATTTGTAGAGAATGGGATGGCTAATGGTCGGTCGCTAACGTACAGGAAGTCAGTTAGATCATAAAGTCAGTTAATATCTGGTTTACCAATCCAGTGTACGTGTGCGTTCTAGGTAGAACACTGGCTAAACAGACAGTTCAACTTAAAATAATTGTGTCTGCTACTACAGCAGAATAATTTTGGTGTACAAGTATTTCTCTGTGCAATATGGCATCTTCCAGTAGGCCTAAAGCATATAAAAGGAACCGCAATGTTTTTTCAATTGAAACGAAAACAGAAATTATCAAGAGACTAGGACAAGGTGAAACTGTGTCTTCACTTGCGAGGATTTTCAATGTTGGGAAAGCTACCGTCTCTGATATCAAAAGTAACAAGGATAAAATTATGAGTTTTGCATTGAAATTTGATAGTGAAAATGGGTCGAAGAAACGTAAAACCATGAGAAATGCGAAAGATGTGAAATTGGAAGAGGCTTTGTATAAATGGTGTGTGCAAAGAAGAAGCAAAGGGGAACCTATCTCTGGTTCTCTGTTGTGTGAAAAGGCACTTCAGTTCAACAATCAACTTGACGGTCCTCCTGACTTTAAGGCTAGCCAGGGATGGTTAAGAAACTTTAAATCTCGTCATGGCATACGAGAATTGGAGATTCAAGGGGAATCTTTATCTAGCGATGCAACTGCCGCTATAAATTTTAAAGAAACATTCTTGGCTTTTTTGGAAGAAGAAGGTTATTCACTCGATGATGTGTATAATGCCGATGAGACTGGCTTATACTGGAAATCATTGCCTCAAAAATCACTTGCATCTCAGCGCGAAGCAGCTGCCCCTGGGTTTAAAAAGTGCAAAGAGAAAGTAACAATTTTGGTAGCCACGAATGCCAGTGGAAGTCATCGTTTACCGGTGCTAATGATCGGCAAAGCCAAAAAACCACGTTGTTTAAAGAATGTGACATGTCTCCCATTGTGTTACAAAGCACAGAAGAGTGCTTGGATGAATAGTGAAATATTTCTTGATTGGTATACAAATCAGTTCATCCCAAATGTGAAGAGGTTGAGAGAACAAGAAAAGAAAACTGGAAAAGTAATTCTTCTACTGGACAATGCACCACCTCATCCAGAGACGGATACATTGAATGCAGTTGATGCAAATTTTAAAGTAATTTTTCTGCCTCCCAATGTAACAGCACTGATTCAACCAGTGGATCAGGGTGTTATAGCAAAGCTTAAAAAGATGTACAAGAAGGAAGTCCTGCGTCGTTTATTGTTGGCTGAAGATGAAGAAAGTGTGGTGGCGTTTTCCAAAAAGCTTAATCTCAAAGACTGCTGCTATATGTTAGCTGATGCTTGGACCACCCTGTCACAAGATAATCTCAACAAGGCTTGGAGTAGATTGCTTGGGAAAAAAGGAGGAAATGAAACTACTGCAGTGGACACAAATGATGATTGTATAAATGAAGTTGTGGAACTGTTTCAAGCAATGCCCGGATTTTCGGACTGTGACAAAGATGATGCACACATGTGGCTAGAAGATGATAATGATTCTGGTTTTCAGTTTTTGAATGACGAAGAAATTTTGTCTTTTGTGCAAGAAGAAAACCAAATACATGTAGTGACCGATGATGAAGACTCCTCAGAAGTACATGATGTACTTGTAGATTATGAAGAAAAACCAAAACGTCGACCAAGTCCTGAAGAGGCCTTTATAGCACTAGAAACAGCGATGGCTTGGTACGAGCAAGAAGATGACAGCTGTCCTACACAGCTTCTGCTGTTGAAGAGAATGCGGGACTTAGCAGCCAAAACGAGACTATCCAGTTTGGTGCAAAAGAGGATTCCTCATTATTTTAAATAGTGGGCTGCATCTGTGCAAGTACATATATACGTAAGTTGCGCCTGGTTTTGAATCGTTTGTAATGTTATTTTGAAAACATTTCTCTTTCTTAACAAAAATAATTAATACAAGTAATACATGCACTGCAGTGTAATAAAAGATTTTGGTGATACAGTGATCTAATACAGTGAGGTATTATTATTACAGTACAAGTAAATATGTTTTATAGTGTATTTTCCTTGTGATGGTTAATTATTTTTAGAAATATGTGTACATGTACTCGATACATTATGTAATCCAATTATCCGAACATTTGATTATCCGAACGATGCTCGGTCCCATGGGGTTCGGATAAATGGAGTTCTACTGTATTATTATTTTTCAATGTTATTTGTAGTGATGTATGCGATTGTTCAGTAAAGTGCGATTGTGGCTATAAACAGTGTTAGATAAAAAAAATAAGGCTTGACTCGGTCTCGACTTGGGGCCAGACTTGAAGCAAGTGTTAGGGACTTGCGACTCGATTTGAGACGTGTACTAGGAGACTTGAGACTCGTTGGGAAAGACAACAACTCTGGTACTCAGTAGGGTCAGAGACAAGTAAGGGCAAAGGTAGTGAGCTCTTTAAATGCCTCATATTGAAGTACATAACAGTTCACTGTCTATGGGGAGTCTATCTTTCTTAAAATGGACTTCTTCTCTTCAATCGACAACGGTTTTTTCTCTTTTGTTCTAGACTAAGAGATTCTTCGAGCACAGATAAATATCTTGCTTTGGCATTTTCTATTTCTTGATGAGCCTCTGTGCTCTTGTTCTACTGTTGGAACTTATCACAGTCCGTTAGGAATTTGACATCAAAACATACTTGATGAATTTTTTTTCTGCCCACTGTCATCATACAGGCTTTTTAGAAGACTATGTTGGTGCAAGAAAAGTCCTTGGTATATTTTGTGAGGATTCGTTTTGTTTTGCGGAAAACGACCGTTCAGTCTTTCAAATCCATGTAAAGCAGGCATCGCAAACACAAAGAACAAGTACTTTTTTTGTTAAATCAGACACTTTATTGTGCAGTCTAGTGGCTGTCCAACTTTGCTTTTGCTAACTTAGTAGATGCGATAAAATCATATAGCACATCCTTATCCTTCTTCTTCTTCTTCTTTGATTCTTAGCCGCCGACTGTCAAAGCAGTAGCGCAGCAACAAATTGCTTCCAGTTTGTTCGGTCGGCGGCCATCCTTCGTACAGTGCCCCAACTCTGGTTCATTCTTTTCCTTTCAGCCTCCACAGTTCTCCGCCAAGTTGTTTTTGGTCGTCCTCTCTTTCGCTTTCCTTCGGGGGTCACAGCATAGCTGTTCTTGTAATGTCATCAGGGTCCCTTCTGAGAACGTGGCCAACCCAACTCCAGCGTCCGCCAGCTATGATGGTGTGCATGTCCTCTTGGTTACTCAGAATAAGTAGTTCTTGGTTGGTGATGGTATTTGGCCAAAAGATTCGGTGAATTTTCCTTAGGCAGATTGTGTGGAAAGAGGACAGTTTCGACATTTCCTTCTCTGTTACTCTCCAGCATTCTGCACCATAGAAAAGCACAGAAAGTACACAGCTCTCATACAGTCTTAATTTGGTGTTTGTGCTGTACTGGGAAGACTTCCAAATGTTGTTGAGACTAGCAAAGGCTGTTCTCGTTTTATTCATTCTGTTGTTGATGTTCTTACTTGTTCCGCCGTCTGGTGTTACTATGCATCCTAAGTATGTAAATGTGCATGTTTGTTCTAGCTTCTGGTTCCTTATTGTTATTGGTTCAGGATTGCCCACATTGAGTGTCATGACCTCTGTCTTCTTCAGATTGATGTTCAGACCCACCTGCTGGCTATACTTATTCAGTCTATCGGTTTTTTTCTTGGATGTGTTGATGTGAATGTGCGAGTAGTCCAATGTCATCTGCATATTCCAGGTCTTCCAGTGTAGAAAATGTTGTTCATCAAATTTCTCCTGGACTGCCCTCTGTCGTCTAGCGCATCACCCAGTCTATGACTGTCAAAAATAAAGTTGTCGATAAGGTTCTTCACCTCGAAAGTTACGTTGCTCAACCCAACACTGCATGTAAAGTTAGAATAGAGGCTTTTTATAATGGAATCAATGCAGCTAGGAATTCCATAAACCCTCAGTATTTTCCATAGGCTGTCTCTGTGTATGCTGTCAAAAGCCTTTTCGAAATCAACAAAGTTAATGTTTAGCTGTCTCTGCCATTCTGAGCACTGCTGTATAATGTTCATGGGAGTGAAAATATGATCTGCCTATTCATTAAAATATTAAACACAACATTTAATCGGACCTAGAAATCCAGTCGAAATTTCATATGTCCTATTACTAAGAAAAACGAACCACGATACACAAGTATTTTTGTTTTGAAATGTCATCCTAAAGTCATCAATATGGATCACGCCTAAGCATTTTAGCTTTAAAAGCCAACCTAATTTTCTAACGCCAAACCAATATAAAGTATTTAAAAAATCAAAGATTTCTGGAATTTTGTTTTAATAAAAAATCCAAACTACCAACCCAGTTATATGAACACACTTCTTATCCCCGTTTTGTCTCCCCACGGAGAAAGGGGTCACCGTTTGCAGTTGCCACCTGCAGGAATCTAGCCGAATGATGTCATGTACTCTCGCAGTGATGAATTCTACGAAAGCTTATTTTTGCATTGTGGTGGTTGTGATTCACATGCAGGACCTTGTAATGCGTATGTTAGTCACATATGACGACATAAATGTAAGAGAGTTGCGTTCTGTCATCTGTGGCACCTGGATCCTCATGTGGTATCATTTAATTATTCTTCTAACATCATCAGATGTCAAATTAAATATATTTCATGAAGTGGTCAGCCTCAGGATGCTAGTGCCATCTACATAACTGTTCCTGTGTGCCCGAGCAGGTCACGGCGCCAATGAGTGTGTTATGTGCCCGCGTCAGTTAAATGTGCAAGTAATTATATTGATTTTATTTTCAACTGGAGTTAATCCTTTTGATGTTGTTACCTTGTATTATTCAAGTGCTAACTGGCCTTCCGCCAGAGATGGTAATACTTGACTTTTGCTCATTTTTCTTTCCAGGTTCATTCTTCCCTTTAGGTTTAGTGATAAGGAATCTCTTATAATGGTTTTCAAATGATCCAACTGTAACACAGCAATTGTAGAAAATTCAATTAGAGTTTATTGATGTCATTAGGCAAACACTGTAAATTTCACAATGATGGTTGGTCATCCAAGAGGAACATTTATATATCCACAATTATATATATATATATATATATATATATATATATATATATATATATATATATATATATATATATATATATATATATATATATATATATATATATATATATATATATATATATATATATATATATATATATCGAATGGAATAATATACTAACTTGTCTACTTAAAAACTTGTCTTGATATTCTCAAAGACGAAGTTCACTTAACACTATTTGTAAAATCCTCAAAAGTCCAAAATCATGGAATCATTGGAATCATAAATCCTGAAATCACTGCCCTTTCTCGCATTTCTCTCCCATTTATACTATTTCTTTTTTCCCGCCAATTTTCACACGATGCTTTCTTTTTTCACACGGTGCAATTATCTACATTTGCACACGTTTTCTCAGCTTTTCGACTTTTCCCACACGTCTCTCTCTCTAAGCAACGGAAAAAAACCAAAATAGCAACTCTCACTTCACAAAATTTTCCGTTCAAAACACGCATTTAATATTTTCCTTGGGATTGCACTATCTTTGTCTCTCTTCGTCGTGACTGCCAACTGAACTTTAATGACCCTGCGTTTTGTGCGAAAACGCCTTATTTGCTTTACGTCTGTTATTTCTATATTCTAACACGTATAAATGGTAGTGTAATAAGCCATGCGGTGACATACGACCAGGGTCACACAAATGTATCCCAGAGGGAGACATTTGCGTATTATCAACTAACTACCTCATGCTAGTGACTGTTATAAACAACTAACCTATTGGTAGAGGCTCTCAGAAAAAAAAACAACCGTAAAACGAGGGATCCCAGTATATTTATAATGCGTAAAATGGGGGATACATAAAATTTGTTAATACACTTCGCCATTAAATAGTATTGATGTACACTACTTCTCAACAATATCAGTATGTACAACGCTGGGAATTAGTCATCAATATAATGTTAACATACTTAATGCTAACATTTTCAAAAAAAAATAATTGTATACGATTTTCATCGGTTGTGCAAACAACACAAACAAAAACAAACAAAAATACTTTGGTTATATTTAACAGAAGTGACTAATATTCATTAAGTATTTAACAATCGTAAATGTAGTAGCTGCTACGAACATCAGCCTAACAGCATAGAACTAATGGTCAAACATCAGACCGTGGGACGCAAAAATGTTATATATATATATATATATATATATATATATATATATATATATATATATATATATATATATATATATATATATATATATATATATATATATATATATATATATATATATATATATATATATATATATATATATATATATATATATATATATATATGTAATGACATTGGAATATACAAACAAGGCAATATTGATCTATAATTTTATAATGAAATGTGAACTGGAGCTGTACGCTCTCGTAACTGTCAATATAAAACGTGGTAAACATAATACAATCATATGATACAGGCGACCCCATCCTGCCACTGCGGTCAGTGATTTACCAGGATGTATATGGGTCTTAAACACCAAAAATCTGGACAAGTTGTGGTGAACTGTGTTTGTCGTAAAATCTAAATATAGAATTATTAATCTGATTACATGGAGTTACAATATATATATATTTTTTTAAATGTCTCTAATCTCCAGCTTATGTAATGGTCGTTACTATGAGGGAGGACCAAAATACCGATACAAATAACTATCGGGTGGTGGCGTATGAATGATCTCAGTAACACACGAACCCAGTACCAAACTGTTTATAGGTTCGTCATCAAATAGGAAACCTGCATACAAATGCAAGTGCATTATAATGGACACGAATTTTTTCAAGAAATTATACTGCAGCGATCCGCTTACAATGTGACATAGGTCAGAAAAATACAGGTACATCAATATGTGATGTTCATTTCTCAATACAAGGTTTATCAACATGTGAACATATCCGTTACCATGTTAGCGATTTCTCATGAAATCGTCATGGTGTGCATGTAACAATGTAGTATTTCGCCAATCCGCGAGCTGTGTTGAATAGCCTATAAGTTGTACACAACGTGCAAAATGTGTCACCAAATCAAATTTTAGGTAAAAATATATATGTCTCAGTTATTTAGTGGCGAGGGGTGTATATTGGGATAAATGACGGAGTAGGGTTTATCACCATGGGAGGGGAACGAATGTCAGTCATGGGAATGTACTCGGGGGTTGTAGTGGCGTTAGCTGTGTCAATGGGGGTAACAATGTCCTCATTATCTTTTACCGATGTCCGCTGTGGACATCTCATCTTCTTGGACACATGGTATTTATACATTTAACAGCTTAAAGTTTAAAACACCAATTATACTAGGCAAAATCAATAGTCCTGACACTCTAGTGTGTCAGGTCATGGCCTCTGGTGTGTAGACAGTGTCTAATTCTGAAATAAGGGTAGACATATCTATTGACTGTAATGGAGGTAGTCGAGGAGAGACAGTAAACATTTTTCCAGACTACGGAAGGAGTATTTTAGAATTTGATAGACACGTTAACATAGGTAAAGTCCTTTTGAATAGTGGAGGATGCTCGGAACGGGGCGTCGATTTAGAACGATCCGTCTGTGATGGAGCATGTCGGAGAAGGTGACGGGAGATGGAAAGGCGTTTGGATGTGTAGGGAAGAATAAATTTGACGTCTGATTCGTCATACATCTGGGAGAAAGGGTCTTTGGCTTGAATAATGTGAGTAGCCATATACGATCATTGAGGTTGTAAACTTAAGGTAACCTGTGTGCGAATCGAATAGTTCTAGTACAAATGGTATGTGTTTTAACAGCATCATTAAGAAAAAATTTGCAAAAATACATATTCGATGCGATTGAACATTATAAAACGGTCTTTCCATAACACAAAAGGAAAGCGGTGAGTTAACACATTAAAAAAAAAATTCTCATGTGTCACTTTGGAAAAATACGTGTTTGCTTTGTTAATAGCCATTTCGTATGCTGTCGTATCATATGTGGCGAGGGGGTGGTTGTTGGTGTTATTATCATAGGTAATAGACGGGGGAATAGGTGTAGGGATTGAGTGAATCATTTACAGGTCATACTCGTCATCGACAATTTAGAGGAATAGCGAGAACACGATGAGTTTTGACTGCGAAAGAATCGCGTCAAGTCGTAAAGAATTTTTTTTTTTTTTGGTACTGAAAAAGATTATGATGTTGAACTAGTGGTGGACGGAGTATATGTGGAAGGATAGTGGACAAGTGGTTGAATAATTCTAGAAGATCAGTGGGAGGTAAAAGGGAGGAAGGTAAGCGACTGAACTTGAGCATGTCTATGTGCGACTCTAACATAGTTAGTGATTGTGTAATGTGTGCGTATAGTGTGTTTGCTTTTGTCACAAAAAGAATAAATAAGAGGTTAAAAAAAAACTGTTGTAAGGCGTAAGTCCTATTATTTAGATTTACAAAGGCAAAAGTGGTGTAATTTGTACAATGGTTGACTACGTCTCTAAGATCATTGAGTACTCTTCTAATCATAAAGATTTCGTACCTAACATTCTCTAAAAGGTTTGAAAAACTAGAGAACTGAGATAATTTAAAGTTCTGTTTAACCTGGATAACAAAGTGATCTAAATGTGCGAATGTTTGCGAAAGTGCTTAAATATCTGGGTGTTGCAGACGTCGTAACTGTCACTATGATCAGTATCATCAGCAGGGTCTTTGACTGGGGCGGACATCTTTCTGAAAAAATAAAATTTCCTACCCAAAAAAACACCAAAAATTGATACTAGTGACTTTAGATGATGGTGGGGAACGAGGGGAAGTACTTTGTAGAGAGTACTCGTTGGGTACTATAGCTGCGAGAGTACCTTTTTGTTATTAGAGAAGATTGATTCTCCAATAAACCAATAATCGTTGAACTAAACGTTTACGATGTAGACATGAGGAACTTGGCGATGTCCATCAAGGTAACTTCTTTCCTCGTCAATCGTTGATCACAAGAGGATGGCGTATTTCGCACTGTCGAGTGGGTAGTGGCTCCAGTGGTCGAGGGTAAGGATGAAGTAGTTTTGAACTGGTGCACCTCATGCTGCGTTTTGTGGGGCTGTCTGCGTTTTCTTCGCAATTTCATATGTACGTGCTCTTGAGGTAACCTCACAAACTTTGGTAACGGTGGTAAGTCATCTGTTGAGCCAGAATATGGGCTCTTCGTTGCTGTGCGAAATTCAGTGTTGTCTGGACTGATCACTCTTTCGTGGTCACTCTCGGGATCTGCTGTGTCAAGGTCAGATTCGTGTCTCAATGGAGGTGATGGAAGAATAATATCATCTTCCTTAAGTGTGCATGTAGCGCTGTGTGCGTTTTCTTCATTAGGCGGTGCTGTGTGTCGAGTATCATTATCTTCAGTATACTGGTTGTTGTAAATTGCTCTACTTTGAATTACGTGCAGGGGCGTTTCGTCTCCACTATCCCACTGTTCATCAGAGTGGTAGTTGCATGCTGAAGGTTGTTCATGTCTAAAGTATGTTTGTTGCACAATAGGCTGGCAGGAATCTATCGTGGTGTCAGGGTGTTCTGGAGTAAATTGCTCGGCCTGTAACCTGGTATTTCGATATTCCAGTCTTTAGCATAACTCAGCGAGGGGAATATAGTCTTCACTGTCGGATGTGCTTCTATATTGTCTCATTCTGTTGACGGCGTCACGAAATTTGTCGTTTTCAGAGGTGTGCCGTTCTGCTTCTGAAACATCGTTGTCTGTGCTAGACTGTGACGTAGTACTTGATGTTTGATAACATAATGTAGCTTTTCTGATTGGCCTATTTGTGGTCTCTTTATGTGGTATAATGGGTCGATGCTCATCTTTTTTTATTTGCGTGACATGGGCCTTGGTAAAGATATTTCTTTCTTCGTTCCAGATCTTGTAATTAGTCGGTGTTGTCTTATCTAGAATCTTGAAACCATCCATCCAGCGGGCATCAAATTTGTTATCACGGACATTCTTTCGGGAGTACACTCTGTCGCCTACGTTAAAGCTTTCCAGCTTGACATTCTTGTCATGTTGTTTCTGTTTCTTTAAAAATGCTTTCGCAGTATTCTTATGGGCTATTTGGTGGACCTTGAATTTCTCTTTTAAAATCACTTCTATTGGGTCTTCACCTACATATTTCCGTTAAGGCTGTAACATATTATCCAGGGGAAATGAGGGTTCTCGTCCATAGAGCATATAAAATGGCGACATACTAGTAGTGTCATTTATATTCACTCTAATGGCCTCCAATGCTTGGTTGATGTAAAAATCCCAATACTGTGTATTTCCACTGATATACTTCGCGATAACATCATGCATGGTTGAGTGTAGGCGTTCATTTCTGCCATTTGACTGAGGGTGATAATAACTCGTGGTAGTATGGGTAATGTTGAACCTCTGAAGCATTGCTTTGAAGGGATTCCCAACGAACTGTTTGCCGTTATCAGATATGATGCGTCTGGGACAGCCATGTCTTGGTATAAATTCTTGGATAAAATATTCTGTAACCGTTTCAGATGTGATGTTTTTGAGAGGGCAACATTCCGGCCATACTGAATACTGGTCTACTGTGTGCAAGATATATCGGTTCCCTGACTGTGTGATGGGATATGGTCCCGATATATCGATGCTGACTGTCGCAATTGGGAAATGTTCTGCTTGCATTGCTTGGAATGGTGCTCGTGATGGTTTCATATTTCGCATTTTACAGATTCTGCATGTGTGAACATATTCAATGACATCCCTGTATAGTGAAGTCCAGTAGTATAGTCGTCTAATGATATCTAATGTCTTGTCTCTCCCAACGTGACCATTTTTATCATGAAATTGGGACAAAACCAAGGGTACTAGGTGTTTTGGTATGTATTTCTGTAGCTGTCCGTCTTGTTTGGGGTCAATGTGGTACAATACTTCGTCTTGGATCGTAAGCGTTGGAAATCTGTTTGGGTTTTCTTGAGCTTGTTTCATGAGTTTTGTTATGTCTGGATCCTTCTTCTGCTCACTTGCCATGTGGAAGTCATCTGGATCACTGTCTGGTTTTGATTGTGATTCAGACTGCTGTGTGTTCTCAGATATGTCATGTTGGTTGGAGCTAACAACATTTATTTGTTTGGTATTATCATCAATTTCTGTTGATGTGGATGGTTCTTCTTTCACTGTAGTGTTCTGTGTTTTGCTCTCCTCATATGGAATCCTAGACAACAGATCTGCACATGTGTTCATGGTTCCGGGGATGTACTCTCTGATGGTATCGTAGGATTGGAGGTTAATGGACCATGTCTGCAGTTTCTTAGGTTGTTCATGTGTCTTAGAGAGCCAATTGACTAGGGGTTGATGATCCGTCCTGATTATGAGCCTGGTTCCTCGTACATAAAAATCAAATTTCTGTATTGCATAATGGATCGCGTATGCTTCCTTCTCTGTCGTCGACCATCTCTTTTGGGACTTAGAGCATGCGAAAGAAACGCGATAGGTTTCTCATTGGGGATTTCAGGCAAAATTGGTTTTTCGTGTAATGTGATGGGTTGGACCAAACATGCACCAATGACGTTGTCCGAGGCGTCGATATATAATACCATGGGTTTGGATGTGTCTGGGTGAGCAAGTAAGGGGATTGTAGTCAATGCATCCTTCAGGTACTCGAATGATTTCTGGAATTCAGGAGTCCATTTAAAACGAGCATACTTTTTTGTCAGTTCTATCAGGGGTGAAGCCGCACGGGAGAAGTTGATTATGTGGCGTCTGTAGTACCCAACGCACCCAATGAAACCTCTTACCTGCCGTACTGTACTGGGACTGGGCATTTCCCTGACAGCCTTTACTTTATCTTCGTCTGGACGTATACCATCAGCATTTATAACAAAACCCAAATATTTTGTTTCTTCTTTGAGAAACTCACATTTGCTTAACTTGAGTCTGATCTGGTGTTCCCTGAGCCTGTCAAATACTAGTTCCACTTTGTGAAGATGGTCCTCAATGGTTCCTGCTGTATGAATTAATATGTCATCGATATACGCGAGTGCGAAAGGTCGCATCTCCTTCAATACCTCATCCATCAATGACATATAAGTTGCCGGGCTTCCCTTGAGGCCAAAAGGCATGACATTCCATGCGTAACTGCCCATGTGTGTAGTAAATGTGGACTTCTTTTTAGCCTCCGGTGTCATGGTGTTGGATGTTCATTCTATTGGTCAAGAGGTAGTTGTAAGCTAGTGTATGGTGTCACTGGTCTATGCTAGCTTAAAATACGCGAATGGTTTTCTCAATAAAAATATCTCAGAAGTGTTCTTAAGTTGAACTCCAACAAGTAGTAGTCAATTTTCCAATTCAGGACTGCACGCAAGTCGTTGGTGAAAGTACATATTATTTATTGACACGATACAGACGGGAATACACAAGACGGTCATGGTTACAGATTACAGATGTAAAATGTCATACTTTAAAGTTGCTGATCATACTCTTAAATTCTTGGAGATACTTCAACAATCAAGTCCTCTTCTATCCACGTGAGCTGAGGATCACTTCTGTTACCCTCTAATATACATTTACAATGAAGTCCGTTGACCTTCTTCCAAGGACGTCTATCGTGGTAAACGGATTCATGTTCAAGGATCAATCTTTGATATCATACCCGTAAAATTCCCAGACTTTCTTCATACAATACTTATGTAGCATATATATAATCCAGACAAAGTTATACACGACAATACAATCAGGTTAGAGTCTTCTGTTGACTAACCTCTCCCAAAATCCATGCCATGACTTTGGCATTGGCGAAACGGCATATTAAAACATATGAAGCATACAAAATCAATTAACTTCGTTTCCTCGTAGGTATCCTCCCTCTACGGTAATTCAAACAAGGCAATCGACTCCGTTTGTCCATTCTAGGAATGACATACTACGATGGATTCCCGCTAGACCATAACTAGGAGCGGCCTGATACTTCAATTAAAACTCAATAAACATTCAATGTGAAATGGGGCGACACTTACATGATACTTCCACTATTGGCTTCGACATGAAGACCAATATATATATCAATAGAAATAATGGCTTCCACAAACTTGCCCCGAATACAAGAAATATTCCACGGACATCAACATGGTCCGTACTGCCCCATACAAAACATGACGTCACAATTCAAACTAGGTTACCCGTGCGTCCAAAGCAACTCACACTGCATTGTGCACGTCAGTGCGTGAATCAATCGAACGCACAAATAATATAACTATATTAAGACTGGTGCGTACATTTGGCAGGACCGAAGACTACCCCCTTAGGTAATAAATGTACGTAACAGCTCCCTTATTACCTCCCCTTAAAAAAAATTAATTCTATTAATTTTTTTTGAACTTAGTACCCGAGAGAGGTGAGTCAAAACTACAACAAGATATATGAAATGCATAAAGTTATACTATATTAAGAAAAGAATATTAAACGAAATCAATATAACCAAATGATAGTATGCATTAAAGCACACATACACAATCGACCTACTTTGGAACGATGTGGTAATATTCGAAGTAAAAACAAGTTGAAAATGAAAAATGAAAAAAACCATAAAAAAAGATGATAATAAAATTCAACTAAGTTTTCAAAAAAAAAAAAAAATTTGAAACATATGATTTCAAAAATGAAAATGAACAGCAACACTGATGATAATCAATGACAAGAGAATCAATAAAACAGAAAAATTGAAAATACAATGTGCAAAAATGAAGAAATGCAAAATTAAACACTTTAAGAATCAACACCCTTAATGTTTTCTAACACTAGTACGGTTGACTAGTGATCTAACAGTGAGATATCATAACTAAGACTCGTGAATGCAGGTATTACGTGACAGCTAAAAAGTTAGTATGTGTGTGATCCATAATTAATTAAATAGATTAAATTGAATTATTCTAATTAATATATTTCTTAATTACCAACAAATAACCAGTTACTAATATATTCTAAGTAATTCCAATATCACTCATTGTCAATGTTCAGTTACAACTAGTTAGAAATCGACGAGACGATGTTCTCAATGTTCCATACACGATAAAATATATTCTCGAACACGATATGTAGTGTAATATGTTCCATAGGAATAACAAATGTATATTTGTCGTTCTTAACAATATTTCCATACTAATAAAAAGTTACTGTAGTACCAATGTTCCCGTACTAATAAAATGTTACTCTAATACCACTGTTCCCGTTCTAATAAAACGTTACTATAGTATCAATGTTCTCGTACTAATAAAATGTTACTACACAAGAAATAATGTTATAATCTATAAGTAAGTATATCCTGGGTTATACTTATACGAATACTTCAGTTATATAACCAGTCTTTATAGATGTACAATCAATGATAATGTACAAAGTTATTCATGTTATCGGTGAGGATGTTTCAACATCTGGAAGTGGTTTAGTTTCGACAAGTTCGCTTGGGCATCTCGACAAACAGTCTGCGAACACATTCTTCACTCCAGGAATAGCTCGTATTTCAAAATTGAATGGTTGAAGCGCTATAGCGTAACGCGCTGACTTCGATGATTTAACGTTCTTCGTGTTCAGTGCGGTAAGAGCTTTTTGGTCAGATTCCACCACAGAGTGTGAGCCGAGGAGATAACGTTCCAGTTTTGTGATTGCCCACACTAATGCGAGGAGCTCTTTATCCAGAACGGAGTATTTGAGTTCGCTCTCCGTAAGTTTTCTGGACACGTACATCACCGGAAATAAGGTGCCGTTATATTCCTGCATCAAAACTGCAGCAATAGCGTAAGAAGATGCATCACTGCGAAGAATAAAAGTGAGATTTTTGTTAGGCAACCTCAAAAACGGTTCTTTTGAAAAAAAATCGTTTTATATAGTCTAACGCCGTTTGGTGATCCTGCGACCACTTTATTACATTAGATGTGCCTTTCTTCAGTAGAGACGAAAAAGGTGCAGTTATAGTAGACAAATGAGGGATGAATTTTGAATAGAACTGTATTAGTCCTAAAAGAGATCTAACTTGTTTTTTGTCTTAGGTGCTGAGATGTTTAAAATTTTAGAGACGTTACTGTCTTCTGTATACATGAAACCATGACCTATGCGGTGACCCAGAAATGAGATGTCATGAAAACCGACAAAAGCCTTTGAAGGTTTCGCTGTTAAGTTATAATCCCGTAAGGTAGAAAGTAAAGCTTTTAATCCATGAATATGTTCATCCCAAGAGTCACTGAAAAGACAGATGTCATCTATATAAGTAATGACATCGGGACGATGAGACAATATGCGGCGCATCATGCGTACAAAGGTAGCTGGCGCATTCATTAATCCGAATGGCATAAAATTCCATTGAAAAAGACCCCGTGGCGTCGAGAAAGCGGTGAATGGCTTTGCTTTAGGAGTGAGTGGCACTTGCCAATAGCCCTTTGAAAGGTCAAATTTCGAAAAGAATGTGGCATGAGATAATCTCTCCAATAAGTCGTCTAAAAGAGGTAACGGTTCCGCATCGAATTTTGTAACTTTGTTTAATTTCCTGTAATCTACGCAAAGACGTATATTGTTGTCCTTCTTCCTAATGATTACCATAGAAGAAGAATATGGTGATGAAGATGGTTCAATTATATTTAATTGAAGCATCTCATCCAATTCCTTATCAACCTTATCACGAAAGTGTAAAGGGATAGGATATGGGCGAACTCGAATAGGCGTATCGTCAGTCAGAATAATGTCATGTTGGATGACTGACGTATGACCTGGGATGTCAGTGAGGACATCCTCATACGAGTGTAGAATATTAGAGACTTGCTGACGTTGATCAGCCGAAAGAGTAGATGAGATTGTAACATCATTCCATTTCTCAGTGGAATGGAGTGGTACAACTGGTATTGGTAGTTGTACATCATCGAAAGAAGATTCTTCTTCTTGGATGACTGACAAACTAGAATAGTGTTGAATAGGAGGTGTAGGATCGTCAGTTGCCTGGAACACTGACTGTAGATAATCAGGACGTGAGTAATACTCCTTCAACATGTTAATGTGGAAGGTTTTATGTTTACCATTAACATCAACGATGTAGTCGACATCGGATATTCTTGAGATGATCCTGAAAGGACCTCTCCAGGTAATTAAAAGACGATTGTTATGCGCAGGGAGTAATACAAAAGCTTCGTCACCAGGAATAAGCTGGCGAAGACGTCTATACTTGTTTGCAAATAGACGAGCTTTTTCTTTGGCTTGTTCGGATGATGCAGTAGCTAGTCTACAAGCATCTATGATTCTCTTTCTCAGAGAGATCACATACTCATAAGAGGATTGAGTTTCCTCTTCAATATTCTCGTCAACCAATAAGTCGTGGATTAACGACATCGGACCGCGTGGTTGCATGCCAAAAACTAGCTGGAATGGAGAAAACCCCGTGGCTTGATTTTGTACTTCGCGATACGCGAACAGAGCAGCGGGTATGACCCGATCCCAGTCTTGGGGATGGTCTTGGGTCATCTTACCCAACAACTGCTTGAGTGTCCTATTGAGACGCTCAATTAACCCATTTGACATCGGATGATAAATAGAACTAAGAGATCTGTCTATACCTAATGTCTTCATAACTTGAGACATGGATTCAGAAATGAACTGAACCCCATGATCCGACAAGATTTTCCGTGGAAAACCAATGCGTGAGAAGATTAACATCAATGCCTCTGCTACACTGGCAGATGAAGTGTTCTTGAGAGGGATGGCCTCAGGCCAACGAGTGCACATATCAATGCACGTAAGAATATGCGTATGCCCTCTAGCAGATGGAAGCATCGGACCAATAATGTCTATAGCCATTTTATCAAATGGTCTAATCGGGATGTCCGCAGCTTGAATAGGAGCCGCATGAAATGGACCCCGTACCTTAACTTCCTGACATATCAAACAGGACCGACAATAGAGAGTGATGTCCCTATGGACGCCTGGCCAGTAGAATGCCGAAAGCACTCTGGATTTGGTACGCGAAAAACCCATATGGCCCGCACATTGCGAGTCATGCGCATGTCGTAATATACGAGATCTCATAGAGGATGGGACTAAGATCTGATAACATAAGGATGAATCCTTTTCCCGTATTACTCTAACCAAAATCCCATTTTTAAGTATAAAGTCATGTCTAGATTTTGCAAGTTTGTTGCTGGTATTCTTTTTGTTCACATACTGAAAATTTTTTTTTAATGAATCATCATTCTTTTGCAATGTTGCAAACAACTCCCGTGAAATAGGAGCATCATCATCACAAGTGGTATGAACTGTAGGTTCAATAGGTGTATCATGCGACATATTAGTAGCTTGCGCTCTAGTCACTACTGCATTTGCAGTTTGAATATGTCGCTCTTCCCATTCAGCAATTTGCTGTGGTGTACACTCTTTAATACCATGTATGCGACCAAGTATTACATCACAAATTGGATTTGGAAGGAGACATGCCTGGATCTTTCCTGAAAAAAATGGTGTATTAAGGTCAATAATAGCAGTGGGAAATGTTTCAACGGTGCCACCAAATGTCACACACTTGACAACCCTGCCCGTGGCACAACTTGGGTTGATCAGCGAAGTCCGGACGCCCACAGTACTACAACCTGAGTCAAATAGGAGAGAGCATGAAATGTTGTTGACAAATCCCTTGTTAAACTTAAGAGAGCCCTGTCCCTGGTGTACTGACGCAGCAGTGGCCGTACAGACTGCAGGTAGACTAGGCAAGGTATGTCCGCAACGCAGCGTCGTGATCGCCTTAGGCTGGAAAAGAGTCGAGCATTCTGGACAGTCTTTCACCTGGGTACAATCAAGAGAACAAGACATAGCATTGTGAGTTTCAGCTACTTTACCCTGTTCAATGTTAGCCTGTGTATCACTTAAAGCGACATTAGAATGTCTACCCGTATTACTCGACGATCTATCTCTACGACGCGATCGATTTTGATTATTTGCATTAAAATTGCCATAATTGTCGTTTCTGCTTGAGTTAAAATTTGGATGAGTCCGATAATTTGTATAATTAAAGTTATGATGTTCTTTAAAATTTTTATTCCAAGAACCTTGTCTGTTTTGCGGACCCTGAGATCTTGATCTCCAGTTTTGTTTATTATAATGTCCTTGATTATTTTTAAAATTATTGTTACCAAAATCTCGCGATCTGTGAGCTTGGTTCCAAGAAACATTAAATGGAGCAGATTGTTGAAATTGCTTCCCTTTGTAAAAGTTATCATTGTTAAAATTGTAATTATTTCCCTTATTGACATACCTGTCAGCACTAAAGGAACGATTTCGTGAAAAATTGTTTTGTTGTGCTGCAAAAGCAACAGGCAATTCATTCTTAATCTGTGCATTACTTAGATCCATGGTTGGGTGAGCAGTGCAAAAATTTTTTGCATGTTCTTCTAAGTCTTTCATAGATAAAGGTTTCCGTTCGTGTAAAAATGCGAGAAATGTAGGATTTACAGACGATAGTACCTTATCGCGCATCAGTAAATCGAAGAGACCTTCATACGACTTTTCAATTTTGGATAATTCGATCCATCTTTCTAGGGTTAGTCGTATTTGTGACAGAAAATCACTGAAATTTCTGCTTGATTGCGGTAGCAATGTACGAAATCTTAATCGGTATTCATCTTCTGTCATTTGAAATTTCTTCAGAAGTGCGGCTCTAAGAGCATTATAATCATTCTTCTCATTAATACTGGTAGTATGATAAACTGCTAAAGCATCCCCAGTAAGTAACCTGGATAAATATGTGCAATACAGTGTTTTATCCACGTTATAAGACCTACAAGTGGCCTCAAATCTATCTAGGAAAAATATTACGTCATCCGACGGGGGATTAAATTTAGGTAATTTAAGGTGAATTTCCTTAAAATGATCATGTCTGGATGAAGTTTGGCTTTCAAAAGTTCTCTGAGAATTAGCTTCCTGAGTTAACCTAAGTCTCTCATATTCTGACTCTGCTAATTTTAGTTCATGCTGTCTTTTTTTATCATTCTCCTCCATCTCAAGCTGAAGTCGTATTGTATTTTGTTCAGCTATTAATCTTCTTTCTTCCATTTCCTTTTGTTTAACTTCCATTTCCTTTTGTTTAACTTCCCTTTCCTTTTGTTTATCTTCCATTTCCTTTTGTTTATTTTCCATCTCAATCTTAAGTCTTTCTTCAGCCTCCCTTTGCTTCTGTTCTGCCTCTCGCTGAAATCGTTTTTCTTCTAATTCAGCGGCCAATCTCATTTTTTTCTCTTCTTCCTCAGCCTGAAATCTCATCTTCTTTTCACTTTCCTCAGCGGCTAATCTCATTTTTTTCTCCTCTTCCTCAGCTATAAATTTCCTCTTCTTTTCATCTTCCTCAGCATCAGTACGTTTTTGATCTGCCTCAAATTTCAAATTTTGTAATCTTAAAGTTTCTAGCTTTCTCTGTTCGGCTTCTATTTCTTGAGCTTTCTTATATTCTGCAAGTGCAAATGCTTTTGCTTCCTCAGGAGCCATCTGAAGAGCTTTTGCTTGCTTAATGAAATAATCTAGTGGATACATTATGCTTTATAAGTAGTCACAATACTCTAGATTTATAAAATGATAATTAATCAATGTAAATTA
The DNA here is from genome assembly GCA_024509875.1 of Oreohelix idahoensis. NCBI lineage: Eukaryota > Metazoa > Mollusca > Gastropoda > Stylommatophora > Oreohelicidae > Oreohelix > Oreohelix idahoensis. The sequence continues at coordinate 346,602 of JAMPIV010009786.1, forward strand.
ATTACCCTTGTTACTTTGCCAAGTGTACGTCGTTCCTGTCCTAGAACGGTATCTTTTGTTATCATATAGTTATGAAATATATCAATAATCAATATAGTAATTTATGTAATGAAATGTCATGAAAGCAACAACGTGAAAGACAATAGAAACATTACCGACAAGACACGATAATCAAAGACGAGTGAACACAATCGTAGAAATCAACAAAATTAGAAATGTATAACTAAAATAGAATATCGTAAAAATTTACGATGACAACTACGATCAGATACTCAACAGGACAATTGACAACACAGTGTAAAAACATAGGTTTTGTAAAAAACTGAACGACAGGAAAGGTGAGACGGACGCATAATACAAACAAAATTCATCATAAAACTAAATACGAGTAAAAATAACTACCAAAAACAACAAGTAAACGTGACGAAACAGCTAAACAGATACTATCATAAGGAACAATTAGCGATCGGAACTTCGGCAAGGTTTCTAGCCTTGGACCGGAATTATCGCTCAATTGAAACTTACAAGACGAGCCCTACAGAACGTCTGACGAAGAGCCCGAATTGGCTTCGAGATGGATCTCGTTCGTCAGATCAACCTCCCTACCTCCCACGACGAATATAAAACATATAAAATATAACATAACAAATATATATGTGGACATAACTACATGAGGCACAGCTACGTAATAAAGTGTATAATGATACTTCGTTTATACTTATCTCGCGTGCAAGAAAAACTGTGCCTCGTCTCCGTGGATGTACGTCTGAGGATAAAATACTTCGCTCTGCGTATACACAACAGCTCGCACGTAATAATGACGAATAGGTGATCCCAAGGCAGTCAGTCACTGTAAAACTTGACGTGGAGGTTGATTGATGACCTTGAGCATTTGGTAGCCGTAAGTTGATTCTGATTCATTATCACACTAGGTTCCAAGTTTGAGATGTTGTCGCCTTGAAAGTTCAAATCTTCTTTTCAATCGATACTTGGATTGAGTCCGTTCCTGTGAAATTATTTATTTCCAGACCACACTGGCATACCATTTACTGTTGGATGTTCATTCTATTGGTCAAGAGGTAGTTGTAAGCTAGTGTATGGTGTCACTGGTCTATGCTAGCTTAAAATACGCGAATGGTTTTCTCAATGAAAATATCTCAGAAGTGTTCTTAAGTTGAACTCCAACAAGTAGTAGTCAATTTTCCAATTCAGGACTGCACGCAAGTCGTTGGTGAAAGTACATATTATTTATTGACACGATACAGACGGGAATACACAAGACGGTCATGGTTACAGATTACAGATGTAAAATGTCATACTTTAAAGTTGCTGATCATACTCTTAAATTCTTGGAGATACTTCAACAATCAAGTCCTCTTCTATCCACGTGAGCTGAGGATCACTTCTGTTACCCTCTAATATACATTTACAATGAAGTCCGTTGACCTTCTTCCAAGGACGTCTATCGTGGTAAACGGATTCATGTTCAAGGATCAATCTTTGATATCATACCCGTAAAATTCCCAGACTTTCTTCATACAATACTTATGTAGCATATATATAATCCAGACAAAGTTATACACGACAATACAATCAGGTTAGAGTCTTCTGTTGACTAACCTCTCCCAAAATCCATGCCATGACTTTGGCATTGGCGAAACGGCATATTAAAACATATGAAGCATACAAAATCAATTAACTTCGTTTCCTCGTAGGTATCCTCCCTCTACGGTAATTCAAACAAGGCAATCGACTCCGTTTGTCCATTCTAGGAATGACATACTACGATGGATTCCCGCTAGACCATAACTAGGAGCGGCCTGATACTTCAATTAAAACTCAATAAACATTCAATGTGAAATGGGGCGACACTTACATGATACTTCCACTATTGGCTTCGACATGAAGACCAATATATATATCAATAGAAATAATGGCTTCCACAAACTTGCCCCGAATACAAGAAATATTCCACGGACATCAACATGGTCCGTACTGCCCCATACAAAACATGACGTCACAATTCAAACTAGGTTACCCGTGCGTCCAAAGCAACTCACACTGCATTGTGCACGTCAGTGCGTGAATCAATCGAACGCACAAATAATATAACTATATTAAGACTGGTGCGTACATTTGGCATGACCGAAGACTACCCCCTTAGGTAATAAATGTACGTAACACATGGGGATACTCCAGAACCCTGACCTAGCGTCTAAGAAGGTAAAGTATCTCGAGGTGCCAAGGGTCGCGAGAATGTCATCAATTCTGGGTAGTGGGTAGGAGATTGTCTTTGTGATTTTGTTCAAAGCGCGGTAATCGCAACATAATCTATTTGAGCCATCCTTCTTCCTAACTATGACGATAGGTGACGACCATGGTGATATATGGAACGTGCAATGATGCCTGCTGATAGCATCTCATTAATGGATCTTTCCACTATCTCTCTGATTTTTGAGTGGGGTGTGGTAAGGTTTTAGGCTAATAGGCTCTTCGGTAGTGGTATTAATTTCCATTTGGACTGTTGATGTACGACCCAATTCCAAATCATTTAAGGCAAAGACATCTTGATGTTTTTTAACAAAAGCGGCGAGCCTTTGTTGGTGTTGGGCCGTAGTATGTAAGGTGTCCAACAACTGTGATAATCTGTCTTCGGTATTTGTTTTTATGGCCATTATACATACTTGTATTTGATCGTTGTGTTTGAAATTTCACTCCTCTTTCATGAAAATGGTCCAGTGATCTCTCTGATTCTCTCTGGCAATATTTATTGTTGCTCTCTGGTTCTCTCCGGCAATATCTATTGTTGCTCTCTGATTCTCTCCGGCAATATGTATTGTTGCTCTGTGGTTCTCTCCGGCAATATCTATTGTTGCTCTCTGATTCTCTCCGGCAATATGTATTGTTGATCTCTGGTTCTTTCCGGTAATATGTATTGTTGCTTTCTGGTTCTCTCCGGCAATATCTATTGTTGCTCTCTGATTCTCTCCGGCAATATGTATTGTTGATCTCTGGTTCTCTCCGGTAATATGTATTGTTGCTCTCTGGTTCTCTCCGGCAATATCTGTTGTTGCTCTCTGATTCTCTCCGGTAATATGTATTGCTGCTGTCTGGTTCTCTCCGGCAATATCTATTGTTGCTCTCTGATTCTCTCCGGCAATATGTATTGTTGATCTCTGGTTCTCTCCGGTAATATGTATTGTTGCTCACATATCTGTGTCCGGTACTTCGATTGGTGGTGATTGGCGGGCTCTGGTATCTCCAGTTGGGTGTCTGCCATCGTCTGCACGGTGCAAAGTTAATGTCCTGGGGTTGCTTGCAAGTGACCATATTCACGCATCGTTTGATTTCTGGTTGACGTCTATCCATGGAAATAGACTTTCGTGACTGTCGAATTATAAGCTGGTCTTCCATGTCTGCATAATTCAGCTGATAATCCTCGTCGCTGACGTGGTCCTCGTAGCTGCTATTTATCCTGGACTTGTAGCATTGTCCTCTAGGTAATCGACTACTTGTAATTGTTCTCATCTGCTGTGGGTATCCGCCAGGCCGTTGAGAATACTGTTAGTCACCAAAGAATGCGGGGCGGTGTGGAGTAGTGCGGAAGCTGACAAGGAATAGGGGACTGATGGGTATCAGAGTGTGGTATGATCTGATAATTCTTCCTGTGTCTTTCATTGTATCTACGTTGGGGTGTACAGTTGCTTGAGTCATCTATTTCCTGTGGCAGGTTGCGATATTTGGTTACGCCCATCCGTTCTTTTGTGCAGAGTTGTGTTTCCTTGTTTTGATTAGGTTTCTCTGTGTTAATGGTTGTGATCGGTTTATTTAGATGATAATTTGTAGACTTTGTTGTCGTAGATGGTTGTACATTAGCTGGTTCCTTATATCTTTCGGAAGGAAGTGGAGACCTGTGTGTGCGCCATGTTTTGTCTCCAATTGTGCAGTTTTGTATGGCCTCTTTGTTTATAAGGGGGGGGGGGGAAGATTAAATTTTGCAATTATCGCACCTCTCGCAATGGATGATGTTTTTCCGGAGGTATTTACGATCATGATGGGGAAATCTCGGGAGCTTGTAATTTCTGCAATGCCCTCAGTAATGAATATCAGTGGATCATCGTTTATATCTTTATCCAGCAACGGTGCAATTTCTACAGTCTGTCCGGGTCGAATGTAGTCTGATCCCTTTACACGACCTTTGGTTATTAGTAGTGAGTTTTGTGGAATAGTCACTGGAGCTGTAAGGCGTACTAACGAAGCTATGTGTAAATCATCCTGGAGGTTGATGTATTCTCCGTTTAGTCTAATCTTGTGTAGATCGTAGTATATTTGGGCCTGGTGTTTGTTCAGGACATCACGTCCAATAATAATATTCCGAGACATACCGCGTGTAATAATGAATTTATGGTTTATTTTCTGTTCCCCAATGTGGAATGTGATAAACGCAGTACCAAGGGATTTAATTTCCTGGCCGATAACCGATGCCATGTAAGTTTTCGTAGGGTGAAATTTCACACATTTCTGAATTTTTCGAAAAAGTTGTTCTCGTATTAGGCTTACCCATGCTCCGGTATCCACCAATGCTCGATAATGCATGCCCTGAATAGAGATGAGAAAGGAACTCGGGTCTGGGTGGATGTTAATATTATTTACTACAGTCTGCTGCCTGTTATTGCGGTGAGAATGATGTTCTGTGTTGTGTGGGACCTATGGGGTTTATAAGTGTTCCACTCTGTATAGCTCACGTCAGCGGTCCGATCTAACGTGTACTTGGTCCGTTTCCCGAAGCAGGGAAATATTGTGGTCTACCTCTGGCAAAACCATGTTGAGTTGCGTATGCGCGGTTGTTCTGTCCTTGTTGTGGTTGGTTATAACCTCGAGATTGATTATGTTGATACGTTCTATGTCCTTGTCTACCATTTCCGAATGATCCTTGCTGGTGTGATTGGCATGTACGAGAGACATGCCCATTTTGTCCACATGTGTAACAGATAATCGTATTGATATTTTGGACATTCTGTTGCCTCGGTTGGTGTGCTTGCTGGAACTGACGTTGCTCGGGCTGATGGCGTGTAGATCGATGTTGGTGACGGTGCCACTGCTGTCTTGAGTGACCGATTTCCATTGGCTCGTGGTCATTGATTTTTCTTGATGGATTTTCCTCAAAAGCGACCACGCGTGCTGTTTGTCGGTTATATCACTATACCGTGCAATTAATTTTTTTCTTCTTTAACGATGCATAGGTCTCCATTGGGTACATGAGGGAGCGCCGTCGAAGAAAATCCGTCACGAGAGATTCCGATGACAAGTATGCAATTTTGATCTTTTCCTTGTCATTTGTAGCATTTACCATGGAACTAAACTTGTCTATGTTCATTAGCCATATCCGGAATGTCTTTGAATCGCCGTTGAAGGGAGTTAAAACCGAGCGAATTTGGTTATATTTATTATAGTGATCTACATTGGATAGCGTGTCTGTTATCCGTTGCAACGCGGTCATTGTGGGTTCGGCCTCTACAGGTAAGGGTATGTTAGCAGGATGGACGCTTGCCTGTTGCATTTCCTGTTGCTGTTGTAGCTGCTGTGCATATAACGCCTACTTTTGTTGCTGTTGTTGCTGTAGTGTATACAACGCTTGTTGTTGCTGCTGCTGTTGTTCTTGATATGGATGCATTATAGTGATTCTGCCTGTCTGCTTTCACTAAAGAATAGGGCAGGTCATGGCGCCAATGAATGTGTTATGTGCCCGCGTCAGTTAAATGTGCAAGTAGTTATATTGATTTTATTTTCAACTGGAATTAATCCTTTTGATGTTGTTGTTATTCAAGTGCTAACTGGCCTTCCGCCAGAGATGGTAATACTTGACTTGTGCTCATTTTTCTTTCCAGGTTCATTCTTTCCTTTAGGTTTAGTGATAAGCAATCTCTTATAATGGTTTTCAAATGATCCAACTGTAACACAGCAATTGTAGAAAATTCAATTAGAGTTTATTGATGTCATTAGGCAAACACTGTAAATTTGACAATGATGGTTGGTTATCCAAGAGGAATATTTATATATCCACAATGAAATATATATATATATATATATATATATATATATATATATATATATATATATATATATATATATATATATATATATATATATATATATATATACACACACATATATATATATATATATCGAATGGAATAATATACTAACTTGTCTACTTAAAAACTTGTCTTGATATTCTCAAAGACGAAGTTCACTTAACATTATTTGTAAAATCCTCAAAAGTCCAAAATCATGGAATCATTGGAATCATAAATCCTGAAATCACTGCCCTTTCTCGCACTTCTCTCCCATTTAAACTATTTCTTCTTTTTTTCCGCCAATTTTCACACGATGCTTTCTTTTTTCCTCACGGTACAATTATCTACATTTGCACACGTTTTCTCAGCTTTTCGACTTTTCCCCACACGTCTCTCTCTCTAAACAACGGAAAAAACCAAAATAGCAACTCTCACTTCACAAAATTTTCCATTCAAAACACGCATTTAATATTTTCCTTGGGATTGCACTATCTTTGTCTCTCTTCATCGTGACTGCCAACTGAACTTTAATGACCCTGCGTTTTGTGCGAAAACGCCTTATTTGCTTTACGCCTGTTATTTCTATATTCTAACACGTATAAATGGTAGTGTAGTAAGCCATGCGGTCACACCTGTATTAGTGCTGGCGACAGCCATATGTACTTTCCCTATCTCCCGTACTGGGGAGCACTTCTGCAGCAGACGTTGAAACACGAACTGCATATTTAACAAAAATAGAAGTCGTCTCTTGGTGTTTGGGGGAATAAGTTAATCGATTTTGATGTTCCCGCATCTTTCATGACAAATTAATTGAATACCTTGAAGCGACATTCTTGATAAAAAAAGGCATAAGATTAATTAGCATTATGTACTAGGAAGAGAGTGTGTTACCGGGACCTGGAAGGTGAGTAAAGAATAGTAATACCTTTCCCTACAATGCATGTCATAAAAAGCGACTAAGGAGGGTTGGACACTGGGTCTTTTTTCCCCCATCCTGTGGAAAAAAAGAAATGTTAAACCACAAAAACTTCAACAAATATGGCCAGGTCAACTAGGAACGAGCTGGCCCTCAATGCATGTATACCCTGATTAGATAGCGCAGACTACTCTGGCTTGGCCAAGTTCACCGCATGGAGGAAGGCTACATTCCCAAAGATATTTTCTACGGACTACTGGCAGACGGCAAAGAACAGCTGGGCGACCACAGCTGAGATTCAACGACGTGTGCAAGAGTGATATGCATGTGATGGAGAATTCATCATCCTGGGAGGACGAAGATGTCGATCGCACCAAGTGGAGATGCTCCCTACGGCGTCGCCTCAGATTGGGTAAAGAGAGGCTTCTATCACAAGTACAAGATACGTCGAAAGGAAAATCAGACAAAACGCAGATGAGGGTTATCACTTCAAGGGCGCATCATCCCCGTAGACAGTCACGACAAGAGGCGGGTATCACTGGGAACGAACTGTGACAATAAGATTTGGCAAGATATACACACACTATCTGGAAGTGTATTGTGGCCTTGCCTGCTAACACACATACACACACACATACACTATCTGGAAGTGTATTGTGGCCTTGCCTGCTAACACACACACATATACACTCTATCTGGAAGTGTATTGTGGCCTTGCCTGCTAACACACACACACATATACACACTATCTGGAAGTGTATTGTGGCCTTGCCTGCTAACACACACACACACACACACACACACACATATACACACTATCTGGAAGTGCATTGTGGCCTTGCCTGCTAACACACACACACATATACACACTATCTGGAAGTGTATTGTGGCCTTGCCTGCTAACACACACACACATATACACACTATCTGGAAGTGTATTGTGGCCTTGCCTGCTAACACACACACACACACACATATACACACTATCTGGAAGTGCATTGTGGCCTTGCCTGCTAACACACACACACATATACACACTATCTGGAAGTGTATTGTGGCCTTGCCTGCTAACACACACACACATATACACACTATCTGGAAGTGTATTGTGGCCTTGCCTGCTAACACACACACACACACACATATACACACTATCTGGAAGTGCATTGTGGCCTTGCCTGCTAACACACACACACATATACACACTATCTGGTAGTGTATTGTGGCCTTGCCTGCTAACACACACACAAACACACCACACACACACACATATACACACTATGTGGAAGTGTATTGTGGCCTTGCCTGCTAACACACACACACATATACATATTATCTGGAAGTGCAATGTGGCCTTATCTGCTAACGCACAAACATAAACACACACAGAGTACAGATAGAATGTATACAAGAACTAATCATCACTGGAAAATTAATTATCACCACCATTATCATTTTTCATGTCGCTGTCTATTGAGCATGAAGCACCCCCCACGGCCACCCCCCCCTCCTGCAGCTGGTCGTCAGAAAGTCTGCCCTAAAGCAGGAATGTGCTCTTGCAGTGGTAGTTACTGTAGTCATTTGTTTGACTGTATGAGGTTGCCAGCTCTGTGTACAACCTCATATTCGTCGCCTCATAACATGCCTTAAGGAGTGGTAACCCTATTCTTTATTTGTCCCTTCAGATTATTAGTTCTGGAAACACAACAAAAAAGACGTGAAGCTGGTTCGAACATTAACACTGAGAAAACGGGAAATAAGATCCAATACCATAATTCCCGCCGTAAGTACGTCGGTCGGTCGGTTACACCGCCATTTGCGCACTTATCTATTTTCGAGAGAGTACATTAACTTTAATCACAACTAAGGAGTGTAAATGTGGTTGAAAGTTAGACAATAATTGTATTGTTTTTCTCCCGAAAATAGATTTCGCACTAATACGGTGCGTGAGCGTGTATTGATACCACCATATGTGAGGGTTGAACCCACGACATTCGCGTTATCAGCACGAAATCGTGCGCTGGGAAGGTATGCCGTCGCAGTGGAATGAGAGACATGGTGATTAATCTTCCGTCTGCGCATCGTGACTGGCTTAAAAGGTACATCATACTGCATGTGCTGAGTATGATGTTTATTGGAAATCGATCCCATTGGTTTGGAGCATGTCGTAGAAGACTGCTCATATGGTACTGCTAAACCTTCTTTAAGAGATGTAATGGGTCTAGTATGATCAGGTAAGTTTGTACTATCCGTTATATCAACATTAAGTGCACCAATCTGACTGCTATTAGCAAATTTTGTGTCACCTTTGACGACCTCATATGCACTCTTAAGAGTAGATGCACTGTGAGCATGTAGTTTACAATGTGGATGCTGAACAGTGTTAGTAGTTACATTTGAGTATGTCGTGACAGACTGACCGGAAGATCCAGTCAATGCTGATGGTAGGGAAGCATTGACTGTTTTTTTTTAAGACAACACTTAGTATAGCGATCCTGATCAAAATAAATTTAACCAATCTGAATGTTTGGATCACATTCAACGAACTGGTCTGTATTTTTACGACTCAGATCCTGTATGTTTACGTTGTGTTTAGTATTTACGTTTGGCTTCTTACGCCAAGATTTAACCTGATCCTGTTGATTATGGGAAACACTTTCCCCCGTGGGTATAGGATGATCTGTTGGACAGTTCGCCACATCGTTTTTACTGTTGTTGGCATGTCGCCATGAAGATGTCCCAGCATGACAGTTATCACGAGGAAAATTGTATCTGCCTCGAAAAGAGGTTTTTTTTTCTTTACTCGGGCGAGATAACTCGTTAACATCCCTCTTGGTATTGCCTGTACGTTGCACATCCCCTCTGTTGTCGCCTGAGGGTGCCAACAGTTTATGCTTTAAAACGATATCTAACAAGTTATCAACCCTATTTCGTAACTTAGTAATTTCACTATTTTTTCGTGAGAGTTCCTCACCTTGCCTGACATTTAGCTTTTTGAGTTCGACCGTTATACTTTTTTCTTTATGCAATAAAGTATCAGATGCGACTATTTTTTTCTTATACTCATTTTCGAGTTGCACATAACACTGTTATTTGTCACGGATTGCTATGTCCTTTTCCAGAACAATTGATTCCAGACGCGTTACCTCCAACTTCAACTCCTGAAGCTGAGGGACATGAGATTGAACTTCCTGTAGTATTCTCGTCTCTAATTCGACTTCTCTCATGGTTCTCTTTTTCCTTGCCATCTTCTTCAATCTCCTCTTTTGTGCTTTCTCAATATGTGGTTGTAGTCGGGCAACTTGAATCATAAGTCCCTGGATCTGAACAACCTGTGCCTGAATTTGTGTTTTCAAAGTTTCTTTTGACGGGGTACTTGATTTAAGACGATCAATTTTAGCCGATAAATCATGAATGTGCATGGCTTGTATGTGAAGTTTCCTTTGATAGGCTGCGGCATTATCTTTCGAAATCTTCAATGTGAGTCCTTGAACCTCAGAATCTAAAGTTTTATTTTTATCCAAGACAGTCTCTAATGACGCCTTAGAATTTGCAAGTTCCACTTGTAACGATCTGAAGTTCGACCTATCAATATTGGCCTGCAATTTTAGGGCCATCAACTCTTTGTCTAAATTGTCAATTGACTTCTCTCTGTTTGCAACAACATCCAATAACTCATCTTCTCTCCTATACCATCTCTCTTCCATAGAAATATCATCACATCTCCCATTCTCTACCTCTTCTAGATTGACCATGATAAAACTCCGAAGAGCTGGTCCTTGTAACCCAAACTCCTTACCTTGCCTGAGCAAATATTCCAAGGCAGACATATTAACTTTTTAAAATAGACTTACTTAGTCTTAACAACACTATAATTTTCTTCTTTCTCCACTTGTTTTATAGTGGGAAATATATAATATGACTTATTCCAACTATATTCCACCAATTAATTCAAAATAAACCTATTGTCATGACCTAAAGGACTTACTTAGTTAAGGTAGTTAGTCAATGTACCAAATTACTGGTGCTTTGCAACAGCATCAATGCAAATGAATTATCAATATTATTGAGCAATAATAATAGTGTAGTATGACGGACAAATAGTAGTGAAACAACAACAAAAATTATGCATGAACTGAAAATTAATGGGATTAGACAAGTACAAGTGACCAAGACAATGTAATAACAGCAGCAAGTAAACGAAAAAGAATGCAAATGGGAAACTAAGGAGAAAACAACAAATAGAACAGACTTACTGCTAAAAAAACAGGACAGGACCTGTAACAATATATAAATGTAAAAAAGTGATAGAAGGTTAGACTAGCATTACGAACAGATTGGCTGTTAACTAGGGAGAAGAAAAACAAAACCAACACACAACAAGAACTGACAACTAGAAGGACGCAGCAGCACACCTAAACAAATTAGGTCACATCAAACAGGCAGTGAACCAAAACGTCGGCGAGTAGACTCGGACCGGAAATTTCACTGCTTGACAAATGTAACCAAAGCCTACAGAAACATCTGCTGTGCGGTCATTTTACAATGACATGTGTCGCTATCAACAGATCTGTACAAAGACATAGAAACAAAGAAAAATAAAAACACAGATATCAAAAAGGCTTACACCACGGCAGAGGTGCAAGAGTGTAATAAACAGGCACTTATCTTATCGCAATCCAACCAGATGCAAGCCCGAAAAGAAACGTCAACACTGGAACAACACTGTCCGTCAATAACAGTGAAGCACAGATGAAAATGTAAACAAGTCCACGGTCGCAGTCAGATGGGCATCATGAACTGTGTAGATCTTGAGACGTTGTAAAGACTTGGCACAAAATAACTTGACATCGCCGTGGTATAGACTTGAAACTTGAAATAATCTTACAAACGTTGTGATGTAGACTGAAACACGAAATAAACTTGCCAAACGGTTGGCTTGAAATTGTAATCTTGGACGTTACGGCGAACAATAGTAGGTTCGAGTAAGAAACTGGAACATTGGACATGCGCAATGGCAAAATTCGTTATCCAACTGGACCCGCTGGTAATAATTGGGGCCCGCGCCCCTTAAAGGAGTATACTGGGCCGAAACACTTGTCCGATGGGGGACTTCTTCTGATAATCAGATTGCCTCCTGTTGTATCGCTCTGTAAAGAGTTTCCTATCATAGTTGCATGGTCAAACCAGTGACAATCGGAAAAAGACCGATGGACTTCTGGAAAGACAGATGACACTGGGAAAGACTAGAAACCGGCTGACCGGGTTAGCACCCCGTAAGCTGTATTACAATTGCTACAGGACCCAAAAATAATAGATGCCCCCAGGATTCACCGAAGAGGGGGGGGGGGGGAATGAAGAATCCACGCTAGATAGATGTACTTAATAAATTATGAAATTGTACTCATTTGACTTGTTAAATTTTAAACTGTTAAATTTTGAGTTACTTTTTCTAATTTAATTATATACTGTTCACACAAAAAAAAAAAAAAAAAAACGCAACATTATTGCAGTGGTAATGGACACCAAATTTCAAACTTGTACCAAAATTTTATTTTACGGAATTAATGTTTCAATCTTTGCATGAAGAAACTTTCAGACTTTAACAATGAAATGATGTTCATTAAATTTGGTTTGGACTTTTATTCTTTGCGACTGAGGCCTCCGTTTCAGTAAGGTGTATGGCCTCCTCTGGCCTCTATCAGAGAACGACATCTCCTTGACATGGATCCGATTAGCCGTTGGATCTGTTGTTGTGGGATGGCTGCCAACTCTTCCCGCAGTGCAAGAGACAACTGTCGGAGATTGGCTGGAGCCACGTCTCGCTGGCGGAGTCGTCTGTCGAGTTCATCCCATAAGTGTTCTATGGGGTTCATGTCTGATGACATGGCTTGCCACGGAATGGTCTGGACGTTGTTGTCAGCGAGGAACTGGGTGGTGAGTTGTGCCACATGAGGTCGAGCGTTATCCTGCTGAAAAATCGACCCTCGTGCAGCCAGAAGTGGAAGGACGTGAGGACGAAGAATTTCAGCGACGTATCGTTGGGCATTCAGGCGTCGTTCAATTTGCACCAGGTCACTTCTTCCCATGAAGTTGATCGCCCCCCACATCAGTACTCCTCCACCACCATGTGGAGGAGCCTCATCAACGCTGTTCTGGGCGTAGCGCTCATGGACTCTGCGGTAAACTCTTCTCCGTCTATCGTGTCGCTGGAGCACAAAAAATGATTCATCACTAAACCAAACCCGTCTCCAGTCTTTCCCAACGGTCCATTGACGATGCTGGTTCGCCTACTGCAGTCGGTTCTGGCGATGCCGGTCCGTAAGAACAGAACCTCTGTAGGGTCTTCTAGCTTAAAGACCAGAGTCGTGCAGCAGGTTCTTTACCATTTGATCTTAAATTCGACGAGCTGCTGACATTGACTGGACTGTGGAGGACGCAGATGCAAGCCGATTCATGAGGTGACGCAGCCGTATGAAGCGGTCTTCGGCAGGAGTTGTGACTCTGGGTCTTCCACTGCGCGGCCGGTCTGCCACTGAGCCAGTTTCTTGAAATCGCCTCCAAAGGCGACTAATGGTGCTTCTAACCACATTAAATTGTCTGGCCACTACACTTTGTGACTGTCCAGTCTGTAAACGTCCAATGATGATGAGTCGTTGTTCTGTAGTGAGATGAGCCATACTTGCGCATTGAATTTTCAACTGAATTTATTCGAGGAGCGTCAATCTTTTATAGGCATTCAATAATATGGTCAGAGAGTTTTGTGTTCAGTAAGTTTCACGGGATTCTCATGAACCTGTCACGAGTTATTGTCAAAAATGTTGTTTTGACCTTGACCTCTTTCATGACCTCACGAATCATGAGGTGAGTACAATTCAGGTAACCACGAGAAGTTAATTACCAGGTGGACACAGTCGATAGGTTGACTGATGTCCAATCAGCGAATATCTTTTATAAATGTAACGCCAAAAAAGTTGCGTTTCTTTTTTTGAACAGTATATTATCACATAGTGTTACTATAGCGAAAGTGGCGCAGTACACTTCTGAAACCTAAATCTATTGTCCAGCTCAGAGTATTCACAGCTGTAACTCAATTGTGGTACCAGTGTACTTCTCTGGCACTGGAACTTCATACTTTCTAGAGAGAAATTCTACTTCTTCTCTACCACCATAATCACACTAGAAAAACCTTTCGCTACAAATAGGTCGACAAACTAACAAAAACAGAAAGAAAGCAAGCACAAGTAAAATTCATAAACAATTAATGAAAATCATATGACCTCTAAATTGAAACAGCTGGTGTCACTGTCTTAAACTCCAGAGGGATTTTGGGTTTGTATTCCGTGGTGAGGAATCAGGATAGGACTTCTCGGCTAGAGTAAAGGGCAGATTCCTTGCTGAAGAGAGCGGAGCTTACATGACTACAACTTGCAGCCCTGAAGCGGCTGTCTAAAATTCCATCAATTAGGGCAGTTATTGTGTCAGACTCCATGCTTCAGAAAGTCCTACGTGGATGGCTCCGGCATAAATGGAAAACATCCATAGGAGTTTTGTGTATCTTCAAGAACTGGTGTGGATCTACTGTTCTGGTCATGCTGGCGACTAGCTTCGAGAGCACCCATACTGGGGACACAGGATATTGATAAGGGAGTGTCACATAGGTTATGATCATTAAATTGCCTATACCCTCTTCTTTGTTTCTCCCACCCGTATCCTCTATATTTCTTTACATTTTCCTGTATTTTTTTTGCATCCATTCGTTTGCGAAAAAAAATATTTTCATCCTCATTCCTAACGTTTACCTGTTTCGTTTCTAATACTAGTAACGCAATTATTGCATAAGACGTGAAGTCCCTGGGCGGACTGACATTAGTGTTAGAACACGTCCCAGCAGACAGCTGTCTACAGTTTCCCCCTGGGACGGTGTTTCTTCGGCTTAGTTTCTGGGCCTGTAGCGTGAAAATTCACTCCGCCAGACATGGCCGGCAGACGGATTGTCTACATTTTGCAGCAATTATGAGAGCTTTCGTCAGAATAGCTCCGGTGGAGTGTGGAAATCGCCCATGCACTGCAGACGGTTGTCTGAGATTTGCAACTGACACGCGCACTCTCGGTCACTGATGGCAGTTACGGCATGCTGATCAGCGTGAGGCGTGAAGTAGTAGAAGTGTCAGTTCATGGGTGTCTTCTAGTTGACGTAAGGCGTTTTACACGTACAAGGGGAGATTATTTCGTTTGCGAAATAAGTTGGGGCTTTTGTCTAATTTTAAGATATTGGCCCGAGTTTGAAACTAACTTCACTCATTCTCCATTTTACAGTAGACGTGGTCACTTCGTTCTAGAACACTTAAACTTATAAGTGATGTCTCTTAGTTTCGTTGTGATACGTAGTTCTGTTTGAGGTAAAATATTATATCTAGTATATCTAGTATTTTGCGAAATGTTTAAAGTGGTTAATCGTTTATTTATTTCCCTAGTTAGATTTGGTGCAGAGCGATTAATTTATAAGTCTGTATTATTTTCTAGTGACGCATACAGTGGAAAGCAGAATAAATTATATTTCTAGCTTAACAAACATGTAGCCATAATGAATTTAATTTAACTGCTAACTACTCAGTCGAGTATATTTTTCTAAACAAACTTATAAATGCTAGATGCATCATGAGTGGTGACGGAAATACGCAGATATTCCTAATTCATGATGAGGGATTTTTTTTTATATAACTTATTTCACGGGAAGCTTTAAATATAAGTCAAGCTGTAGGCTTGCCGTTTAAAATGTAAGTTATAACGAGTACATATTCTGTATATGATATTATATGTTGTTTTTCTTCATTCAGCGAATACTGGGGTAAACCCAACTTGCCGGCGTTTAGTAAAGAGACATACTTGTGAGAAGCATAGACATTTCCTATCTTTAACCACGTGGGTTTTTTTTTCAAGTAACACTGGTCTGACAGTGCATGTGCCATCAGAGATAAACAGTAATACCAATCCCACTAACGGTTGCTAAAGACTAATGTTTATACTGGGCTTCTGAGCCAGTTCATATTTCTTCTCAAATTGAAATATACATGCTGCCTGGCGGCGAGAATAAATTTCAAGAAATAACATTAACCTTTCCGACATTATCGAAAGAGTGGATAGTGAACCAAGACTATCTGTTGAGAGCAGTTGTCCACTGGTCAACTTTTTCCAAAGTAAGGGAATCCTCGTGTTTCTGAACTCTGTGTGCCCGTTTAAACTTGCTTATCAAACCTGATTCAAGTGACATTAACAGTAAATCTAAAATTTAACTAGTGAAGTGAACGCTCCCCGAAAACAGTGGAAAAAACCTGTATTTGCAGAGCTGGGATTCTCTTTATCCAAAGAATCCAGATTCACTGTAGAGAAGTGTCCTAAGGTTGCGCCAGACGGTGAACAACCTCAAGTTTTTAGGTAAGCACGAAAGCCTGGGTACCCGGATGAAAGAACCGAGTGAAAGTGACGGAAGGATGTTCGTTGTTTAATGCACTCACTTTGTAATTTTACCTTATGAAAGACTTGCTGCTTAATTTAATTGTTCCTTTAGAATAGATACTGCTGGTCATAAGTCAGTTCTTACCTTCAAGAAAGGGGACAATATTAGACCCTAACCATATGCATCTATAACTCTTTGGGCCATCATCTGTCATCCTAACGGGGCTGTGGGCTAAACCTAGAGTTAAGATCATAACGGGGCTATCATCCTTGTAGCATTTTCTTGAATTTTATGACTATTTGTATATGTTTTCCTTGATGTATTTTTTTAGGTGTTGTGAGAAGATTTTTTTAGATGATAATTAAAATCTCTCTTGAACTAATCAGAGCGTTGGTCAGCTCGTTCTAATATATATATATATATATATATATATATATATATATATATATATATATATATATATATATATATATATATATTCATTGCTATAGATTTTTCCCACGTCTGTGTGTTTAACTGTCGTCACGTGTATGTGCGTGCCCGTGAGTAGATAGAAATATATGTAATATATATATATCTGTGTTTAGACTGTCTGACGCCTTAAAAGCTGTCGTAGAGGATAGGTGAAAGAGAGAAGATTTCCTCGATTTTTTCAGAGACAGCCTCTATATCACAGTCTATCATCTCACTTGGGGAAATTCTATTTTCTTTTTACTAACTCTCACTGTGTCTATCACCTATTCTAACCTATTCAGAAGGGACCAACCCAAGTCTTAATTCTCCTATCAAAAAAATCTACGACAGGGAGAAATACAAAAGACAATTAGTGTTTGCCTGTTAGAGAACGACACTGAGATATATAAATCAACATGGCTAAGATTGCCGGAACTAGGTATCAAACGTAATACTTGCAGGAATGGACTATTGAGAGGATGCGTCCGTCGCGTATACAACCAGCAATTTACAGGAACAGTCAGTATTAATACCCTTTGTCATTCTCTGATGGAGACTGAGCACCTATGATTTTTTTCCGGGGTGCAAGGATGTCGATTCTGATCAACAATAACAATAACCAGAGGACAAACATTCATCATGTGACATATTCTTTCCAGAACGTTGTCTCCATTACAGCTGCTCTGAACGCATCACGATTCTGGGCAAGTCGACCTGCATCAGCCACAGACAAGTTCAGACTCTCTGTGATGTCCTGGGTCCACCGTCGTCTAGGTCGACCCCTTCCCCTTTTTCCAGGGACCATGCCTTCCATCACTGTTTTTTCCAGACTATTATGTCTTTTTATATGACCGAAAAATTTCAGCTTCCTTATTGCGATGGTATTTAGGAGCCAATGTTCCTGTACGTTTAGTGAGTGCAGTACTTCTCTGTTGGTCTTTTTTTCTGTCCAGGGTATTCTCAACATCCTTCTGTAGCATTTCATTTCGAATGATGTAATCTTTTTTGCAACTGTTTTATTGAGTGTCCAAGTCTCGCAGCCGTATGTTGCTACTGGGAATATACATGCTCGATCAGTTGTAACTTTGTTTCTTTGCTTGTGCCTTGCCATAGGTTTTTCATCTGTATTAGCTTATGTGAAGCAATTGCAAGTCTTCTTTTAATTTCTACTGCACAGTCGCCAGAGCTGTTAATGATTGATCCTAAGTATTCGAATTCATTGACACTTTCCAGTTCTTCGTTATCAATTTCAATTTCTGGTTTGGTCTTTACTTTGTCTGTTGTCAATACTTTGGTCTTCTTGGTGTTTAGGTATAGATTCTGGGCCTCGCTGTGTTTTTTGGTGGACAGAAGTAATTGTTCAAGTCCTTTTGGGTTGGTCGATAGGAGGACTGTGTCGTCAGCATATCTGATTTCCGGGATCTGGTACCCGCCGATGTTAAATGAGTCAAACTCTGTGTGTTCTTGGTCATCTCTTACGTTTCTCATGATATTCTCGGCATAAATGTTAAACAGGTAAGGAGAAAGGGTACAGCCTTGTCTTACTCCTTTCTGTACTTCAAACCATTCTGATGTTTCCCCCCTCTATTCTTACGGCTGCCTGTTGTTCTTGGTACAGCAGTGCGATGAGTTGTATAAGGTGGTTTGGAAATCCCATATTTTTCATAATAGCCCATAACTGCTGATGTTGTACACAATCGAAAGCTTTGGTGTAATCAATGAAACAAGTATGTAGGTCAACGTTGAATTCTCTACACTTTTCTATGATGATCCTCATGTTGAATATATGATCTCTAGTGCCTCTACCTGGTCGAAAACCCGCCTGTACTTCATTTATTTCTGTTTCTAGCTTTTGTTGCATCCTTTTCATTATGATTTGTAAAAGTATTTTGCTGGCATGGCTTATAAGAGCTATAGTTCTGTAGTTTGTGCACAGTTTCAGGTTGCCCTTTTTTGGCAAGGGTATGTAAATTGATCGTTTCCATTCCTTGGGCCAAATTCCGCTTTGCCAGATCTTGCAGCATAATGCATGGTATATACGAGCGCTGCCTTCTCCTCCTGCCTGTATCATTTCAGCTGTTATTTCATCACAACCAGGAGATTTTCCACTTTTTAAGTGTTTGATTGCATTCCGGACTTCCTCTATGGTAGGTTCTGGTTCACGTTCCGCTTCATTCATGACGTTGTTATCTGCCGCTTTGTTTATTTCCGTATACATTTCTTGACAGTACTCCTTCCATCTGTTCAGAATATCTTTACGTTCTGTTAGAGTGTCGCCTTTCTGGACAAACATTAAGAGAATAAAAATGGCCCAAACGACATTCAACATTATGAGGCAGACATTCAAATCTAAACCAATAATAAATAAATTAAAATTGAGAGGTCACCAAGTGGTATATATTTTCTTTGTTACTGTATGACTCAGAACAGTGAAGAAGTAGTTTGAAGAAATCAGAGGACACTAAAATGTTGATACATAGAAGAATGAAGTGCGTCTTCGTTGAAAACAATAATAACACTGAAAATGTGCATGCAAACGTGCGAGAGGACGACACCGCTATAAGCGGTTCATGAAGAGATAGATAAGCAATAACCCATTAGAGTATACAATCAAGGCAATATACGTATAAAAATTAATGAAGAAAAAATATCCCGTTCAACCTCTAATGGGGTACGCTTAGGATATACAGTGTCAATAATTTTAGATAGAATGTTCAATTGTTGCCATTTGCTTAGCACATTAGCCCACCTCGCCATGTATTGTATATCACGTGCTCGTCATATATTGTATTGTATATCATGTGCTCGTCATATATTGTATATCGCGTGCATTAAAATTTACAAATTAAATACTCTACTTGTTTTACACAAGCGGGTTTTAGTTCAATGTTTTAATACTCGTATATTTATTTATTAGTCTTTTTGCGTTTTCGATATCATTAATTGCAAGTATGACTGAATATTGGGCTATATCTATTTGTGCTATTGATCTTTTATCGATAAATGTTTCTAGAACATTTACGATTTTGCTAACTGGTTTTTACGGCTTCCCCAGTGTCACGGATTGCCTCCCCTGCTTTGCAGTAGTGGTCCAACAGTGACCAAAACTCAAGAGTATCTAAAGTGGGTCGTCAAAGGTGTCTACCTTCGCACAAGATTACTCTTGGCAGAGATGTAGATAGAAGGTTAATCTTAACGGGAGTTTCACAAGATCATTCAGAAGTCAAGAACAATGTTGCATAGGGCCAAGCAATTGTTAACTTATATCTGTACGTCGCCTCTTGTGAAGAATTAAGCAATGGTTATAGCCCGTTCAAGCCCCCCAGTTGGTGTAAATCCAGCGAAATTCCCTTTTACAAAAAGTAGTGATGCGTGATGCCATATGATGATGGATGGTATCCGCATGTCTGGTTTTGTGTAGTGTGCAGATGTGTTCAGTCAAAACAATGTTCATACAAAAATAACAGGGCAATCCACATAGGACGTCAGTAAACTCACGACGTATAAAGTCAATGATTCTTGAAACAGCCGTTGACGTTTTTCTTCATTATTTATTGTGGACGCCACAGTGACAAAATGGTTACGCGAATATGTAGGCACATCAAACAGTCATTATCACAGCAACATTCAATACAGCAATAGACGGTAGACAGCATTACAATGATGAGTCAGATGCATGTTATATTTCAAGTGCTGTAAATGTAGTCAGGTGAAAAACTCCATCCCTTTCTATAACAGCCAGGAGATAACCAGATGTATGAGATCAGTTCACTCTCCTTAGTTTGACTTCAGCAAGACAGACACGTCTGCCGAAGTATAAATAATGTCCTCAAAAATATCCTCTAGATAATAAAGGTTTTTCAAACCTAGTTCATTTAACAAAGTAGCAAGTAATGGTCCTTGGAACCTGCATCAACCGATGCAGTACAATACAGCGACATGTGAGCTAGGAAAACATCTCGTGACGACGACTTTCGAAGACAGGCTATGAATCGAATCGCTCACGACCCAAAAATCGATAGAGTTAATGAAAATGTTAATTTACCTTGCCTTCCGGAAATACACAGAAATATTATGCCTCCCGGCATGTGCAAATACACTAGAGGTATTATCTCGAATAAACGAAATATCCATAAGAGGACTCTCACATTCCTGACAGAACAAAAAAATAGCGGAGATCCCCTCTTCAACGAGGCATCTCTTTCGCCATTCCAAATCGCTCACTCCACTAGTGGTGGGCGGAAACCGATCGACCAAGAAGCAAGACAAGTCATGCGCAGTCCAGCGCAAAATACCACAGCTCAAACTTAACTGCATTCGATACCAACGCGAGAAGACAAATGCTTACCGAGAAAAGTGACTATAAATTTCAAGCAGTTGTTGCCCTTGCGTTATAAAATAGATATTGAAATAAAACGATGTTGCGAGAATTTATCACGCAACATATCACCACCTCCTCCCGATAAAAAAAAATGTGGAACATATTTTTTTTTTCAATATCAAAGAGCATGCGATAAGCGGCTCAAAACGCACGAATTATGCGCTGATAATTAACTAAATTGCCAAACAATAGGCTAATTATAGAGTGTCTGGTGAGGATATACCTCAACAGAAAAATAAATATGTCTCAAAAAATATTCACATCGGGGAGGTGTCACCAACACACATCACGTTAGCATGTAAACACAATATACGTATGCAAGTTACTATAATCATCATTAAACAGCATACTCTAATATTGTCTTTAAAAATGGATGTACAAATCTGATAGGAAAATTTAAATAGTACATTCTTTGACATGTAATGACATAAGTACATAGTAAAGTTAAACTACATGACGATCCAGGACATATGCTCTGGTATTCCGAGGGTAAGTACACAATCTAGAACTCGTCATGCTTGATACTAGTAAGGTAAGTCCTCAGCTCAACAATGACATTCTGAGAAAGTACAAGCAATATAATGCTAATTAATAACTAATATGCTTCATAAGGTACAATACATTATTAATAATTGTGGCTGTTTAGTAAACTAACGGCCCTTATATTAACTACTCAGTCCTCCTCTATCATCTTAAAAAACGAACAGAAGAAGATGACAACAAAGCACGATAGTGTGTACATATAAAGTAAGTACAGATGTGCTAATCTATTGTAGAAATATAGGTGTGTTATGACTCTGTAATATATGGAAATATAGGACAGAAGTATTAGTTGGAGTCATGTGGGCATCTAGACAAAATGTCAGCCATCACATTATCCGCACCACGGATAGCTCGTACCGTGAAGTGAAAAGGTTGAAGAGCTATAGCATATCGAGTGGATCTCGAACTCTTCAAATTCTTAGTCTGAATAGCTGTAAGAGCTTTCTGATCAGTCTCTAGAATGAAATGTGCGCCCAGGAGGAATCTTTGTAGTTTTAGAATTGACCAAACCATCGCTAACAACTCACGGTCTAAAACCGAGTAGTTCCTCTCTGCCGCATTTAGTTTTCTAGAAATGTACATAACAGGATGCAGAGTATTTGCATATTCTTGCATCAGTGCTGCTCCAATCCCAGTGGATGAAGCATCACTCCGAAGAACAAAAGTCCTATCAAGAGTAGGTAATCTTAAGATGGGAGGAGAAGAAAATATATTCTTGATTTGGTCTAGTGAAGATTGGCATTCTTCAGACCAACGGACCAGATTAGGCGAACCTTTCTTCAACAATGTTGAGAGAGGTGCCATGATCGAAGATAAATTTGGAATAAATCTCCCATAAAATTGAATTAAACCTAAGAGACTCCTAACTTGTTTCTTCGTTTTAGGAACAGAGATGTTCAGTATTTTGGAAGTATTGTGGTCTTCTGTCTTCAAGAGACCATGACCAACACGATGACCCAGGAAAGAGATTTCACCAAAACCAACAAAAGCTTTAGAAGGTTTTGCTGTCAAATTATTCTCACGTAGAGTGGACAGTAAGTCATATAACCCTAAATAGTGATCTTCCCAGGTATCACTGAAGAGACAGATGTCATCTAAGTATGCGATGACATCCGAACGATGTGACAGAATTCGACGCATCATGCGAACGAAAGTGGCAGGGGCGTTCATGAGACCAAAAGGCATAACATTCCATTGAAATAGACCCCTAGGTGTAGAAAAAGCAGTAAGAGGTTTGGCATGCTCTGCTAAAGGCACTTGCCAATAACCTTTAGACAAGTCAAGTTTAGTGAAGAATCTAGAATTAGAAAGTCTAATCAGTAGATCTTCTAACAAAGGCATCGGTTCAGCGTCGAACTTTGTGACCTGATTCAATTTGCGATAATCAACACAAATTCGTATGTTCTTATCCTTCTTCCGGACAATAACCATGGAAGAAGAATATGGTGAAGTCGATGGTTCAATTATATTTAATTGAATCATTTCCCCACACTGGCCACCAAATGATGCGTGATGCCATATGATGATGGATGGTATCCGCATGTCTGGTTTTGTGTAGTGTGCAGATGTGTTCAGTCAAAACAATGTTCATACAAAAATAACAGGGCAATCCACATAGGACGTCAGTAAACTCACGACGTATAAAGTCAATGATTCTTGAAACAGCCGTTGACGTTTTTCTTCATTATTTATTGTGGACGCCACAGTGACAAAATGGTTACGCGAATATGTAGACACATCAAACAGTCATTATCACAGCAACATTCAATACAGCAATAGACGGTAGACAGCATTACAATGATGAGTCAGATGCATGTTATATTTCAAAGTGCTGTAAATGTAGTCAGGTGAAAAACTCCATCCCTTTCTATAACAGCCAGGAGATAACCAGATGTATGAGATCAGTTCACTCTCCTTAGTTTGACTTCAGCAAGACAGACACGTCTGCCGAAGTATAAATAATGTCCTCAAAAATATCCTCTAGATAATAAAGGTTTTTCAAACCTAGTTCATTTAACAAAGTAGCAAGTAATGGTCCTTGGAACCTGCATCAACCGATGCAGCACAATACAGCGACATGTGAGCTAGGAAAACATCTCGTGACGACGACTTCCGAAGACAGGCTATGAACCAGAAATCGTTCACGACCAAAAATCGATAGAGTTAATGAAAATGTTAATTTACCTTGCCTTCCGGAAATACACAGAAATATTATGCCTCCCGGCATGTGCAAATACACTAGAGGTATTATCTCGAATAAACGAAATATCCATAAGAGGACTCTCACATTCCTGACAGAACAAAAAAAATAGCGGAGATCCCCTCTTCAACGAGGCATCTCTTTCGCCATTCCAAATCGCTCACTCCACTAGTGGTGGGCGGAAACCGATCGACCAAGAAGCAAGACAAGTCATGCGCAGTCCAGCGCAAAATGACCACAGCTCAAACTTAACTGCATTCGATACCAACGCGAGAAGACAAATGCTTACCGAGAAAAGTGACTATAAATTTCAAGCAGTTGTTGCCCTTGCGTTATAAAATAGATATTGAAATAAAACGATGTTGCGAGAATTTATCACGCAACAAGTAGCTCTATTGATGTAACTATATCTCTAAATGTGTGTGTGTATATATATATATATATATATATATATATATATATATATATATATATATATATATATATATATATATAAAAGAAGAGTCTTGCTCATACGTTGCTTTCACACCTGTAATAACTGAATCAACTAAGATTATTATGTTTTTAAATAACATGTAACGCATGTAATAATCAATTAGTTTTAACAGGTTAAAATAAATAGAATGATGGTGAATTTTAGATAAAATAAAATTTCTCGTCATCGAGATTTGGTTTGAGGATTTAAATAAAAATAAAAATTTAATTTTAATGTCCGTTTGCTGCTGTCTGTTAGTTAGCACTTAGCTTGTATGAGCGAGTCCTGCAGCCTTGGTTTTTGTCGATTATTTTGTGATGATGACACTTCACAGTCTGATAGCTTCGTTCCTCGAACTGTCTATAGCGTAGTACCCCGATCCCAAAGCAACTTTTGGGAACACAATCTCCTCGCACAGTTTAGAATGGATACAGTACTTTATTAGGTGCTTCGAATCACTTGGTCTGGGACATTTTATTTATTCCTCTTATGACGGGTGTTCTGCGAATCACTTGGTCTGGAAAAATGTTAGTAATCCTCTTATGACGGGTGTTCTGCGAATCACTTGGTCTGGAAATATTATGATTCCTCTTATGATGGGTGATCTGATTCCTTAGGTATCCAGACTTCGTATTTAAAATGCGGGTTTACTTTTATGTTTCAGAGTTGCCCAAATACTGTCCTGGTCCTAGTCTTTGTATTTATAAATGCGGGTTTACTTTTAAGTTTTAAAGTTGCCCTAATACTTCTGATCTGTCACTTATAATATAGGAATTCTTAGACCGATCCTTCTCTCTCTGGCTTTGGTGAATTGCTGGCTGATGCAGTCTGATTTATGACTCCAGTTTCGCCATATTATATCTCTCATTCTAAGTTCGAATCCCAGATTGTATTCCGACAAATTTTCCAGTGAGAACCATTGTGTATCCCGTCTTCTCAAATCAATCCAATCGAAAGCTCTGAACTATATGGGTAGGGGTGTTTAATTTAACTTCCCCGCGTGTTTTAAAATATTACATTTTAAAATTCCATCGCGTGACCTCTTTCTAATGCTGTAATACTTCCGCTTGAATCTTGTGCAAAACTCATAACCACCATCTGTGAACTCATTTGATGTCCAGATACTACCTTCCAATATTGTCTCCCCCCAACAGATTATTTGTAATAATTACACAGAGAATGTATGGGCTAAAGAGATAAGCCGATATCAACCACGTACTCAAATCGTTCACGAGACAGATAATTGCTGATACAGCCCGGCGCACAAACATTATTCGACGACACACCTGGCCGTCTATTGTTCTGTGGAGTGTCGAGACAATCTTGGATCACCCGTGGCTGTCTCTAACAAAGGTTGGCTAGACTGACTCAAAGAGATAAACGTATCGCCCGCTGGCCGGTGTAATTAACTGCGTATTGTTACGATTCACCTGGCGGAACGTAAATACGTCTGAGTGCGGTCACAGCAAAAAGAATGTAAGGGCACTAAATATGCCAAATAATAGGACAACGAGGGAGAAAAATGAAGAGATACTGCCGGAGTGAAAGAGAGAGGGGCACAAAAGTACATGAAAAAACTTGGTTTTGTCACACCCAGCACACTGAACTGCCTGTATACTTGATCGTATTTGGTAATTAGGATGAGCATTTTCTTGTCTGTGTAACAGGGTAGACTATTAAGTAGCTACAACTGTTAGCCTTATAGTAAAGTATTTTATGAATGACTAGTTAGATAAACTACTAGTCAAGAATCAATGACATCATCAGTCATGACACACATGAACCCATGATGTCATCAAACCTTGTGTGGCCTACATACACGTCAGACCGGAAAACATTTAGATTAGAGAGAACTTTAAACAATGGTTGGTCATCATCACATAGAAACAATAATTTTAGACTAGAGGATTCGTAGATGGTTAGGTTAAAGATTATTTCAACGGTCCACTAGCCCCCAAGACCAATCATTTGAAGGTTTCCGGTCTTAACTCCAATAAGAAATATTTCCTCTGGCGAGCCATAGCACCAGACCAGTATAAAGACTGATGCATCTTAGAAACCAGACAGAGAGAGCTTTAGGCAGTAACTCAATGCTAGAGTCAAACCATCATAGGGTGTTCTTTAGTTTCTTCTTCTTCTTCCTCGTTCGCCTTCAGACTTCCACATTTATGACTCTAATAAAGGCAGTAGTCAACTCAAGGTTCCCGACATCTCCAAACAGTTTTTCATTGACAGAAGTGGGTTGTTGCCATATGCTACTCCGTTCATTACTGTAGGTTGGGCAGTATTGCAGCAGGTGTTCGACTGTCAATGGGCTGGTACCGCAGGTGCAGAGATCTGTTGCACCAATTTTGTATTTGTGGTACAGATGGTATCTCAATCTGTTGTGACCAGTGCGTAGCCGAAAAATGATGACCTGTTCTTTTCTGGATAGTTGATGATATGCATCATTTTTCAAATGTCCTGGGTGCTCTCTTTCCCATTTGGACTTGAATGTAGCCTTTATAGTAGTCTTTGCCGTTGCGTAAGTTGTCTCTATATTATTTTGTTGTAAGGCACCTCCTTCCTTAGCAAGTCTATCTGCCTCCTCATTTCCTGGTATGTTGCAATGGGCTGGTATCCACTGGATAGTGCACTTCTTGAAGCATTCGGCTAGTCTTTCAAGGGAGATTATCAGATCTTTCAATCCTTTAGTCTGGTGGCTCTTCAGCGCTGATATTATTGAGAGGGCATCTGAAAAGATTACTATCTGTTTTTCTGCCTGTGCTTTGCATTCAATAAGAGTTTCAGCTGCCTGTTTCAGGGCTTCTGCTTCAGCACAGAAGTTATTACAGTATTTTCCAGTGGCAATTGCCATAGAGTGAATTTTATTCTTTAATTTTATGAGGATGCCGGCACCCCCATTTTCAACTGCATTTGTTGCCGAACCATCAGTATATGCATGTGTCCAAAGCTTTGCTGGAAATGTTTGGTCAATATACTTGGTTGCTATACACTTTCTTTGTGTTTCTGTCTGTGTTCCCTTACCTTCAATGCCTGGAATATCAGATTTTAACTTAGGAAAGTTTAGGTTTGGAGCAACCTGGCGCTACGACTACTATTGAACAAAAGCCCTTGACTCCTACGTTTTATCTAGAGACCTCCTATCGACCAGGAAGGTTAGTGAACCGGCGCTAACCCCTGCCACGATTATGTGAGTGGTTCATTCCACTTGAAGTAAGTTCGAACTAGTTTTGATTGAAGTCTCGAATCGTATTTTATTTCGCTAGGATTTCCACAGATCATAAAACGACTAGAGTATTAAGGAGCCGTAAGCCTTTCGCCTTGGAGGCTAAAGCTGGCGGTTTTGCTTTCCCCCACCAGAAATTTATCTCGAGCTGCCACTATTTACATGAAATACGAAACTTTCTTTCTTTCTTTTTTCTTTCTTTGGGTCTAATATTTTGCTGTGATACCCTGTTCAACCAAAACCCATTGAAGGGTTGCAAACGGTTATATTGGGGTATATAGTGTGTTAACATCTTCGCTGGTATCATTTTCCTAGTCCTGGAAATGATTAGCCCTGAAAAGGACTACTAGCTGACTGTCTGGATCCTTCGTCGTTGCTTGTATTTTTATGGTGTCGTGGCGTTCTCATGGAGTTCCTTTCCTGCCTTACAGGTTACAAACGGTTGTATTGCGGTATATAGGGTGTTAGCGTTAGTCTTCGTTGGTATCGCTTTCCGAGTCCTTGAGCTGATTGTTCCTGTAAAGGACCACTAGCTGCCTGTTCTGTAGCTACTTGTTGTCTGTTACCGGTTTGTGTTCTTCAAAGGCTGTCGCTATTATTTTTGGTAGCATCTCCATTATGGTTTTTAAAATTATGTTTATTTCCGCTGCTTCTCTTCTTTTTAGTTTGCTTTGTATTTCCTGCACGATTTCGGTTTTTATTTTGTCTTTACTTTCTTTGTTTTGTTCTCTACTTTTTGTAAGGGTATCCTCAGCTATCTTTCTCTCTGTTTCAATTCTTTTGAGGATTTCTTCGTTCTCTTCCTTTAGCTCTGTGAGTTTGACGATGTCGACTTCTATCTCGTGTTTGATAGTTTTCATTTCCTGTAATATTGCCTGGGCGCTCTGTACGGCTCCTATTGTTTCGTCTCTTATGGCATCTGAGTCTTCGTTGTGTTGCTTGTTCGTCTCGACTTTGAGTTGTTGTTTTATGTCTCGCATATCTGTGGCTAGTCTTATCAGCTGGGCTCTTGTGTGCTGTTCTTGTTTACCAGTGCCGCCTGAAGCCACTCGGTTTCTTGCTTCTCTGAAGGAGATGTTTTTTGTTATCGATTCCTTCAGTATGGTCTTAGTCTCATGGAAGATCGGACATCCACGGTATCTTGCCCCCGTGGTTCCCAAGACAGTTTGCGCAGGTTCTGTTGGAGTTGCGAGCTTTATAGTTGCTATCATCTTTCGCATGGGGACATTCATTGTATACTGGCTTCCCGCACAGTATCGACAAACTATCTCTCTCCTGCATGTTTTCTGGTATGCGAGAATTGTTGGCAGTTTGAGCACTGCATAACAGGAGGAATGTACTCTTCTGTTTTTCGACATCTATCGTCCAGGTTAAGTTGCCTTGGTCTTGAAGACCCTTCAATAGTTAGGATAATCAAGTTGGTGTCCTTCTTGTCCCATGTCTTCAGTCTTTCCACCTGTGTTATGTTGATGTTCTTGTTTTCTTCTTGTAGGCGGCTGTGGACCTCTTGTGTGGACCGGCTGTTGTCGATCCCTCTCACAACTATCTTTTTGGTCTTCTTGAATATTTCCACAGTAGCTTTAATCTGGTGGGGCAGCTGGACTTCTTTGTGTCCGGATTCAAGTTCGACCATCAGTTGGTTTGTTTTCTCCGTCTTGTTTAGAGTTATGATAACTCCGTTGTCGTGTCTTGAAACTTTAGATATGCTTCTCCTGCCCGTTATTGACTCAAGTATGCCGATTACTTTGTCGTCGGGTAGGGCCCTGAGCGAGGCCTCACCTCCAGACATCTGGGTGATCTTTATTATTCTCTCCTGTAGTGCCACGTTGGATACTGCGTTTTGATGCTTGCGAAGTTGGCACGTTCCAACTTCTGTCTCAGATTGTGTGTACGGTCTGCGGGACGGATTCGCATTCTGGGTCGTCTGCATCTGGTCAAGTTTCACCGGAGTTGGCTGGTCACTATACTAAAACGAGCGTCCTTTTCAGGGAGAACACAGCCGTCAGAATTTACAAAAATGACTCGCACCAAGCAACAAGCTAAAAAGAGGAAAGTATATACAAGCCCTCAAACACTTGTCAGCAGCATCAAGCAAGAACCTACAAAGAGCAAACAGAGGCATCCAGAGAGCACGGATACTCCTAGCGTCGTGGCCAGTCGTTCTCAGAAGACGAACAACATAACCTCTGATACTACGACCGATGATCGACCCAAAGATTCGAAGGCAGATGACAAACAAGCTCCGAAACCAGACTTAGCAACATCACCGCTGAAACAAGGTGTCGAGGCGGTAGCTACATTGAGCAGTGACAAGGCAACATCGAAGACAGAGGGTAACAAAGCATTGAAACCCAACAAAATCAATCCACCGGCAAAACGAGATGTCATTGTCGAGTCTCCAACATACAGTGAAATACGAAACGAAAATAAAGAACATCTTTTATAATCATTTGGACTTATCAAATGCTCTGCATCATTGAAAGTTTCCATTGACCGTTTGAGTTGCTAATTACTTACCACCCCTTCAAGATCAATTTAGAATCCATCAAGGCACTTATGAGATCTACCAATTACCTGGGTTGTTCCTCCCTTCTGGAATTACTAACTCTGGTGATTAACCAGTATTTACCAGAAGAAACACTATAAGAAAAGTCCTGGGATTATTTCCCTTATATCAAGTAAAATACAGAATTACATCCCTTCCACAAAATCCACTATCACGATAGACACTGTCACACGAGCCTGGACTTTTAGTGCCGTTCCCGCCTACTCCTCTACTTACCCGGTCACATCTGTTTCTTTATTATTCTTGTTTTTGTTGTCATTTGTGCCAGTTTTACGGTTTTCTCCATTATCTTCTAGCCTTACGCTAAGATTTCTTTCTCTGTTTATGTTTTTGTTGTTGCTTGTTTTTGTTTCTAGTATTGTTCTGTTTCTCCATTTCTTTGATCACTCTTGTTTTCAGTATGGCCATCTTCTGTGATTTGCAACCTTGGCTGTATCTACCTTTGATTTTCATACAACACTGCCTGTTTGTAATAATATAAGTGTTGGCGTTATCTCTAAAAATAGTAATTCACACTGAACAAAAGGTATAAGAACATTAACTAGTTAATAAAACAAAATAGCACATTTATCAGTCGTGTCCAAACGCGAATGGTGTAACTGACCTCCAGTACAAAATAGGCGCAGACGCTGAAAGAATAACACAAGTTTGAAGGAAAATAAAATAAAGTTGTGTTATTCTTCCTTGTGGAAAGTAAATCCAAATTTTGCAGGAAACAAAACAGAAACTGCAGACATATTGGTTACTTTCAAAAGGCAACTGACAGAAAACATTGACGACGGGGCGTCGGGGCACTGCTTTGTGTGTACACGTGTCTCGGTGTTTGAGTGCCTTGGAACGTTCAAGTGAAAGTCTCTTGGTAATGGTATCAGAACAGTCAGATCCCATTAAGAAAACTAACCGAAATCACGTCTAGTGTCTTATCACATACGGCGAAATTTACTTATTCTATTAATGGACGACCATATTGTTGTGCTTTCTAGGCCTAATTTTAGATTTCGGTACCAGGCAAAGTACAAGTATAGATAAGAAATGTCGCATAGAGATTTATGATCAATAAATTTTCTATATTCTTTTCTTTTCTACCCGTGTCCTCTACTTTATTATCGCTCTTTTATCCTTTTCCTGGGTTTTTTCGCATTCGTTCGTTTGCGACAAAATATTACTTTTCCATTCAAACTTTCGCCTGTTTCTATTCTCATTTAGAAACGCATTCTATTGCATAATATGTCAGTACCTGCACGAGACGAATAACTGTGAATATACGTTCTGGTCAGACATAGGAGCAGACATTTGTCTATATTTTCATCTGACACGAGTTTTCGTCGGCTAAGTTTCTCGGCATAAGGTGTGGAAACTGTCATCTGCATCGCTCAGAAATAAGACATGTCGGCGTGAGGTGTTAAGACGCGTATTGACAGGTTATGGCAGGCGTCTGAGTTTATGTGAAGTGTTAGACGAAAAAGGGGAGGCTATTTCGGATTTGCGAAATAACGTGGGATCCTTTGTCTGTTTCATATATCTACCCAGTAGCTGAAACTTGACTTCATTCAGTCCTCCTAAATCTGCAGTAGACAGATCACTCGTGCTAGAAAATATCGTGTATATTGCAAAGTTCTGAGTTTCTTGGCAACATTTTGCCGAGTTCTAAACTACCATTATATTGAAGGATTCTAGTTCGTGGTATAAATCTGTAGTTCTGTGTGGAGGTATATTTATATATATCTAGTAGAATTGAGTGATTCAGTGATAACCGCTTATTTCATTTTACTAGTTAGATTTCTGTGCAGAAGAAATTAATTTATAAGTCTGTTATATTCTCTAGTCGACGTGTTTCAGTGGATAGCAAAATAAATTATAATTTCTAGCTTAAACTCATGCAGCTATAAATAAATTTTATTAAATTGCTAGTAATTAGTCGAGCGTATTTTAAACTAACTTATAACTGCACTGATTCATCATTGAGTATTGACGAGATACGTACGTATTTCTAATTCATGTTGACTGATTTTATGAATATAACTTATATCACGGGGGATTTAAAAGATAAAAACAAGCTATACGCTTGCAGTTTATAATGTAAGTTATAACCGAGGAATAGTATGTATAAGTATTTTATATGTTTGTTTTTCTTTATTCAGTGAAAACTGGGGTAGCCCAACTCTACCAGCGTTTAAGTACTAATGAGAAATATCTGTGAAGAACTAAACATTCTTTTAATTAAAGACGTGTGGGTGTACAAAGTAAAACCTGTCTGACATTGTGTTTGCATCCAGAACGACAGAGTACCCATTTCCACAAAGTTTAAGACAAATTGAATAACTGCACCTACCGAGACAGATTAAATTCTTCCTGATAAAACATCAAGTACATGCAGCCTCTGTGGCGAAAAATATTATCAGCATTAACTTTCCGACGATTTTTGACAAATAGTGGTGTGAACAATAATAAATTTTTTTGAGAGAAGTTACCAACCGGTCATTTTCCTAAATACGGGAAACCTCGTGATTCTGACATTGTGAGCCCGCTAAGTCTTACATGAACTGAGTAAAGTGACAATAACTAAATCTGAACAAAATATCGCATGAAGAGGACGCTCCCCGGACCCATTGGATGAAACCAAGATCTGCAGAGCTGGGTATCCGCTTCATCAAACGAAAGACAGATTTACGTTGGGTGTGTCATAAAGTGCGCCAGACGGCGAACACCATCCAGACATTAGGTAAGAAAGTGAGACAGGGATCCCTGCTGAAAGAACAGAGTGAGAGTAGACTGAGTGCTGTTTTTTTGATATATGCACCCACTTTGTAATTTCTTTATGCAAGTTTTTTTGTTGCTAACAATATTGTCCTTAGGATAGATTAGAGTATCAAAGTCTGTCCATACCTTTAAAGGGAAATCTAAGACTTCAGTAGATGTATCCGTGACTCTTTAGGGCTATCACTTTTCTTCTAACAGGACTGTGAGCTATACATCGAGGGAAAAGATCATACCAACGGGTCTATCATTCTTGTAGCAATTCATTGACTTTATGACTATTAGTATATGTTTTGATGAAATTTTATGTGCTGTGATGGAATTTTATTATGATAATTAAAATTCAATTAAACTTAATCAGTGTGGCGGTCAGTTCGTTCCCAAATATCTATATTTTCATTGTCATAGTTTCACGTTTGTGCGTCTATTGTCGTCACTTATGTGTGTGGGTATGTGAGGAATATATATATTAATATATATCATATTGCCCAATGGGCTGATCACCCGTTGGCTTGTCACACCGATTACGGAAACAACGGCAGATGGATCTATTTGTTGTTGCCCTAAAGACGCCGCTAGGCGTGATGGGAAACTGCAACAGAGAAAATCAATCTGCTGTTGCCCTTAAGACGCCACAAGGCGTGATGGCCTCTGACTGCTTGGTCGGTCTTTGGCTAAGGACGGAAGAAGAAGAAGAAGATATATCATATTAGATTTGTCT
The DNA here is from genome assembly GCA_024509875.1 of Oreohelix idahoensis. Taxonomy (NCBI): domain Eukaryota; kingdom Metazoa; phylum Mollusca; class Gastropoda; order Stylommatophora; family Oreohelicidae; genus Oreohelix; species Oreohelix idahoensis. The sequence continues at coordinate 380,380 of JAMPIV010009786.1, forward strand.
GACTAATCTAACCCTGTTGTAGATGATAGGCTGACTGAGAGAAGCTTCTCGAGTGTCAGAGACAGATTTCACTATATTTCCTCCACCTCACTCGTGAAAATCTATTTCTATTTTATCACCTCCCACTGAGCTATCACTTATTTCTATGTCTATTCAGAGTGGACCGAACTAAGTCTTAATCACCTATCTCAAATCTACGACAAGAAATAAAAATAGTACAGTAGACAACTTTAGATATACGGATGGTTGGGGTTTTGTTAGCTGAAAGTGAACTTAACTTACAAGAACTAGTAAATGACGTAAACAGCGTAAGTCACGAATATGGAGTGGACATCAACATTGAGAACACGAAAACTATGATAATTAGCAAAACAGACGATAAGCCCACATTATAGCTGGGAAAAAACATTATAGACATACGAATGGGAAATCCTGGAACTAGTCAAGAGTTTGTCATATCTAGGTCACAAAATAACAGAATATGGCATATGTGGAACATATTATCAAGAAAAGCATAGCAATATCAAGAAAAGCATAGCAATGGCCAGCGCTACATTCATTAACATGAGACAGATACTGACATCTAAATAATTAACTAACAAAAATGAAAACTGAGAATAATCAAAAGACATGGCAGCTCATGATGATGATGAGTTTTCTTGATGCTAAATGTAAGTTTTTGAAAGATGTGGAGCGGAGCACATTGAAGTTATTTGACGAGACGAAATACAAAGCTATATTTCAGCGTAGAAAGGATGTCCGAACTGTAGTTGTCAAGAGAAGCCTTGTTGTCATGAGATTTGTGTGTTAACAATAAATGTATATTCAATAAAAATGAAGTGTAATATGTTATATTCCAATGCCAGAGACTAACGGGAATTTCACGTTCCTTGGAAGAATCTTTTACGCAGTTTGGAAAGAATCTTACTTTCAATCATGACGTAAGGTTGTTCGGACTACTCAAAATGATGTTAAAAGAAAAAAAAAAAAAACAACCAAACTAACCTGTCAAACTTCACAAATAGTTTCCTTTTGGGAAACGAAATTTACAACCTGGGGGTTTTTTTTTTTTTTTTTTCCTTAACCAGCGGCACTTGGGCTTACAGCCCTTCGGCCCAATGACATGTCATTGCGAGGCTGGGGAACCTGAGGACTTTCCTTCCAACCCGGTCAGGAGCTTCGCTCCTTCCCATCCACAGAGGGTTTATCTCAAGAGCCGTTCAGGTTATTCAGTCAAAATCCCGGTCGTTGACACTGCTTCAAATGCAGACGCCCGGGCTTGAACCTTGAAAACCTGGTCGCCAGCGCAACGTTGTAACCATTACACCAGCGCGGCTCCCGACAACCTGGGGATAGTCAGATATGATTTACCACCAAGAGACCACTGAGCTCAATATTGATTCTGATCACATGAGAGCTTTGTACAATCAAGATTTATTGTATATCAACATTCTGAAATTATTTGCATCTTTGATATTTCCAAAAGCGAGGTTTGTTTTTTCTATTAAAAGACGTTTGATATTTTATCAGTTTACCCACACAGGTTGTCTTCATCATTTTGAAAGTATTGTCGGCTCAGAAATGTTCGTCTGTAACCGTGACTTCACTAAATCAAGCCAAATATTAACAATCATTCAGAAGGCTGTTGCCTGGTTTACGAACCTGGGTTAACAATGACACAAGAACCTCAGATAGTTTACGGGACCGAAGACGCAGCAAAAGAGATGAATGCAGTCAGCGACTCATAGCTTGACTGTTTGCGTCAGGTTCAGCGAACCAGAGCTGACCAAGATCCTACTCCACCTCCAATTGGTGGTCCTGGAAACAGGCTGCATCACTGCAGTCTGACCGATAGAGTAGGGATCGAAGAGGGAAGGCAAACCCGGTCCCAAAAAATGCCGCGCGGAAGTCGGTTGTGTCGGCCGAAAGGCGCAAATATCGCAGCTCCCCTGTAAACTTCGACACGACGTAACAAACGTCATTTTCAGGACGAACGAGGAAGAAGAAGAAGATAGTTTACACTTGTACTGTCACATTATTATACCAATTTTACACGCGCAGCACACGTTTAAGACTCATGACTTCAGCCTGCTACAATAGTGTACACTCGTCAATTTGTCGGCCAACAATACTATCGATCCAGTCCTATTACTAGGACTGATTAAAAAAAAAAAAAAAAGGCCGCTAACGCGGACCTTAACCCTAAACCTACTTTGAGTTTTTTTTCCCCCTCGAAATAATAAGGCGCGAAACACACGGAGTTCAGGGCGCTTAGGTCCTATACCTTTTTAATGTCCTGTAAGAAAACTCGAAACATTGTGCAAGCAGCAATCAGACACTATCGTAGATCCCAGGAAAAACATATTTGTCATCACTGCTAGCAATGCGGGCTTTCTGCCAGTGGGCAGAATTGATTATGGAAACATAGTCTATGATTCTGCAGCACATAGTCACAAGATTAAATTAGATAGAATTCAGCACCAAACATTATGTACAATTGCAGGTGCAATCGGATCAACATCGAGGGGTGATCTGGAGGTGGCCTTAGTACACTTGGATGCGCTAAATGCATCAATTAATAACAGTAGTACGGTATATACAAGCCGGTGGTACCACCTTGGGAGCTCAAGAAACCAGATACAGTCTACCACCTGGCAGGCATAATTAATAAAACAACTGATATGGCTACTATCAAAAACAAAGCCACGAAATACAAATATCAAAGGACAGTATTGCAGTGTACACAGATGGGTCTAAAGGAGATGATAACAAATTGGGGATAGGAATTTATGTTGCAATTCTGAAAGCTCTGGAAATCTTCTCCAACAACCCTCCTCATAAATTAACAATATTAACGGACTTACTTTCTGCTACTCAAGCTATAAGAAACTTACGAGAAAGCAGTAGATCTGATACAGCAGAAGAGATATTACTGACAAATACTTACCTATACTCCAGAGGATGTTCAGTTCTAATAGCGCGGATACCTTCACATGTTGGAATAGAAGGAAATGAAAAGGTGGATAAAGCTTAGAAAAGTAGAAATAATAGAAACCAAATAAATATGGGTAAACCGGAGATCAAAAGTTTAATTAAAAGAATAATAACTGAGGAGTGGACAGTGGTGTGGGATGGAAGCCTGAAGGGCAGACATGCATGTGAATTGTTCAAGGCTCCAACAAGAACCTGTCAAGTATCTAGAGAAATAAAAATTCCTAGCAATAAGAAACTTCTTAGACTGCAGCTATGGAAACATAGTCTATGATTCTGCAGCGCATAGTCACACGATTAAATTAGATAGAATTCAGCACCAAACATTATGTACAATTGCAGGTGCAATCGGATCAACATCGAGTGGTGATCTGGAGGTGGCCTTAGTACACTTGGATGCGCTAAATGCATCAATTAATAACAGTAGTATATACAAGCCGGTGGTACCACCATGGGAGCTCAAGAAACCAGATACAGACTACCACCTGGCAGGCATAATTAATAAAACAACTGATATGGCTACTATCAAAAACAAAGCCACGAAATACACATATCAAAGGACAGTATTGCAGTGTACACAGATGGGTCTAAAGGAGATGATAACAAATTGGGGATAGGAATTTATGTTGCAATTCTGAAAGCTCTGGAAATCTTCTCAAACAACCCTCCTCATAAATTAACAATATTAACGGACTTACTTTCTGCTACTCAAGCTATAAGAAACTTACGAGAAAGCAGTAGATCTGATACAGCAGAAGAGATATTACTGACAAATACTTACCTATACTCCAGAGGATGTTCAGTTCTAATAGCGCGGATAACTTCACATGTTGGAATAGAAGGAAATGAAAAGGTGGATAAAGCTTAGAAAAGTAGAAATAATAGAAACCAAATAAATATGGGTAAACCGGAGATCAAAAGTTTAATTAAAAGAATAATAACTGAGGAGTGGACAGTGGTGTGGGATGGAAGCCTGAAGGGCAGACATGCATGTGAATTGTTCAAGGCTCCAACAAGAATGTGTCAAGTATCTAGAGAACTAAAAATTTCTAGCAATAAGAAACTTCTTAGACTGCAGCTAGGAATGAGCTATTTTAGAATAGAAGAACCTTGCTGTGCAGTGTCCAGAAAATAAAAAATAGAGCATTCCTGTCTAAAGTGTAGGAAGTTTTAAGAACAGAGAAAACCAATATTAGATTATTTACAGGCATGCAATTCATCCATAAATGTGGAACAGGTGTTGAGAATAGATAGACCTAGAGAATAGCACAATATGGTTAATCAGTATATAACAAGAACTAAAATTAATGTATAAGGATCAATGATGGTGTGAGGAAAAGGGGTAGTCTGATGGCGTGCTCGTGGCTGATGACAGATAATTGGTGGATTTGATGTAATCTCGGACACCCACGGGCTTTCTTGCTCCTTTTCACCTTGTTAACAACGGGGCAGTTATGAGAGACTATATTTAGTTTTTGTTGTTGTTTGTTTGTCATACCACTTCAATCTTTCTATTCTACGCAAGCACCCATTTTTGAAAATCTGTAGCTTTTTGGTTGTTGTTTTTGTTGTTCTCCATGTTTCAGAGCCATTCAATAGGACTGACTTGACATTTGAGTTGAAGATTCTGATTTTTGTGATGGACTTGGGCTCCATATATTTCCCAATGCAATCAAAGCTCCACTAGCCTTCTGTATTCTTATTTTGATAGTGTCTGTTCCTCCAATAGTCTATATTGCTGCCAAGGTATGATCCCACATCTTGTAGTGATGTTTCTTCCCGTACAATCTTGTAGTGATGTTTCTTCCAGTACAATCTTGTAGTGATGTTTCTTCCAGTACAATCTTGTAGTGATGTTTCTTCCAGTACGATCTTGTAGTGATGTTTCTTCCAGTACAATCTTGTAGTGATGTTTCTTCCAGTACAATCTTGTAGTGATGTTTCTTCCAGTACAATCTTGTAGTGATGTTTCTTCCAGTACAATCTTGTAGTGATGTTTCTTCCAGTACAACCTTGTAGTGATGTTTCTTCCAGTACAATCTTGTAGTGATGTTTCTTCCAGTACAACCTTGTAGTGATGTTTCTTCCAGTACAATCTTGTAGTGATGTTTCTTCCAGTACAATCTTGTAGTGATGTTTCTTCCAGTACAATCTTGTAGTGATGTTTCTTCCAGTACAATCTTGTAGTGATGTTTCTTCCAGTACAATCTTGTAGTGATGTTTCTTCCAGTACAATCTTGTAGTGATGTTTCTTCCAGTACAATCTTGTAGTGATGTTTCTTCCAGTACAACCTTGTAGTGATGTTTCTTCCAGTACAATCTTGTAGTGATGTTTCTTCCAGTACAATCTTGTAGTGATGTTTCTTCCAGTACAATCTTGTAGTGATGTTTCTTCCAGTACAATCTTGTAGTGATGTTTCTTCCAGTACAACCTTGTAGTGATGTTTCTTCCAGTACAATCTTGTAGTGATGTTTCTTCCAGTACAATCTTGTAGTGATGTTTCTTCCAGTACAATCTTGTAGTGATGTTTCTTCCAGTACAACCTTGTAGTGATGTTTCTTCCAGTACAATCTTGTAGTGATGTTTCTTCCAGTACAATCTTGTAGTGATGTTTCTTCCAGTACAATCTTGTAGTGATGTTTCTTCCAGTACAACCTTGTAGTGATGTTTCTTCCAGTACAATCTTGTAGTGATGTTTCTTCCAGTACAATCTTGTAGTGATGTTTTTCTTCCAGTACAATCTTGTAGTGATGTTTCTTCCAGTACAATCTTGTAGTGATGTTTCTTCCAGTACAACCTTGTAGTGATGTTTCTTCCAGTACAATCTTGTAGTGATGTTTCTTCCAGTACAATCTTGTAGTGATGTTTCTTCCAGTACAATCTTGTTATTGTTTCCTGCTTTTATTCTCATTATCTTTGTTTTATCCTTGTGTATTCTCAGACCCACCTGCTGTTATCTCAAATGAAGTATTTTGGTTTTGTCTTGCATCTGATTACGATTATGGGATAGATGTGCGAAGTCATTTGGCAAAATCTAGATCGTAAAGCTGAGCTAAACTATTTACAGCAAAAATAAAACTGAATATACAAAACTAATTATACAGCTTTTTTTTTTTCCTTAACCAGCGGCACTTGGGCTTTCAGCCCTTCGGCCCAATGACATGTCATTGCGAGGCTGGGTAACCTGAGGACTTTCCTTCCAACCCGGTCAGGAGCTTCGCTCCTTCCCATCCACAGAGGATTTATCACAGGAGCCGTTCAGGTTATTCAGTCAAATTTCCGGCCGTAAACATTTCTTCAAACGCTGACGCCCGAGTTTGAACCATGAACACCTGGTCGCCAGTACAACGCCGAAGCTATTACACCAGCGCGGCTCCCAAAATTATATAGCTAAACACTGAAAATATGGTCTGTTTAAAGCAAAAAAGTAAGTGAATAAACGATCTACTTATATCATTGTTATGATTAAAATTCATAACAGGTGTGAATTACATAGCTTTAGCTCAGCGGGGCTCTTGTGTTTGTTTATTTTACACGGGTCAAGATGTTCCAGTACTTGCCCGTGGATAAAGTTATCAAGATGGAGGTGTTTATAGGCTACATGCCGGTGTTCCAAGTCTAACCCTGATGTGCCGCACTGTATGAGTATCGTCATTCCTGAGCCAGAGGTTGAAGCCAGGAGGAATTGTTTTTTCATATAACAGATAAGTAGATTTATTGCTACATACAGTGTGTGACTTGAAGAATTTCATTTGACAGGGTTCTTTTTTTAAATATGTTATATGTATATTCTATTCGTAATTATATGTTTTTGATATAGGCGGGTTGGTTGGCGAGGGAGCCATTAATTCACAATACCAATCCCACGGTCGTGAATTATTGGCTGGTCTTTATGTTTGGTTTATGATTTTCTCAAATAGTGGGGCCGGCACTACAAAGCTGTGAGTTTAACTGCTGCTATTGAGATTATCATAACCATTTCTGTTAGTTTTGCCCTGTTTATGTGTGAATTTGTAATCGTTGTCAGGTTTATTGTATTTTTTTGGGTTAATTCTCCATTATTGTTTGTAAATTTGTTCATCTAATCTTGCTATCATTCAGTTATTAGATGTATTATATGTTGTGAAAACGTGCTTGTATTGTCATAATTGTGGTAGAGCCGTATTTTTTTTTTGTTTCATTTTTCTATAAATTTCTGCCTTGGTTTTTTTCATTAATATTATCTTGAGTTGGCTCTGTCTACTGTAATCTTTTATACTGTGATTTTGTTCGTATTTCTATTTTCTTTTGCTCCTACTATAACATCTAGAGTTTATTGCAGTTCATTGATATTGAGTGGTGAAAGAATTGTGGCTGATATTGCTCACACATTATATATATATTATTTGAATTATTATTGGACTATTTGTAGTCAAAATATTAGTGAATTATGTTTGCCATAGAATATTTTCTCAGGCAAGGTAAGGAGTGTGGGTTAAAAGGACCAGCTCTTCAAAAGTTTATCATGGCACGTTTGGAGGAAGATGAAAAGAGTAATTTACATAATACTGCTATGGAGAACGAATGGTGGGAAAGAGGAGTTATTGGAGATTATTGCAGGTCGAGAAAAGGCTATAAGTGACTTGGACAAAGAGGTGAGTTTACTAAAATTTCAGACCAATACTAATAAGTCGAGATTGAGAACATTGGAAGTGGAGCTTGCCAATTCTAAGGCCTCACTAGGATCTACCACAGCACAAGCTTTGGAGTCTGAGGTTAAGGAACTCGCATTGAAAATTTCACAAGATAATGCCACAGCCTACCAAAGAAAACTTCACACACAGTGTGTTACGATTCAAGAGCTTACATCAGAAGTAGCTCGAATGCAACCACATGTGTTGGTAGAACAAAAGAAGAAATTAAAGAAAATAGCACGACAAAAGAGAGCAGGGAGAGAAAAAGAAATAGAAAAGAGAGTACATGGAGAGACTCAGTCTCAATTTGCTCAGCTTCAGGACTTGAAGTTGGAAGTGACTCATTTGAGATTAATTTCTCAGGACAAGGAAATGGTAACGCCTGACGATGAACATTCACATGTTCACCTCGAAAGTAAGTATGAGGACAAATTGGCTACATCAGAGTCATTACTGCAGAGAGAAGTAAGTAAAACTATTGAACTCAAAAAAGTAAATGTCAAGCAAGGTGAGGAAATCTCACAGCTAAAGTGTGAAATTACTAATTTAAGAAGAAGAGTTGATGGTTTGTTGGATATTGTTTTAAAACATAAAATGTTGTCCCACGTTGCTGATGACAATGGATCTATACGACACACTAATAACCCAGACGAGTGTGTTGCAACGTCTGCACAACACGTCAAAGATGCTGTACAACATGCCAGCAGTGCCAGGAGTGATGTTGATGTGTCAGCACACCATGGAAAGGTAAAGTTATCATTTAGAGGAAAGTATAACTTCCCTCTGCATCACTCTTCCGCCACTAATTCTGGCAAGATTGACAATGCCTGTGGTAGGAATGAATCATGGTGACATGCCAGGAATGGAAATAAGGTTGTGACAAATTGTCAAACAAACAGGTCTATGCCCAGAGAGGTAAATGCGTTTAATTAGCACGCTGCGGGCGACACATGTCGCCGAAGATAACCTATGCTCTGCACGCTGGAGCTGCCATGTGTCGCCTTACGGATATCACCGTTTCTAGCACGAGGACTTGTGTACACGTGATTTCAGCCCCGTATGTTAAGTTGTAATGTTATTTGCAAGAGAGTTAGCTTCCGTTTCCGATCTTAAAAAAGCGATGGGTGTATCCGCATTTATTTTTTGTAAATTTTTTAAATCGAAATGAATCTGCATCAACACATAGCCATTTTTGCTCTAATTTTACTGGATTCTGACGCCATGCGGTGGGGATGAGATTTTTGTCTTTATAAGCGCTGATATCGGTTCTCAGAATATGTTTGATGGCTGAGATGGAAATGAAAGTAAAATGGCCTTTCAAGTATGTATAATGTTAGGGGTTAGGACTAGGAATATCGGAAAGATTTAGAATTTCGGCCGAATGTCACAGCTGACGAGAGCGTTTGTTGCTTTGCTACTGATGATGGGTGTAACGAAAAGATCGTCATTTGATTTGTATTGGTCTATTGGTCAAATGACTTTCATTGAGATGCAAGGGATATGGACCCTTCGTTTGCTGGTTATTTTTTTAAATTTTTTTTTAAATTTTAAAATAAAAAAAAAATATTTTTTTATTATTTAAAAATTTTTTTTCGCTTTTTTCATCTTTCCTTTCCTCTCTTCCTATCACATCTAACATGTACACAAACAAATTTTATATCATCAGATTCACCATTCATTTATTTATATAAATTCCAAACATGATAGCAATTGACCAAGAAACACAAAAACTATAGACATTAAGGGTCACCCACTATAGAAACGGGACGCTGTGAAAAAGAATGCAGCTGCAGGCGAAAATTTTCGCCAAAGAATGCAGCGTGCTAAACTGGTTCCCGGTGAATCATGTCATGAGAAGGCAGACCAGTTTCCTAAGTATGACTCCAAATTAATTGATACATTTCGTGCTGGTGCACACTATGTGGGTGACCAGGTTGACACAAACTTTAAGGATGAGAGTGTTGGGAATGTTCTTATTAAACCATATGAGCACTCTGCAACGACATGCTCACCTATATCTAGGAGACGTATGAATCATACTCAGTACAAACAGTATGATACATCATACAATGAGAATCCAAATGTCAATGCTTCTCATTCGACTAAGGCTGCACACCATCCTTGTGCACGTTTTCGTTCTTCTAAGGTTCCTTATGGTGGGTACAATACATACTGTCAATAGCCATTCTGAAAGATGGGGATACCCAGATAGAACATCCAGGGCACACACAGAATGATGCTTACTACCAGCTCCACAGAAGAGAACAAGTGGAAATCTTCAGACTCCGCACTGGCCACAACAGATTGAGATACCATCTATTCAACAAGCTAAAGATAGGAACTACTGATCAGTGTAACTGTGGCACTGATAAAATGACTGCTGAACATCTGCTTCAAAGTTGCCCCTTATATGTGGTACAGAGAAAGTGCATATGGCCGACGCCAGCTCCTTTCGTGGAAAAGCTTTACGGGGATTCAAATAGCCTCAAACTGACTACTGCTTTCTTTGAGAACATTCAAGTGGACGTCTGAGAGTGTACGAAGAAGAAGCACCGTATTAGTGCGAAATTTGCCACCAGGAACATCATGGCGCGCGCTGGCTGAATTTTTTCAGTACACTGCCGACGTCAAATTTGTGCGTCTTTTCTCTGTTCACAATTCCTCTTATAAAGAAGCATATGTTTATTTCTTTACAAATGCTGATGCTCGCAGAATTGTCAGTCTTGACAACGGAGCCTATTTTCGAGACCATTGTCTTGATATACAATTGATACATGATTCAGCACCACACAGATTTTAGTGCGTTCTTATACACATTTTTATTCTATCATCCAATTTATTTCAGCTTATACTTCAGAGGGAGGTACAATTTTAATAATAGGTCACAACAACCACAAAGGAACTTCTATTCGTATGATGATAATACAAAATGTCTTCCTCCCATCATTGAGGAGTCCCTTGTGGATTTCCAAACTATTGACGAATCATCAGATGTCTATTTTGAATCAAGGGAATCACTGGTTGCTGATGATATGGGACCAACCTCATCCATTATGGATGATGTCATACCTAGCATGGATGATGACAAGGTTGCTGATATGGAACCAACCACATCCATCAATGATGATGTGATACCTGGTATTGTTGATGTCGAGGTTAATCGGTTGTCAAGTTTAATTTGGTTGTATACTTTTCAGTTGAAACTGTATATTTGGCTGTTTGTTTTCCTTTTTGCCATTGTCTTTTTACTGTATGATTTTTCTTTTTCCTTTAGGAACTTCATGGATATTAATATTATTTCAGGTTTTTGCTTTCAGATACTGACATACCATGATTTCATGAGGTATGGGCTAGTCACTACATTGGATTTGGTGGCAGTTTTGACAATATTGTTTCTTTCTTCAGGTGCTACAAATCGAGTTTTACCATTGTTACGGGCTTCTCTTTACTTTATAAGTGTAAAGTGTTGTTGTATAACTGAAAAATCATTTCATTGTAAATCATTTGATTGTTTTCACTGTCTTTGTCACATGTTCTTGGAACTTGTTTGTTATTGATTAATATATTCATGTACATATTATAGTGAGTTCTATAATCCTGGTGTATATTATAGACTATTGAAGGTACTCAGAAACCTATTATCATGTCTACACTACAGGAATTCATTGATATTGGAAAAAGTTATGGAAAATCAGGGGCGGAACTACAAAGTTTTGCAGATACAAAATATGATGAATATTTATCGCGTCTGGAAAGAATGGAACAGCGCGAAATGACTAAACGAGCTGATGAACTTAGGAGGTTTGAATTAACCCAAGAAAGGGAATTGAAGGAAAAAGAAATATCCATGAAAATGGAATTAGAACGATTGACTATAGCTCAACAAGAAAAAGACAGAGAGCAGAAAGATAAAGAATTAGCTCAACAAGAGAAAGACAGAGAATTTGAGAAGGAAAAAATGGCTCAACGAGATAAAGAATTAGCTCAGCAAGAAAAAGACAGAGAACAAAAAGATAAGGAAATGGAATTGAGAAGAATGGAACTTATGCAACTGGATCAAGCCCATAAAAATGCCATGGAAATGGAAACATTAAAACTTCATGCAGAAAAAGAAAAAGCTTTAGAATTAGCTAAAGTGCAGTCTGAACAGACTAAGACTGCGGCTGCTACAAATATTTTTTATCCTAAGTTAAAAATGCCACATTTTGACCAGACTCGCGATTGTGTTGACTCTTTCATATCTAGATTCATCATGAAGGTCACAGCTCTGAACATACCCAAAGAAAGATGGAGCAGTCTTTTACTTGATTTTTTGACTGGTGACTCACTTAAATGTTTCATGAGTCTTGATGAAAAGAGCAGAAGCGATTTCGATGTCGTAAAAGAGGTATTACTAAGACGTTTCCAGTTAACTGAGTCTGGATTCAGAGATCGCTTTCATGCTGCTAAACCAAGCAAGGATGCAGATTTTGGTGAATTCATTGCATCTATTAAACATTTCCTTAGCAGATGGATTGATTTATCAGGTATAAATAAAACATATGAGGGTGTTATAGATCTCATGCTGCGAGATAAAGTTTTATCCGCATGCAGCACTGAATTAGAAGCATTTTTACAGGAAAGACATCCTAATTCTATTGATGAGTATGAAAAACTCGGAAGACAGTATCAAACCGCACATCAGAATAAAGATCTTCATAGATCGACTATTCGAGATCCTATGCCTGTATGCGCGGTACAACATGATCACAGACCTCGATCGAAGAGCTTTGATGGACGTTGTCGTTCAGATTATTATCAATCCGACAGAGGTTTTTATAACTTCCGTCGTCATCGCTCTCCTTCGAATTCATATCGACGAGGTTATAGAGGATATTCACCTCATGATCGTGGGTATCACAGAGGCAGGGATTATGATGGTTCACATCAAAAAGGATACTATAAGCAAAGATCATCTTATGGTAGAGAGGCCAGGAAGGATGACTCTACTGATTTTTATTATAGCAATAAAAAGTCAGTTAATAATAACAAAGGTAATGCCAGATCTCCGTCAAGAGACAAAAATAAACAGAGACATGCAAATAGTTGCAGTGTTAAAAAGGAAAAAGGTAATGATGATAATGATCATGCGAACGCATGTATGGTAATGAATGATACATGTTATGAGTGTCAGTCGAAAGACAGATTAAAGTCTACAATTACACTTGATTGTGGTCATTGTATGCCAACAATGTCGGCATGTGTAAATGTCGGTTATCTTACATTTCATCCCGGAATATTGGATGGTAAGGTAGTGAGAGTTTTACGGGACACAGGGTCTTCAACGATAGGCATTAAGCACTCGCTTATCGAGCCCTCTGCTTTTACAGGCAAATCAGTTAAGTGTGTCACATTTGGTGGGAATATAGAAACTTTCCCTGTGGCACGAGTATACATTGATACTCCTTTTTACACAGGCACTGTCTATGCCTGCGGCTTGAGAGCACCCATAACTGAAATTATAATAGGAAACATACCAGGAGTTAAAGATTGCACTCCTGAGGAAATTGCAATGTGGGTTGAATCTCACCCACAGGTGGCAAATGCTGTTGTAACGAGAGCACAACAGTTAGCTACGGACATGGCTACACCACCTCTTCCTATAATAGATACAATTATGTCTCAAGTTGGCACTGTTTCACCTTCTGTTTTTGCAGAAAAACAGAAGAGTGACCCAACTTTACAAGGATTGTTTAGCCGAGCAGAACAAAAAACTATTAAATACACAAGAGGGGCTAAACAATGGTTCAAGATAAAGAAATCAATACTCACTAGATATTATGATGATGGCAAAACAATTATACATCAAGTGATAGTACCTAAAGAATACAGACCATTGGTCCTACAAACAGGTCATGACTCCCCTATGGCAGGGCATATGGGGATCAAAAGAACATTGTTTCGTGTTACGTCACAATTTTATTGGCCTGGAGTTAATAAAGATACAAAGTTATACTGCAAATCATGTACAACATGCCAAGGTATAGCACGTAAGGGCAGGTTCCATACGGCACCCTTACAGATTACGGACGTGCCTGAGAGACCTTTCAAAAAGATTGCAGTAGATATAGTGGGTCCGTTATCAATTGTTTCAAATAATGGATTTCGTTATATTTTAACTTGCGTAGATCTTTGCACGCGTTGGCCAGAGGCCATACCGTTGAAAACCATCACAACTGCATCCGTGTCTGATGCATTATTTTCGATATTTTGTCGAATCGGTTTTCCGGAAGAGATTTTGTCAGATCAAGGATCACAATTTACTTCCAACATTATGAGGGATTTAGAATCCATGTTATCTGTTCACCACTCGTTTTGTAGTGCGTATAGGCCTCAATCAAACGGTGTGTGCGAGCGCTACAATAGCACTCTAAAACAGATGTTATCTAAGATAACTGAAGAATGCCCTCGTGAATGGGATCGGCTTCTGCCGGCGGCCCTGTTTGCTTTTCGTGAAGTGCCCCACGAGAGCACGGGGTGGTCTCCGTTCGAATTGGTTTATGGTTCGAATCCGCGCGGACCAATGATGATACTCAAAGATTTGTTGATTGGAGCATCAATTGATACAGCCACTCGAAACAGCTACGAGTTAGTGATTGATCTCCGACAACGAATCATCGATGCGTGCACTTATGCATCCCAGAGTATAAAATCAGCCACTCAACGATCACGATTATTACATAATCAAAAGAGAATATTAAGATCATTCAAACCAGGGGAAAAAGTTTGGTTGTTGCTACCTCATAACGATAACAAATTACTGATATCATGGCAAGGTCCATTTGATATTATCAAACAAGTCACAGATGTTGACTACTCGGTAAACGTTAGAGGTAAAATCAAAACCTTCCATGTCAACATGCTAAAATTAGCAGTTGAAAGACCACAGGAATTAATTCCTGTCATTAACTCTATTGATGATTCTTCACATCATACTGCTTCTTTTGCAGTTGTTCATGAAGAAGATACCACTTCGTCTATCCCTTTACAATTCCAACTACCTTCTTTGCAATCATCGGAATCTTGGAAAGACGTGACTATTTCTTCTTCACTGTCTTCTTCTCAACAAGATCAAGTTCGGGATATTCTCATTTCTTTCAATGATGTTCTCACCGACCTTCCAGGTCAGACATCGCTTATATCCCATGATATTACTCTTACTGATTATAAACCTATCAAACTCAGACCCTATCCTATATCTTTACACCACAAAGATAGGGTAGAAAAAGAGTTAAAGGAGATGATACGTTTAGGTGTGATATCTCCTTCGGAATCACCATATGCATTCCCAATGGTGATTGTTAAAAAGAAGGATGATTCTTTACGCATTTGTATTGATTTTAGGCGATTGAACAAAATTACAATCACAGACGGTGAGCCTATGCCACTTTTAGAGGATCTTTTGTCAGAATTATCTAATGCTACCTTCTTTAGCAAACTAGATCTCTCTAAAGGCTACTGGCAAATTCCTCTTGCCGAAAATGCCAAACCCTACACAGCTTTCACAACTCCTTTTGGGCTCTACCAATGGAATTATATGTGTTTTGGGTTGGTAAATGCGCCAGCGACGTTTGTGCGCATGATGCGCCGCCTTCTTGGCGATCGTAAAGATGTCATCACGTACATCGATGACATCTGCCTATTTCATGACTCGTGGGAAGACCATATTGATGGTTTAACTTCCCTTCTACATACGTTACGTATGCATGGTTTGACTGTGCGACCTTCAAAGGTCCAAATTGGTTGTCAGGAAATTTCTTTTCTTGGTCACCGAATAGGTAACCACAAACTGTATCCTGACGACAATACAGTCAAAAGAATTCTTGAGATTTCTACCCCTTCTACTAAGAAACAAGTTAGAAGCCTTTTAGGCCTAATAAACTATTACCATAAGTTCATCCCGCATTTCGCACAACTATCTACATCTTTGTCCGCACTGTTGACCAAAGGTAGTCCTAATAAGGTACGTTGGGACAAAGATTGCGAAAGCGCTTTGGTAACAATTAAGAAATTATTTAGCAATGCACCTATTTTGTTATTACCGAATATACGTATTCCATTCATACTCCAATCAGATGTCTCGAGTTACTCCATGGGTGGTTGTTTGCTGCAATGTTACAAGGAAACACTCCATCCATGTTTCTATGTGTCGAGGAAACTGACTCCGGCTGAACAGAAGTATGCGACAGGTGAACGTGAGCTCCTGTCTATGGTCTGGTGCCTGGAGAAGCTGTCAAGATATCTCATCGGCACGCACTTTTACATTATGACAGACCATAGTCCTAACAGCTAGAACAATGCGTAACGCTAGAATACACAGATGGTATTTGTTAATTCAAGAATTTTCATTTACGATTCTGCCTATTGCTGGCTCAGACAATAACTTGGCAGATCTTTTATCGCGCAACGTCTTTGAGAAGAAATTGAATTAACTCTTAAGTCACCATGTTGACAAGTGCTATTATTAATGTTATAAAATTTAATGTGTCTACTTAATGATTATCATACTTATAAGTAGGTAGTACTAATATTGATATGTATGGGAGACGGGCGTCTTCTCCATCACTATCATCCGTGCCACAAGTGTCACGTTTGGAAGTGAGGGGGATGATGTTGAGGATTGCTTCATGTCTGCAGCATGGCGCATTCCTCAAATGATTATATCTCCGCGACTGATGTCGATGATTGTTTCATGCTTACAGACATTTGGATTTGTGCACGATCCGAATGGCTGTATCATGGAACACCTCAAACGAATAGAGATATATCTCATCGACCGATGTCGATGGTTGTTGCATGTGTGCATGCATTCGAGTTTTGATCACACTCGGATTGCTGCACCGTGGAACATCGCAATTGAATATATATTAACGACGTAGTATGCATATCTCTATGCATGACGCGTATGTCTTTGTAAGGACATTCGACTTGTGGGTTTTGACCCGAACGGCAGTGTGTTTTAGAAGTGTGGCCATTGCCACTTATATTGTGTGGTATAACCACTGGAAAGTGTGTGGCGTAGTCCACTTTTCAATTGTGTGGCTGGGAAGCCATTTGAGCAGTGTATTTCTTGAACCAAACGTAAGTCGTAGTAGGAATAACGCAGTTTGCATAATTATGGCAGATTAGCCTGGCGTGGTATGCCAAAGGAACATTATATTACTAGCAATAGCGTAAGACTAGTATAGATGGATATTGTACAGCTAGCGGCAAGCGTAAGCCTAGTGTAACGGATATTAAACGACTAGCAGTAGACGTAAGCCTAGCATAATAAGTGTATTGCTGACTAGCAGGATAGTTAAGTCTAGTTAGCCTCTGAATTTATGCCAAAGGACATTGGCCGTTAAAAAGGAACTGACCTCTAACCAGGACTCTAGATAGAGATTGTGAACATGTGCTTATGAAATAATGAGAACTCTTACAGATCGTACATGAATGTGATGTGACTTTTGTCCCATGTAGTTGGTGTCTGCTCATGGTATGAAATTACTAATTAAATATTTGAGTCGTCAAAATCACAGTGTTATCAACTATCGTATTCGGAGTTGAGTTAAATGCTATTCATTCTCAACTGATCATGACCAGTGATGATTAATGTCTTAACACGCTGCATCTCACACTGCCAATATAATTAATAAGACAAGAGATTAATACAGGTCAGTCAAGGGTCGAATTTAATATGGAACACATTCAGCACATAATGAATCACAAGGGTTAAAGCAGACATTATCGATACCAACGAACAGTATTATGGAATCCTACAAAAGTGATAAGAACCCGAGGGACTTTGACTCTATAAACTGAATACGAATATAATAACTTGGTCATCCTCAAATACTAGAAGTCATCGAAGCACCCAGAACATACTGGGATCCCGAGAAGCCCGTAACAACCATTTACAAAACATAATAACTTCATACTTGTTACTATACAGGGACGTCAATGTTTTCTTTCCGATAATCATGTACAGGAAATCTTGTTTGCCATTGGTACTTATGATGAGACTAATAATGTGCTACATTTTAAGGGTCATTGTTATGTAGAATGCAAACATCTTCAGACTATACTTTTACTATTTCAATGCTATTTTCTTTGCTGAACCACTGACTTTGTTAGATTCTCCATTGGATAGACCAGGGGTCGGCAAACCTTTAGTAGTGTCGTGCCAAAGTAATGTTGCAAAGTCACTCAGCGTGCCAACCTAAGTCCATCATATTTTTTATATACAATAATTATGGAAACAATTTAAAAATGATCTTGTATTAACATGTTTCCGATAAATTAAATAACTATTCTATTCTTTGTAGATTATTCAATATTTTAATATAAATAGGAACAAATATCAATACAAATATTATGTTTGCAAAATTTAAGTTCTGAACACATTAGTTTGAAATTTTATAATAAAATTGCCATATGTATATTTTGTTAAGACAGAAAGTCCAATAGTTTGAAGAACAAAACAATTAAATAAACCAAACATAAACACGTTATTAAAATTTTAATATGAGTAATCATTGATTATTATTGATCTGAGTCATTAATAAATTAATGGGACCCGTGTCCTTGCTTCTCCTTGGTTAATTGTTCAATATCAGGTGTGTGTTTTGTCAATTTCAGCTTCACACAGGCTTCTGAATGCACAAGTGTTAGGCGACTTCTCTGTGGACTTAAAACAGCTTTCATGTGTGAGAAAATTTGTTCTCATGTATAAGTTGACCCAAAAGCCGAAAGTAGAGCAAATGCAACTTTCTTCAAACAGGTGAACGCTTGAGGCAGGGATGTCCAGCAGTTGAGGATGGCAGCTGACTTTTCCAAGCAGCTTCCTTCAAGAGTTTTTCGCAATTCTACAAATTTTATCGTCCATAACTCTGATGCTTTGAATTCGATGTACTTGTATGTGTTAGTGGTAATATCTCTGCAAAATATGTCTAATTTTGACGCAAATCCTTTCCAGTGCTCAAAAAGATCAAGTATTGTTTGACCCTGCCCTTGTAAACGCAAGTTTAATTCATTCAGATTTGTAGTTATGTCAGCCAGAAACATCAGCTTGCACAGCCAGTCCTCGTTATTCAATTCCGGGAAATGTTGTTCCTTTTTATCAAGAAACACCTTGATTGATTCTAGACATGATACAAATCTGTTCAAAAAATTACCTCGACTAAGCCAACGAACATTGCTGTACAGCGGGAGGTCCGCATTTGGTAAATCACTAAACAAAATTTCAGCACTGCTCAAAAAAAGTTTCCTTGATGTATTCTCCATCTGTGACAGGTTTGCCCTTCGAAGCCACACACTGTGCAATTTTGTAACTACATTCGGTAGCTTTATTTTTGGTTCCAATTACTTGATTAAAAATACTACTTTGTTTTTTTGTAGCCAGAAACAGCAATTTTTATGGCTTCACTTCTCTCCTCAGAGTTTTTAAACATGGACTGATGTTTGGTTTGATAGTGTCTTTGTACACTTGACGTACGGCACAAGACAATTTCATAACATAAAGCACAAACAACACGATCCTTTTGTTGTATGAATCCATATTCGTTTGACCAAAAGTCTTGAAACGAGCGTGTATCAAGTTTTTGTCTTTTTTAAAATTCATTTTAACGGCACCGTATTACTTAATAATAACACCAACTTTTGTGCTGCGGTCAACGGACTGTACGGGCATGAGTATGCGACAGCCGAGAGAACTGTAGAGGTGGTGGTAGTCGGGAGAGAGGGGCAGGATAGGACGGAAATATAACTTCGTCGAGGTCAGTCATTGTTGCTCCAAACTCACACTGGGAGTCAAAAACTGCGAGCGAAAACGAAATAAATACGCTCGTCCAGGCGCTAGCCAGACACTATTGCGTAATTATGATATTACGTCTCCGCTTGCCCGTCAAAATTTGCTTGGGATTCTTTTCAAGAATCTCATCCTGCAAACGACGGTAGCCGGTAGACGCCAGACTAGCGGGCGCCGCAAAGATAACCACTCCCCATGAAATTCGTTGAAGAATGTTTGTTCTCGGAAACGGTCCGTAAAAACGAAGACTTGCGTGCAATATAGTATGATCAGGCCTTTAGTTTTCATCAGATCGCACATTCTTACATCCAATGTCTAAAAACTTTCGTTTTGAAGGGTTGTAAAAAACAGGTATAGCTTTAAAAGAATTATATGCTTTTATTTAATTAAAAATTCAATTTTTTTTAAAATGTGATCATATACTGTACAGTCTTTTAATTCACTCCGCGTGCCATTGAAAATCGTTCCACGTGCCACGCTTGGCACGCGTGCCGTACTTTGCCGACCCCTGGGATAGACTATCTACAGCTCTAAGCTACAACTATTTTTTTCAGTAAATCGGTTTTGTTAAAAAGTTATTGGCTAATCCCTTGTCGGACAGAGCAAAACCTTATACTGCTTTCCCTTCACTTTTGGGATTGTTTCAATTTAATCTTATGTCTTTTTGTCTCGATAATGCTGCTGCAACTTTTGGTCGCATGATGCGAAAAATTTTATCTTATCGTGATGACATATTTACCTATATTAATGATATTTCTTTTTTTTCATCTATCTTGGGATGAACATATTCTTGGAATTCAGTCTTTTGGGATCTTGTCAGATTCTATAAGAAATTTTTTGCCTAATTTTTCAAAAATTACTTCAGTTCTGTCTTCGTCAGAAAGAAAGAACTCTCCATATGAAATTGTTTGGTCACATTCATGTGACGTGGTGTTAAATTTACTTAAATGTTATTCTTCAAAATCACCAATTTTAAGATTGCCTGATACTCGTCTTCCTTTTGTCCTTAGAATCGACGCCTCTGGATCAGGAATTCGATGATCGGCTACATCCAATTCTGTATGTCAGCCGAAAAGTGACACCCACGGAGAAGAGGTATCCTATTGTAGAGAGAGAGTTGCTCGCAGTGGTCTTTTTGTTTCTCAAAGTTGCAGCGCTACCTCATTGGTGCAAGATTCGTGTTGGAGTCAGATCAAAAAGCCTTGTCATATCTGAAAACTGCAAAGTTCCACAGTGAGAGGGCTGCTAGAGCATCACTTACACTCCAACCTTATGACTACGACATACGTACCATCATGTGCTGTC
Organism: Oreohelix idahoensis; assembly: GCA_024509875.1. Lineage (NCBI taxonomy): Eukaryota > Metazoa > Mollusca > Gastropoda > Stylommatophora > Oreohelicidae > Oreohelix > Oreohelix idahoensis. The sequence goes on from JAMPIV010009786.1 coordinate 401,177, forward strand.
ACGTTGTATGAAAGACTCATTATCAACTGACAACGCGGCAGATGCAAGTACCTTGTGAGTTTACAGATAACTTATTTGCTGACTACCTCACGTAGTGACCGATTCTACATTCTACTGTTTATGAACATGTTTGCTGATGATGCTGATGCTCACAAAACTGAAGATACAAGTGCTCTGTGATAGATGCCTAGGTTAAGAACAATCATAACTGTTGTATCAGATATTGAAATAAATCGCTCAAGGGCTCTTTGGACAGTACTTACGGGTATGGATCGCTTCGCTAGGCGCCTGATGATGATGAATGCTGATGTCGTTGATTTCAAGATGGATCTCATTGTACTCAGCTCATTACGGGGATGTCGTCGTCCTTTGGAACAGTTGTCATACGTACTTTATATGCATAAACACACAGTTGTTAGTTATAACAGACATATGTGCCACGATGGACATGTTGCAGGAAAAAACTTTGTTGTTGCTATTATTGCCATGATGTTTCAAAATGAAGGAACGGTACTCAAGAATTCTTTGCTTGTTCAAGGGGATGCTACTACTAGAATCATATCGTACTTTTTGATGAACACTGAACTTGTATACGTACAGATACATTATAATGTGACTTATACGGGAATATAGCAGAGGATCATGGACATGAACTTGAGAGTTTAGTTAGTATTATTCTATTAGTGTGTAATTCTATAATATTATTGCTATTAATACAGTGCTTTAGTTACCGGTTGATTAATTTTAATTGATGGAATAGGATTCGGTCTTTCACACATCCTTTACTAGAACTACATTAATGTGTTCTCAATATTATTAGTAATTTGTACCTTACATTATTATTACCTGATTGGACACACATTTTTGGCAGGTGCAAGAATTTATGTTTTTATTGGCACCACAACACATTTTGTTTGATAATTACTTTAGATGTACATTCACTTTAATTGTTTAGCGTAAGATGTTGCATTAATTTACCTTACTATTATGATTGTCTGCCTCATTTCATCTATTTACGTTAGTGCATATTTGTTATTATTTATTGCTTTGCATGTTTGATGTTGATAATGAATTAATTAAGTGACTACTGATACTGAACTTGACGAATAGGCATTATGTGACGGTGTGAGGTATGTGAGTGCATCTATTGCTACCATCATTTTTTAATATGTTGAGTACTATTAGTTATGGTGACCTCACATTGTGGTTAAATAGGATTTTGTCAATAGGAGACAGTGGCTATGGTATTAACCATACTTTTATTGTTTAATTGCCTACCCTTTGGCAGAAACCTGGATGCTATACTAGTGCTTATGTATAGTGAAATTTGATGTTACTATATTTCACTCTGGTGTTGGTATACTCACACCACCGAAATAATGGAAACTGTGTACCCTAGACATCATCTTGGCATCAGGAACCATCCTGATATATATATTATTAACATTAACATAAAACAACACGTAACAATCATAAACACTAATATACAACATTAATTTTAACAAAAACACTGAATATATGATACACAGTTTCATAAACCTGACCCAACACTCTCCAAGAAAATGAAGACACAATACTTTAATAATATCAGAATACTTTTAATACTGATTAGAAGTTGACATAAAGAAAATACTTGGAAAATGTGGAGTTTGTGTAACAAGAAACTTGGACTAGAATGGAGTTTGTGTAACAAGAAACTTGGATAAAACAACATTTTAATTAATAAGACCTGTTATAACTGGCAATTGCAAAACAAAAGACAATTTGAACACCTTTTACACAACTGCCCTGGTGGAATGAGACAGTGGAGACAGCATGGCTGGAAAAAGAAAGAGCAACAAAGTTATGGCTGATAGCATGGAAGAGAAGGACAATGAGTGATGAAGAGGTGGAAGATTTTAAAGAGAAAAAGCAGAGAGCTATCAATAACATCAAGGGCATGGCAAGAGAAGTCAAGGACACAGTGTGGGAGGCCTTTGTGACACAGGTCGGCACTGTCAAAACATTACAGAAATTCAGGTCCTTACATCAAATGAGTAGGAAAAGTACAAGCCAACCAATTCATAATATTCTCAGCTCGACAGGAATAAGCCCAAAGACCAATGTCGAAAAGGGATATGCATTACTCGAGCGTTATATTACACAGAGAGATAAAATTGAAAAAGCTGCCCGCCAAGAAATTAAAGATCATATCCTGGAAAACGACATAAAAGAGGAGATATATTTTGACGTCATATCTGAAGAAGACGTTGTGTATACTTTAGAAACCAGTAGAAACACTGCCCTGGGTTCTGATGGTGTACAGTATCACCAGATAAAACAGCTTGATAAATGTGGTGAGGGATTTCAACACCAGTATACAGCATGCTGAGGTGCTCAAAAACTGGCTCCATAGTTACCTACGGCCACTTCCTAAACCTGGTAAAGACCCCACACTTCTCAGCAGCTGTAGTATTATCACACTCCAGAATGTCTATGGTAAACTACTAGAAAAGATAGTAGCACAGAAAATAATGAATCACCTTGAAAATGCACAGATCCTACCTGATACCCTCGGAAGCTATAGGCCCATGAAAGTAACACAGTAACGGCTTATGATGTGTACAAGGGGTTCCAGGGTAAGCGAGAAATGGTGGCTGTAGCATTTGACCTACAGGATGCTTATAACAGTGTGAACTTTGAATCGTTAATGACCTGTGTTGTAATGGCTTGCAGTGTTAACCCTTGGCTAACAAGATGGACAGCAGCTGCCTTAACTGAGAGATCAGTGGCATTTCACTTGGGAACATGGACATCAGCCCCAATGCATGTTTGCCTGGGACTACCCCAGGGTTCTCCCATTATCACTGGAGCTGTTAATATCTACACAGCAAAAGTAGCCACTATTCAGCCAACTGGGTTGGGATGAACACTGACTTTTGCTGATGACACGCTCATTTACAGGACTGGTTCTGTCTGACAGGAAATGGTTAATAGCATACATAGGACATTACAGGAGGTGTTTAAATGGTGGGAGGAAACTGGCTCCAAAATCAATCCTAACAAGGCCTATTCTTCTATCTGTTGGAAGTTTGCTTTGTCTATTCGCTTGTCCTGTGGAGGGCCAAGCATCCGTCTCGTATCAAGGCGGAAACATTCCGTCTGCGGATTGCTCATGGCCTGCTTGAAGGGTACCAGTCTAGGGTCACACAACGCAGAGGAAGGTTATCTGACACTGCCACTGCATCAGCAAGATTGGTTATGGGGGAACACTACATCATTCCTAACCCTAAACGTCAGGCTAATGGCAGGCCTTCCCAGCCAGACTGCGATGTGTGTTCCAGCAGAGACAGGGGCATGAAGCGCCACCAGACCCAATTCGTGTGCCGCAGGTGTATGGTACCTCTCTGTCCATATCCCTGCTTTGAGCGTTATCACACCCTGCTCAATTATAAGGCAGATTGCACTCAAGGGCTGCACAAGGAGTGAGGTAAGTCTCTTTTTTGTTGATTTTTTTTTTTTTTCACCAGTCTTCTTCTCCTATCACATCAACAAAATGACATCATCAGTGACATCATCCATTTATCTCTATACAGTCCAAAAATTAGAGCAATTGGCCAAAAAACAAAAAAATATATAGAATTTACAAGTCATCCACTATAAAAATGGGGGTTTTGTGAAAAAGAATGCAGCTGCAGGGCAAATTTTTGGGAAAAGAATGCAGCGTGCTAAAGGTTAAACAACTCCATAGTGAAAACAGACCTTCTAGATATTACTCTCAATGGACAGAAAATTGAAAGGCAAGAAAAGCTAAAATACCTTGGAGTTACATTCGATCGAGGGCTATCGTATAAGCACCATGTTGATCACATACAGAAATGCAGGAGAGATCTGGCAGTCCTGAAAATAATGGCCGCAGCGTGCCAGAAGCAGAGATTACATTATTTCTTCTGTATCATCAGCTACTCATATCGGTCATCGAGTATGGGCTGGGAATACTAATGCTGTTTGTAACCCAATGTTACCAGAATGCATTCAAAATGAAGGAATGCGTATAGTCTTGGGCTGTATGTGAGATACCCTCATTGTGACAATGAGGTACATGCTTGGAGTGCTGTTGATTAGATCAAGATATGCGTTGGCCCAGGCAAAAGCCTATATGTGAGTAACCACAGACAAACAGCACCCCTTGCATGGAAACATAGCAGACATTAAGGGAGCAAGAATAAAGAGGGGATGTCATGGATGGCATAGGCAGAGGATATGATCAAGCAGATGACCACAGTTGAATATATATTCAAAGGGGAAGAGAGTCAGATGAGAACTGGATTAACTACCAGCAAGTCATCATCATCATCAGCCTTGGCAGAGAGTGCAGAACTTGGGGAATGGGAAAGCAGAATTAGAAATTAATCAACTGATACATGATCATGCTGGGGATAATGTGAATACTGATGAGTCTGTGATCCGTGGTGAGAAATCGGGCTGGGGCTTCTCTGCTAGAGTAAAGGGTAGAATCCTCCCAGAACATAGCGGGGCTTACAAGATAACAACTTTCATCATGAGAATGGAGGTAGAGGCAGCTACTGCAGCCTTAAGGTGGCTAACTGAATCTTCATTAACAAAGGCAGTCATTGTGTCGGACTCTCAGTCCATGCTTTGAAAGGTTCAAAGTAGTTGGCTACTGCATGAATGGAAAACATTCATAGAAGCTTCAAATCTACAGGAACTGGTGTGGATCTACTGTCTTGGTAATGCAGGGGAGCAGCTGACAGACTAGCATCAAGAGCACCCATAGTGGAGACAATGGATAAGGATAAGGGAGAGATACTGAGAACAATAAATGATCACTGGTTAGAGAGCGACATTGCAATAGATGAATCATCAAGGTTAAGACTGTTGGAATATGGCATCAAACGTAAGACTAGCCCTAGCAAAGATGAACATATAAGAGGTTGCATCTGTCATGTATACAACCAGTGAGCTCCAGGAACAGTTAGCATTTACACTCTTCGATATTAACTGAGGGAGACTAAGCACCTATGGGTTTGCCCAGAGTGCAATGATGTCAATTGTGTTCAACAATAACAATAACTGGTGAGCACTATTGTAATACAAGGAGCCGCGGTAGCATAGTGGTTAGTACACTGGCTTCCTAGCGCAGTGGTCTATGGTTCGATCCCCAGATGAGGTGGGATTTTTTAGGCCAAAAACGGCTCCTGGGTCGACCCAGCCCCAAATGGGTACCAGAACAACTCTGGGAAGGTTAAGGCGGCCGGCGTGATGCTGACCACATCACCCCTAGTGTGCCAACGGTCAAGAAAATATGGGCCTAACACCATATTCCCAATATGCCCTAATGGGTGTGTAACGGGATCCTTTACCCTTTTTTTTACTATTGTAATACAAAGGGAGGGGAGGGTTAATACTGGACATAGTCTGGCCTGGATGGGGTTTATGTCAGTCATCAACATAAAGGGGGGCGGGGGGTGGGGGGGGTGGTCTCTGAGGGGACAAAGAAAAAACAAAAAGGACTACTGGTCCATCAGGCATGTCATAAACACCTGGCAACACGTTACAGAATCCACTGCTGTAAAAGTATATAAATGCATTGGTGGTTTCTTGCAATGGGGGCCTGCTACACTGTTGTGTTGTGCAGCAAAATAGTGAAAGGATGATGATATAAGCTTCTATCTACCATACCCTTCCACACAATAAGATAACCCAGATGTTACATGCATCTCAATAAGCCCCTCACTCCCTGCATAGATTTAATAATGTTGTGGGCTAGACATTTTTTTTGCAAGAATACAAGACATCACTATTTTTAAATTATATCTCAACTTGTACCAGTCTTAATCACAACCAAGGGCATCTCTATCACATCTTAAATATTAGAGATGACAGAAATGTGAATAAAGGAAGACACATCAGACATAAAAGTGTCCTTGTGATTGAGTAGTAGTTAGATCACTTGCTATGTGAGGCAAAGAGACATGGTTGAAAACAAGGTAATGCCATGCTCCTGCCTACTCAAATGTAAAAATAGGTACCTGTGCTTGTGAGTTGGGGATGGCAAAGGCAGCAAGATATGGAACTGATCACCCCATCTCATAAAGCTGAGACCAAGAATAAGTGAAGTCTCTAACACTTAACTCTCCTGTCATTCTGTACCGTTTTATTTGTTTTTATGTATATACTTTCCCATGGCAGCAACTGCTATTGATGGAATGAAAGAGTGTAAAATATGTGACACACAAACGTTAATGGTGACCAGTGGAGATGTCAAAACATAACTGGAACATGAGTTAATGGTGACCAGTGGAGATGTGTCAAAACATAACTGGAACATGAGTGAATGGTGACCAGCGGAAGTGTGTCAAAACATAACTGGAACATGAGTTAATGGTGACCAGTGGAGGTGTGTCAAAACATAACTGGAACATGAGTTAATGGTGACCAGTGGAGGTGTGTCAAAACATAACTGGAACATGAGTGAATGGTGACCAGTGAAGATGTGTCAAAACATAACTGGAACATGAGTGAATGGTGACCAGTGAAGATGTGTCAAAACATAACTGGAACATGAGTGAATGGGTGACCAGTGGAGATGTGTCAAAACATAACTGGAACATGAGTGAATGGTGACCAGTGGAGATGTGTCAAAACGTAACTGGAACATGAGTGAATGGTGACTAGTGGAGATGTGTCAAAACATAACTGGAACATGAGTGAATGGTGACCAATCTGGATGAGTTAAAAATATGAATGAAATAAGAGTCCATTGTGACCATTTGGAGATAAGTCAAATTATTGATACAACTCAATAGCAGAGTTAAGTCAATAGACTTGAAATATAAATCAATTTTGACTTGTGGAGTTAGTCAAAAGACTGAAACAAAAGCCAATGGTGACTAGTGGAGACCAGCCAAACGACTGCAACAAAAGTCTATAGTGACTAGTGGAGACCAGCCAAAAGACTGCAACAAAAGTCTATAATGACTAGTGGAGACCAGCCAAAAGACTGAAACAAAAGCCAATAGTGACTAGTGGAGACCAGCCAAAAGACTGAAACAAAGCCAATGGTGACTAGTGGAGACCAGCCAAAAGACTGAAACAAAAGTCAATGGTGACTAGTGGAGACCAGCCAGGAGTTAAGCCAAACGACTGCTACATGAAGCAATGGTGACTAGTGGAGATGAGTTAAACAAAACTAAAACAAATAATTGATGACTAGACAAAGTGAGTCAAATTATAATAACAACCAAAAATGCTGAAAATTCATCACATCAAAAATGCAAACAGGTCATCCAAATAATTTTTTTTTTAAAAAGGCATGTACAATGGTAAAGTGCATCGGCCAATAGACAAAATAATCTACTCAACAAAGACTAACAAAAATGATTTTGTGACAATAAAAAAAGAGTACAACATATCACTGAAAAAAAAACTGCACTGTCAATAAAATAGAATTCTTTTATCTAAAGTCAGAAAAACAGAGAAAAAAAGCAAAAAAAAAAAAAAAACTGCACATTATCATTCATAATTCACAAAGATCTTTATACATACCGGGTAGACAAACATAATGGTCTAGAAATGAAAGACTTGAAGATAAAAAATACAGCAAAAATAAAGGCCATGATGCCTATACCCCAACTTTCTTACACTGGTAGTCTGGAAAAACATACAACATACAGCAACATAAACTTGCCCATTAATGATCAGAGAATACATAGTTGTCTTAAATGATGTGACATCACGTGCATCCTAATATGCCATGTATAGACAACAAAAGCACAACAAATTCTGAGTATCAGGTTGCAATATTTGTCCCAAAATCATGACAACCGGTAATGTGTGTCTAATTTGTCACGTATACAGACGACTAGGACATAATCAATTCTGAGTATATGGTTTAAATATGTCTCTTATTAGTAATGACAACATGTAACGTACGGCCAATCTGCCACATAAACAGACAACCAGGTCACAATTAATTCTGAGTATTAAGTTGCAGTAATTCTCCACTGATCATGACAACAAGTAATGTAGTAATATGCATCTAATCTGTTATGTATACAGACAACCAGGGCACAATACATTCTGAGTATGAGCTTGCAGCAACACGATGAACATTCTCGGAGCTGCTACTAGCCACTTTTTTTCCTTTCCATTTTGTTTCGGTATCAATCTTCGGCATGCACTTAGCAACAGGATGATCTACCTCTTCTGGGGCATACAGTGCTCTTATAGCTCTCTGCTGACAAACTATCTGTTTTAATACTTCTCTGTTCTTGATCCTCTCTCCCAGGATAACAATTTTCAGCTCTCCAGGTCCATGTTTATGCCAGCCATTTATCTCAGATCATCTGCCTTCTCTGCATCGTAGATGAGCTGCCATGAATCTTCAGTGTCTTGTCTGGATGGTACACTTTATTTTGTTCATCTCTTGATGCTGTCTTCTCACTTACATGATTGCTTTCCTCTTGCTTGTTTGCCTTCACATTTTCTTTCTAATTATTATTTGTATATGGTCACAATATTGTCGCTGTCTAATTTTGATCTCATGAATTCACTTTTCATTCTAAGCTGTTCTAGGACTTCTCAAAGTGTTTTAAACTAGGATGATAATCTATTAATTTATAATCTGGTTGCGTAAACCTGGAGGTGGCTCATAAATCATGAGAAAGTAAACATTTTTTGTGGCCTGTACGTAATAAATATTACTTACATATTATGTGATTACTTAAATAATGGGGTAAACAAAATTAGGTCATATAAGCCGTACTAGGACAAATAAATTCCTTCTGTGATTACTTAATGCAACTAAGTTTATCCTGAGCTTGAAACAAAGGTCAAATGTTCTAATTCAAAACTGGCACATGAAGATAGTGTGCATAGTATTCAGGTGTGAACTACAACACACAGATACTTCCAACTGAACAAAAATACCTTCTCAATGACTGACAAGACATAGTATTCAGGTGTGAACTACAACACACAGATACTTCCAACTTAACAAAAATACCTTCTCAATTACTGACAAGACATAGTATTCAGGTGTGAGCTACAACACACAGATACTTCCAACTGAACAAAAATACCTTCTCAATGACTGACAAGACATAGTATTCAAGTGTGAACTACAACACACAGATACTTCCAACTTAACAAAAATACCTTCTCAATGACTGACAAGACGTAATAAAAGGTGCAGGTCTCATTCATATCTTCTTTAGTGATTTAAAGGAAGCATTGTCAGGTGTTATGTTTCACCCAACAATCAATCAATCAATCAATACCCTTTAGCTCCCCAAGGAGCATAGGCCTTCAACAAACACATGCCATGTCTTATAGCAGTGTAAATTTTGCACACTGGTAAAATTTGGTAATAAGTTGACCTAGATGATTTCAAGGAAAATAACCTTAAATACGGTTTAAAATATTGATTCTGAGATATTAACATGTTATTAAACAGATTCTCTGCTATCAAATAGTATAGGTCACATCTCTCAACAATAATGTTATATACATTTAATATACATTTCAAAGTACCGACTCATTCAGAAAAATCAATGTACAGTCTGGATAAGTGGAAGTCACTTGAGCTATCTAAAATACTTTGGCTTATGCGAAATTCTGCTTATCAGGAGTTTCTACCAAAGAAGACTTCTGGCCGCGACCTGCAAAACTGCTTCGGCTTAAGCGAAGTTCCACTTATCTGAACAGCATTGTAGTTCCAACCACTAAACCTTTTTTTCTTTCTCTGAATTTGACGTCTCAAGCATATCATCTTCAAGTGAGGATAACTTCTCAATAAATGTTTAGGTTTCAGTACACTTCCAAGTTTTGAATGTTTCAAGATAGCATTTAAAAAGTATTACATTCTGATCAAGTCAAAGTATGCGTGTGATGAGTGTTCTTCTTTTAAACACATCAAAGATAGTCTCATAGCAGACACGGCCACAGGAGAGTGATATGTTAGAGACGACACGGCCACAGGAGAGTGATATGTTAGAGACGACACGGCCACAGGAGAGTGATATGTTAGAGACATCACCTTACAGGAGAGTGATATGTTAGAGACGACACGGCCACAGGAGAGTGATATGTTAGAGACGACACAGCCACAGGAGAGTGATATGTTAGAGACGACACAGCCACAGGAGAGTGATATGTTAGAGACATCACCTTACAGGAGAGTGATATGTTAGAGACATCACCTTACAGGAGAGTGATATGTTAGAGACATCACCTTACAGGAGAGTGATATGTTAGAAACATCACCTTACAGGAGAGTGATATGTTAGAGACATCACCTTACAGGAGAGTGATATGTTAGAGACATCACCTTACAGGAGAGTGATATATTAGAGACATCACCTTACAGGCCACAGGAGAGTGATATGTTAGAGACATCACCTTACAGGAGAGTGATTTGTTAGAGACATCACCTTACAGGAGAGTGATATGTTAGAGACATCACCTTACAAGAGAGTGATATGTTAGAGACATCACCTTACAGGAGAGTGATATGTTAGAGACATCACCTTACAGGAGAGTGATATGTTAGAGACATCACCTTACAGGAGAGTGATATGTTGGAGACATCACCTTACAGGAGAGTGATATGTTGGAGACATCACCTTACAGGAGAGTGATATGTTAGAGACATCACCTTACAGGAGAATGATATGTTAGAGACATCACCTTACAGGAGAGTGATATGTTAGAGACATCACCTTACAGGAGAGTGATATGTTAGAGACATCACCTTACAGGAGAGTGATATGTTAGAGACATCACCTTACAGGAGAGTGATATGTTAGAGACATCACCTTACAGGAGAGTGATATGTTGGAGACATCACCTTACAGGAGAGTTATATGTAGGAGACATCACCTTACAGGAGAGTGATATGTTAGAGACATTACCTTACAGGAGAGTGATATGTTGGAGACATTACCTTACAGGAGAGTGATATGTTGGAGACATTACCTTACAGGAGTGATATGTTGGAGACATCACCTTACAGGAGAGTGATATGTTGGAGACATCACCTTACAGGAGAGTGATATGTTAGAGACATCACCTTACAGGAGAGTGATATGTTGGAGACATTACCCTTGATACATCACCTTACAGGAGAGTGATATGTTGGAGACATCACCTTACAGGAGAGTGATATGTTAGAGACATCACCTTACAGGAGAGTGATATGTTAGAGACATCACCTTACAGGAGAGTGATATGTTAGAGACATCACCTTACAGGAGAGTGATATGTTAGAGACATCACCTTACTAGGTCCAGTGTTCTTTTTTAATGATGTGGGGTACCCAGTTTCATTCCTCACCAACTTTGCCATACCAAACTCTAGAATAGTCAGGCACCCATTTACAGCTGGGCAGACCGGCGAGTGACACTATCCTGTTTTAATCAAGGAACCTGGTAACTGTGTCATGAGAGGAAAGTGCTCTAACCACTCAGCCAACTACCCACTTTCAAACACATTAGAGATACATAATTTAGATCAATTTGACACCAGCAGCCAACACAACTACACAGTAGAGAAGCTAAATTCTCCAAAAGTTTCAAACACAATAACTTCATTCAAGTTTCAGTAGGCTTTTCACATTATAAACTAAAAATACTGCCACTATAAACCTGGACTAGTTCCTCCTCCTGTCTAAACTGGCCACAACCAGGGACCCATCATGGCAGTGAAATCTGGATGGCTCAAAGTATTCTGTCACCTGGAAATAGACAAGTCATTAACATATCATCATCACCCTTTAGCTCACCTGGAAATAGACAAGTCATTAACATATCATCATCACCCTTTAGCTCACCTGGAAATAGACAAGTCATTAACATATCATCATCATCCTTTAGCTCACCTGGAAATAGACAAGTCATTAACATATCATCATCACCCTTTAGCTCACCTGGAAATAGACAAGTCATTAACATATCATCATCACCCTTTAGCTCACCTGGAAATAGACAAGTCATTAACTTATCATCATCACCCTTTAGCTCACCTGGAAATAGACAAGTCATTAACATATCATCATCACCCTTTAGCTCACCTGGAAATAGACAAGTCATTAAAATATCATCATCACCCTTTAGCTCACCAAGGAGCATAGGCCTTCAACAAACACATGCCATGACTTCCTGTCATGTGACATCAGCTTCAGGTCTTTCCATCTCTTCCTAATCATTTTACTTGTATCCAGTTCACTTCTCTGTGTGTGTGTGTTTTAGTCTACCTCTGCTTTTTTACCCTGGAGATTCCATAACAAGGACTGCCTTGTAATGCTACTGACACATTTCTTCAATGTGTGGACTATGCATCATCAGCATCTGCTTCTCATCTCTGGTTCCACTGGCACTTGTCTAGTTCTTGTCATCTCTGGTTCCACTGGCACTTGTCTAGTTCTTGTCATCTCTGGTTCCACTGGCACTTGTCTAGTTCTTGTCATCTCTGGTTCCACTGGCACTTGTCTAGTTCTTGTCATCTCTGGTTCCACTGGCACTTGTCTAGTTCTTGTCATCTCTGGTTCCACTGGCACTTGTCTAGTTCTTGTCATCTCTGGTTCCACTGGCACTTGTCTAGTTCTTGTCATCTCTGGTTCCACTGGCACTTGTCTAGTTCTTGTCATCTCTGGTTCCACTGGCACTTGTCTAGTTCTTGTCATCTCTGGTTCCACTGGCACTTGTCTAGTTCTTGTCATCTCTGGTTCCACTGGCACTTGTCTAGTTTTTGTCATCTCTGGTTCCACTGGCACTTGTCTAGTTCTTGTCATCTCTGGTTCCACTGGCACTTGTCTAGTTCTTGTTATCAGTTACCCATTAGTCATCTTGAAATAACACTTCAATCCTATTCTAAACAGAAGGTTTGAGCTGGTATGCCAAGGTGTGTTAGCTATCTATAATACCAGACTGGCAGGAAGACAGCAATCAGAAAATGTGTTGGCTATCTATATTAACTGTTTCAGAGAGAGTATTGACTATCTCTATTACATGTTTCAGAAAGTGAGTTGACTATCTCTATAACCTTTTTCAGAAATTGTGTTGGCTATCTCTATTTCCTGTTTCAGAAAGAGTGTTGACTATCTCTATTACCTGTGTCAGAAAGAGTGTTGGCTATCTCTATTACCTGACTGGCAGGAAGACAACAATCAGAAAGTGTTTTGGCTATCTCTATTACCTGACTGGCAGGAAGACACCAATCAGATAGTTTGTTCTCTAATACCTGTTTCAGAAAGAGTGCTGGCTATCTATATTACCTGATCGGCAGGAAGACAGCAATCAGAATGTGCATTGACAATCTCACTCCACATGGCTGGGGGGTGGTGGGACAGCATGGACATGCTCAGTTTCAGCAGGTCAAGTTTGGAGTAGTGCCAACCTGGAACATCATCAGAATTGTCAGTATTCTACACAATTGAAGTATCTAAAAAACCATGTAACATAACAGGGTCACCACAGCATGGCTTGTAAGCCAACCACAGCTCGAGGAAGCCTGTTTTGTGGCTCTCATGCTGCGACTAAATATTATCTTGTAAATGCTAATTTACATATAAGGGATCAAGCAAATATCATTTGCCCACATCTTTGAAAGTAATTTGGGACTTTCATATGTGAGAACATTAATGCTGAACATGTGCAGATATTTAATGTTTGACTGACGTTTCAAGGATCTACCATTCATGTGAGTACATTAATGCTGAACCTGTGCAGATATTTAATGTTTGACTGATGTTTCAAGGATCTACCATTCATGTGAGTACATTAATGCTGAACCTGTGCAGATATTTAATGTTTGACTGATGTTTCAAGGATCTACCATTCATGTGAGTACATTAATGCTGAACATGTGCAGATATTTAATGTCTGACTGACGTTTCAAGGATCTACCATTCATGTGAGTACATTAATGCTGAACATGTGCAGATATTTAATGTTTGACTGATGTTTCAAGGATCTACTATTCATGTGAGTACATTAATGCTGAACATGTGCAGATATTTAATGTTTGACTGATGTTTCAAGGATCTACCATTCATGTGAGTACATTAATGCTGAACATGTGCAGATATTTAATGTCTGACTGATGTTTCAAGGATCTACCATTCATGTGAGTACATTAATGCTGAACATGTGCAGATATTTAATGTTTGACTGATGTTTCAAGGATCTACCATTCATGTGAGTACATTAATGCTGAACATGTGCAGATATTTAATGTCTGACTGACGTTTCAAGGATCTACCATTCATGTGAGTACATTAATGCTGAACATGTGCAGATATTTAATGTTTGACTGACGTTTCAAGGATCTACCATTCATGTGAGTACATTAATGCTGAACCTGTGCAGATATTTAATGTTTGACTGATGTTTCAAGGATCTACCATTCATGTGAGTACATTAATGCTGAACATGTGCAGATATTTAATGTCTGACTGACGTTTCAAGGATCTACCATTCACGTGAGTACATTAATGCTGAACATGTGCAGATATTTAATGTTTGACTGATGTTTCAAGGATCTACTATTCATGTGAGTACATTAATGCTGAACCTGTGCAGATATTTAATGTTTGACTGACGTTTCAAGGATCTACCATTCATGCGAGTACATTAATGCTGAACATGTGCAGATATTTAATGTTTGACTGACGTTTCAAGGATCTACCATTCATGTGAGTACATTAATGCTGAACATGTGCAGATACTTAATGTTTGACTGATGTTTCAAGGATCTACCATTCATGTGAGTACATTAATGCTGAACATGTGCAGATATTTAATGTTTGACTGATGTTTCAAGGATCTACTATTCATGTGAGTACATTAATGCTGAACCTGTGCAGATATTTAATGTTTGACTGACGTTTCAAGGATCTACCATTCATGTGAGTACATTAATGCTTAACATGCGCATATATTTAATGTTTGACTGATGTTTCAAGGATCTACCATTCATGTGAGTACATTAATGCTGAACCTGTGCAGATATTTAATGTTTGACTGATGTTTCAAGGATCTACCATTCATGTGAGTACATTAATGCTGAACATGTGCAGATATTTAATGTCTGACTGACGTTTCAAGGATCTACCATTCATGTGAGTACATTAATGCTGAACATGTGCAGATATTTAACGTTTGACTGATGTTTCAAGGATCTACTATTCATGTGAGTACATTAATGCTGAACATGTGCAGATATTTAATGTTTGACTGACGTTTCAAGGATCTACCATTCATGTGAGTACATTAATGCTGAACATGTGCAGATATTTAATGTCTGACTGACGTTTCAAGGATCTACCATTCATGTGAGTACATTAATGCTGAACATGTGCAGATACTTAATGTTTGACTGATGTTTCAAGGATCTACTATTCATGTGAGTACATTAATGCTGAACATGTGCAGATATTTAATGTTTGACTGATGTTTCAAGGATCTACTATTCATGTGAGTACATTAATGCTGAACCTGTGCAGATATTTAATGTTTGACTGATGTTTCAAGGATCTACTATTCATGTGAGTACATTAATGCTGAACATGTGCAGATATTTAATGTTTGACTGATGTTTCAAGGATCTACCATTCAACAATAAAATCAAAGTTTACAGACCCAGCAGCAATAGTCACATCATCATCACCATTTAGCTCCCATAGGAGTATAGGCCTTCAACAAACTTAGGTCAGGTCTTCCTGTCCAGCACCATCAGCTCAAGGTGTTTACATGTCTTCTCCATCATCATCACCTTTCACTCCCAGAGCCTTCAACAAACTTATGGTGATTCCAGAACAAGGGCTGTCTTGTGATATTAACTCTTTCAGTCCCAAGCAAAAAAGTGGGTTTGGCCCAAGCAAAAATGGCCACCCCAGTGCGTTTTTATTGTTGTTGTTTGGAAATAATTTTTTAAAATGTTCATTTGCATAAATAACTTTGTTGTTGTATATGAAACTGAAGGTAATTGGATGTACTTTACTCTTGTGCTACAAGTATAAAAGCTTTCATTGAAAAATGATTAGTTATTCAAGGTAAAATGGAGGATATGCGCTTAAAAAAAATCGCTTTAAAAATCTAAAATAAATATCTCAAAACAGAAGCACGTTCACTCTTAAACACGTGCGGTATTTAAAAGAATGTACTTGCAGTCGGAAATGACTTTGTGGGTAGTTATAATTAGAAACAGTCTCAAACAGAGGCACATATACTAAAGGCTTTTTAAAGTCGATTGGGCCAAGCGCGTCTCACCCCTGAGCCTTTATAAAGCTGATTGGGACTTAAAGAGTTAATAATAGGTTCCCTCAGAGTGTGCCCTATCCATCGACATTGTTGTCTACTCATCTCTTGTACCCCTGGCACGTCTCATCAGTTCCACATTAGTGATCTTGTCACACCATTTCAATCCTTCTACTCTACACAAGCACCAATCTACGAAAGTCTAGCTGTTTGGTTGCTGTTTATGTTGTTCTTTATGCTTCTGTGATATATGATGGAGACAATATAAAACTTCTCAATGCTGCCATCTTGTCCAACATTTGCAAATTTGTGGAAACAACTCGTAAGTTAAGTTACATATGGCATCTCTGTGACATAAAGTTGTTATTTAGTCAAACATTGTGTTAACTGACTTGGCCATCACATCAAAGTAACTGCTGCTTACTGAAACATTACCGCTTTTGATTCTTACTTAAGCATTCTCAGGTGGTGGATGTTCTAATGCTGTGTTTTGACTTGTTAAGCACCACAAAAGAAAAATAACATAATTGTTTTTGCCTGCACATGTGTTAACTATCACTACTAACCTTGGTTCAATACGTTCTGCTGGGATAATGATTTAGTAACACGACAATCTTTTATATCGTCTGACACGTGAAAGTCACTCTTCATATCGGAAGAAGTAAAGGATTTACGTCTACTATGTGGTTTCATCTGTAAAGATATAGAGAAAAAAGAGAAGATATTTAGACACATTTAAATACTGGTTACCTCACCACTAGCTCCCCCAGGAGTATAAGCCAAGTCCTCCTGTCACGTGCCATCCACACAAGGTCTTGGAGTGTCTTCTTTACCACTTTCATGTCCTAGATGAACAAAGGAGACAGCAGCCAGGCTCTTTTCAGTTTTCTTTGTGCTGCATCATCATCAGCCTCTTAATAGAGGACCTTCTTGGATGACCACATAGAATTTAAATTATTTCCTTGGTTGACGTACAAATTTGCTGAATTTTTTTTTTTTGCTGAAAGTTTCCAAAAGGATGGGGGTTTTTGACCCTATGCCCAACCATCTTTAGTTGCCATTTACAACATGCTTGGTAGGTTACACTGTTACTGTTCTTTGCCCCTCCCCCTCCTTTTCAGGCTGCTGTAAGGCATTGACAGGCTACCTTCCTTATAGTTTACTGTAAACATAATCTTGGAAAACACAGAGCAGCAGGTTTAATAACTTCTGGTAAGAAGAAATTCACTGGCCAAATATTCAAAAAGAAGGACTTGAGAAATTGGTGACAACATGAAAAACTGATGGCAAGAAATATGGTACATATAATAATGAGGTTAATGTTACAAGAAGTGATAAATGTAATGATGAAATTGTTAATGTTACAACACATGATACGTAATGATGAGGTTGTTAATGTTTGGCCATGTCTGCAGAATGGGAGAAGATCGGCTACCACGACAAGCATGGGAAACAAAGAGCCAGGGATCCAGACCCCCAGAGTCCGCTGGGAGGACAACATTAGACAATCTTTGAAGGACCGAGGACTAGAATGGAACCAAGCCAGGAGGAAGACAGCCGATAGGATAGTCTGGCGCTCTCTCTTCCAAACCTCTACACCTCATGGTAGAAGGGGAACAACTAAGTAAGTAAGTAAGTAAGTTAATGATGAAGTTGTTAATGTTACAAGTTGTTATACACTTAATGATGAACGGCAATAAGAGAGTTGACAGACTAGCCTCGAGAGCATCCGTAGTGGGGACACTGGAAATGGATAAGGGTTGTTCTAAGCACATAAAACCAATGGACCTTGGATCATCTGTGTTGTAACAAAAGCTTGCTTAACCACAGCTTATTTTACAATACTTACATCATGCGTCTCATCATCAGGCACTGTCTCTATCTTGACAATGCTGGCATCTAATTCTTTCAATAGCATTCTAGATGCTAGCTGCAAAATAAAATGTTTGGCTGTCCCACAACTTGCAAACCAAGTTTTTTCATGCATGAAATCACACAAATTCATTCTAAATTAAATTCACACTCCTAATGTGAGCAGACTTAATACAGCACACAAATAAACTTAAAAAACATTTTTCAATAACTACTTCAGAATGACTACTATTTTAAATCAAAAGAAGAAAACCAAAAAACTATTAAAAACAAGAATTAAAAAGTATCTAAAAATGATGTGATTTTGTGAGACATTCTTTTTTCATACATCCAGTGTCATGGACGTCATTATCAGCATCATTAAAACAAACACAGACATACAAACTTCAGCAATCCCTGTCAGTTTTGGGTGTGGAGCGTTCAACCATGTCTACCTGTATTAGCTAGTTACAATCCTTCTCTTCATCTTCTCGTAATAAATAATAATTGACACGATCTCAAGTTACAAATTAAAAAAATATAATACTGAAGAGACAACCACATGCCTTGAGCACACACACACACACATAATCCTCTAATTTTAAAACATATTTATACATTATTTGTTAAGAGTAATATAAAGATTATTGAACAAGTGGACAAATGAATGTTATCTACTTTAACTGCTACCAACAAGTGGACAAATGAATGTTATCTACTTTAACTGCTCTCATCATAATCTTCTTTGTCACTCTTTATGGAGTATATGGCCCCACCACTGCAGGTGGCTTGCCTCGAGGAAGCATATGAAGGTCAAGGATCCTGTTACACGCCCATTGAGATATATTGGGATTATGGTGTTAGGCCCATATTTTCTTGACCATCGGCATACAAGGGGTAATGTGATTAGCATCACGCCGGCCGCCTTAACCTTCCCAGAGTTACTCTGGTACCCAATTCATGAGGCTGGGTTGACCCTGGAGCCGTTTGTGGTCTAAAAAATCCCACCTCAACTGGGAATCGAATCATAGACCACCGAGCTAGGAAGCCAGTGCGCTATCACTGTTCCTGAGGAAGCATATACCAAAGCATAAACTCTTGCAGTCATAATTTCTGTAGCAATTCTTTTGACATGATGAGGTTGCCAGCCACAGGCACAACCTCATACTAGTTGCCTCTTTAGACATGCCTGAGGGAGCAGTGGCTACTATACTTTCTCCATCTCCTCACTGACCACTGGCAACTGTATGGAACACTGACCATTGGCAACTGCATGGAACACTGATCACTGGCAAGTGTATGGAACACTGACCACTGTATGGAACACTGACCACTGGCAACTGTATGGAACACTGATCACTGACAACGGTATGGAACACTGATCACTGGCAACTGTATGGAACACTGATCACTGGCAACTGTATGGAACACTGACCACTGGCAACTGTATGGAACACTGATCACTGGCAACTGTATGGAACACTGATCACTGGCAACTGTATGGAACACTGACCACTGGCAACTGTATGGAACACTGACCACTGGCAACTGTATGGAACACTGACCACTGGCAACTGTATGGAACACTGACCACTGGCAACTGTATGGAACACTGACCACTGGCAACTGTATGGAACACTGACCACTGGCAACTGTATGGAACACTGACCACTGGCAACTGTATGGAACACTGATCACTGGCAACTGTATGGAACACTGATCACTGGCAACTGTATGGAACACTGATCACTGGCAACTGTATGGAACACTGACCACTGGCAACTGTATGGAACACTGATCACTGGCAACTGTATGGAACACTGATCACTGGTAACTGTATGGAACACTGATCACTGGCAACTGTATGAAACACTGATCACTGGCAACTGTATGGAACACTGATCACTGGCAACTGTATGGAACACTGATCACTGGCAACTGTATGGAACACTGACCACTGGCAACTGTATGGAACACTGACCACTGGCAACTGTATGGAACACTGACCACTGGCAACTGTATAGAACACTGACCACTGGGAACTGTATAGAACACTGACCACTGGGAACTGTATGGAACACTGACCACTGGCAACATGTATAGAACACTGACCACTGGCAACTGTATGAAACACTGACCACTGGCAACTGTATGAAACACTGACCACTGGGAACTGTATGGAACACTGATCACTGGCAACTGTATAGAACACTGACCACTTGCAACTGTATAGAACACTGACCACTGGGAACTGTACAGAACACTGACCACTGGGAACTGTACAGAACACTGACTACTGGCAACTGTATGGAACACTGACCACTGGATAGAACACTGACTACTGGCAACTGTATGGAACACTGACCACTGTATGGAACACTGACCACTGGGAACTGTATGGAACACTGACTAATGGGAACTGTATGGAACACTGACCACTGGCAACTGTATGGAACACTGACTACTGTGAACTGTATATAACACTGACTACTGAGAACTGTATGGAACACTGACTACTGGGAATCTGTATAGAACACTGACCACTGGCAACTGTTTGGAACACTGACTACTGGAAACTGTATAGAACACTGACCACTGGCAACTGTATAGAACACTGACTACTGGGAACTGTATGGAACACTGACTACTGGGAACTGTATAGAACACTGACCACTGGCAACTGCATAGAAAATTGATCACTGGAAACTGTATGGAACACTGACCACTGTATGGAACACTGACTACTGGGAACTGTATGGAACACTGCCTACTGGGAACTGTATAAAGCCCTGACCACTGGCAACTGTATGGAACACTGACTACTGGGAACTGTATAGAACACTGACCACTGTATGGAACACTGACCACTGGCAACTGTATAGAACACTGACTACTGGGAACTGTATGGAACACTGACCACTGGCAACTGTGTAGAACACTGACCACTGGCAACTGTGTGGAACACTGACCACTGGGAGCAGTGGTACTATACTTTCTCCATCTCACTGACCACTGTGTGGAACACTGACCCCTGGGAACTGTATGGGACACTGACCACTGGCAACTGTATGGAACACTGACCACTGGCAACTGTATAGAACACTGACCACTGTATAGAACACTGACCACTGGCAACTGTATGGAAAACTGACCACTGGGAACTGTATAGAACACTGACAACTGTATGGAACACTGACCACTGGGAACTGTACGGAACACTGACCACTGGCAACTGTATGGAACACTGACCACTAGGAACTGTATGGAACACTGACCACTGGGAACTGTATAGAACACTGACCACTGGGAACTGTATGGAACACTGACCACTGGCAACTGTATGGTACACTGACCACTGTATGGAACACTGACCACTGGGAACTGTATGGAACACTGACCACTGGGAACTGTATAGAACACTGACCACTGTATGGAACACTGACTACTGAGAACTGTATAGAACACTGACCACTGGGAACTGTACAGAACACTGACCACTGGGAACTGTGTGGAACACTGACCACTGGGAACTGTATGGAACACTGACTACTGAGAACTGTATAGAACACTGACCACTGGGAACTGTATGGAACACTGACCACTGACACCATGTGTCCTATTTAATTGTAATCTATCCAAGGATGAGTCAGACATTTGTATCCATTATTTGAAGAAAAACAATCCACAATTGAATAAAATCGTTTTATCCACTGATTAAAAACAGGAAAAAAACTAGGAAATGTTTTCCTAATGCTCCATTTGTTTACCATATCCTCAATCTGGGATGCAGAAATGTTCTCTTAATCTATGAGTCAACCAAAAAATTCATAAGCTCCATTTTGGCACTTAATGTAGCATCTAAAATGATAGGCGGTTGAGCCAAAGTTCTAGACTCCATGGCAACCAGCCATACAATATTTCTGCACTTCTGTCGACAATCATCACTGTTATTCACTTTGCTGTTTTTATTTCACAAGCAATCATTTACAAGAATATTTTGTTGTTATCATTTGCTTATAGGTAATAATATGAACATGTAGTGTTTTCAGAGCGAGTGATCAGTTGTGAAATAATAACTCTTAATAAACATAATGCAGAAAACCTGGACATTAAGTTGAACAACTTGATAAGAGGTTATGTAGAACAGGGGTCAGCATAAGGTAGATCCCGAACTACCAGTAGGTCACAGAAGATGATATGGTAGATCTCTAGGTGATGGAGGCAGAAAAAAGAATTTTAAAGGGAGAGAAATTTCTGACTCGTCTAATCCTGCTGGTATTAATGAGCGTGGGATTCCCAGGATTAAAACTGCTTTTTTCCCAGTGAAAACTCGTGAGCTAGCTTGTAAACATTCACTGTAATTGTGAACTGCACCAAATAAGAATACTATATGTCTCTAAAGTGAAGTTAGCATTCAGTAAAAGATCACTGACTTTGAGTTTTCCTTCACCTGCTGATAGAATTATAGGAGGCTCATGAATCTGGCAGATATCAAAGTTAGATAGAGGCTGCACTTATCACAAATGCTAAATACTATGAAACCTGAAAACTGGCATTACTTTATCAAGGTAGATCTTTCCAGAGCTTGGCATTTCTATAGTAGCAACCCACAGATCCTGGGATGCCTGCTGCTGCCTAGAATAACGCTACATATTTTATTTAAAGTGACTAAAACCACTAACAATGGCAACACTGAATGTACTAACTAATATGCCTTGTGTAAAAGTACTAACATCTTTAAACACCGATGCATTATCTCTCTTATTTTTGAGGAGGAAAACTATATATATACTAGCAATAACCCGTCAATAATGACGGAAGTAAATAAAAAACTGTAATATATTTTTAAAATATTTTTTAATTCAATATAAAAGTTCTTTGATGACAACATTTTTTTGTGAAAGTGTGTGGATTTGTTTCAAAGAATGTTCCCTGATAAAAAGTGTTTTTAACAAAAACTTTCAAGTTTTCATGATTTGTTCCTCAGGTGAGGGCGACATAGAGCTGGCCGTATCCGAAAACAGGTTCAGGAAGGAAAACTCCTACGTGATCAAATGATTGTCCTTGCACCTTACTGATCGTCATTGCAAATGCTAAAATCACTGGGAATTGACGACGTCGCATCCTAAATGGCAAACTGCACTCGCTCGGTTCTAAATCAATGCGAGGAATTAAGACTTCTTTTCCCTTATTACTGCCAGTGATAATTTCTGCATCAATGGAATTCCGATGCAAGACTTTTATGACCAAACGCGTGCCATTCAATAGTCCGTTTTTGGCGTTCAGATTTCGCAATAGCATGATACATGCAGCAACCTTTAATTTCAGCAAAAGCGGTGGCATTCCTGATGGGCACTGCTCGTTAAGGAACTCGGTTGGGAAATCATCTGCGCCATTGGGATCATCAGAAATCATAGTATCTATGCTCCAATAAACCGTTTCATTTCCAGCGAGTAGCTCCAACATTAAGTCTGCAATACTTTAAATTAAAATTTTGTCTTGAAGAAACAATCAAAACCTTACATTTTAAGGTTATTTTTAACAAAATGATGAGTTAAATCCGTTCCCGGAATGAAACTGGGTTCTACAATCAAAAACTTACATTTTATTCATATATCACTGTCACTCACTTTGTGTTGCACAATTCACCGACTTTTCTTCATTGAGTGTTACTATTTTTGGGAGAGTACATATAAGGGAAACAATACAATTAATGTCTTACTTTCAACCCTTAGATGTGACTGACGTACAAACAGCGAGAATTATGGAGTTTCATGATATACATAAAATACTGATTGTTGTACACACCTAAGTATAATAGCTTTCTCAGAAAATAAATGTGTATCATGTGACATTTGACTAAGAACTGCAACTCTTCTAAATCAATAATCCTATCAGATGTTTGTCATGCTCCACTCACAAGTATTGTCTTAAGGTTCTTCCCAGTCAGCGCCAACTCATCTCCTGTGCTAGTGGCCAGAGTGACCTTAGTGGATCCTCTAGACTGACACTGGAAGCTTCAGGAAGACAGCAGAATGTACAAGTTGAAAATGTAGGTCGTGTAACTTTCACTACACATTTTGTGAAGAAAAATATTCATGGCTCTTTCACCATTGCAGGCGTGTTTTCACATTTATGGATTAATACCATGCTAAAAGCACCCAAGACGACTGATCCCCAGAATGCACATTATATAAACACTGAAGGACAAAGTTTCTCACAAGCAAAACCAAAACATGCAGAGATTAGCTGCAACCCTTTAGTTGTAAATCACAACTAAGAGGGTAAATTGTACAACAATCCCCCCCCCCCCCCTTTTTTTTTCGAAAAAAAAAAAAAAAAACACATAAAATAGGGGCAGACATAAGAATAAGGCCAAAAACTCTTCTCAAGGTTATATATGTTTTAAAATAAATAAGTTGTTTGCAGGCTTAGACCAAATTTAAAAGTGTAGGTATTACTGTATATACTAGTCACTGCAGTATAATTTGGATTACATTACCACACCGCACAGAAAATTAAATTTAAACTGAACAAATGATAGTTACAAGACTGCCAGTGTTGATGAAAGATATCTACTCTAACAAATGATAGTTACAAGACTGCCAGTGTCAATGAAGGATATCTACTCTGAACAATTGCAGACACTAAACAGATTTCTATGAAGACATCACTGGACAAGAATGAAATGGATCTGAAAAAATAGACAGAACCGGCCAGGAACAGCAAGGAGTGTATAAAAAATGGTTGAAGCCTAAAGCCATTTTATGTTTTTTTTTTTAAAAAATGAAGAAAATGTAGTGAAGGCAATGATATAATTCTCCCACAAACCTGCAACAACTCTTGTGTCTCTACTTGTATATATCTGAAAAGATCACCACCTACAACCACAACAGTAAGATAATGAGACATAGGGGTATTTCACTAACAACAGCCTGCCAAAAATGATGGGGTTACGCAACAGAGGTTACAGAACTTTTTTGAAAAAGACATCCTTGGTCAAATACTGAAACCGTATTTCATGAAACAGAAACAAAAATTTGTGATGCATCTAATTTCCCCTCACAATATACTGGTGTGTTTGTTGTGTAAAGTCTTGAACTTCCTTTTAAAAATCTGAAATCAAAGTCTGGCATAGACGAGAAGAAATGTCTCTAAAACTCTGCTGACTAAATCATGATATATAATAAATTTAGTCATATTTAAAATAAAACTTTTTTGTCAATCCAAAAACAAAACTGTATACTTATGGACTAAAAGAGTACTTCCTATGAGTAACTATCATATTAACTCACTCACCCACTAACTCACTCACTAACTAACTCACTCACTAACTCACTAACCAATTAATTCAAAAACTTAATTATAACAGCGTAGCAGATAATCCAGACTTTTACATTCCTGAGGTTAGCAAACAAGCCTTCAAGTTAGGCAACTCTGATAAATGAGCAGTTTCTATACACCTGACAACAGTAAACATTTGTTTTTTCACTGGTTATTAAAGTGAATGTAGACAGAATTATTCCTGATCAAACAGAAAAGTGTCAGATGTGTGAATGGGCCTGGAGAGATTCTTCCTATTTAGTGTAAATGAGTGGTCCCAAAAAAGAGTTTAGCATGATAAAACTTAGCTCCATGATGACACACATTTGTGACTGTTATGTCCAATTTTGTCTCTTCCAGCAAACACCCATAGTTGTCAACTTGAATATGGTTTACGGCAGTTGTGAGAAGCCTGAGATTTATTGACACCTAACACAAAGATTTTATTTAAATGGTTACAACCTCAATGGTTCTCCTGTGACTTGGTGCTAACCCACAAGCACTTGGGAACTTAGACTCCAACATATCACTGTAAAGATGGGATGACATGTGATCTTTCATTCCATCACAAGATGTGACCTAAGTGGAGCAGCACTGATTCCTCCCTTGACACAAACTCCGATGAAGAGCCACAATGTCCATTTTTGCAGAAAGATCCAGCAAATGTACTTCTGTGACCAAAACCTACTCCCAGTTATCTGCTATTACCAATCTGGTCTGATCCTCCATCTCCCATGGTGATGCACTTTTAAGTACCAGTCGCTGGTACTAAATTGTCATGCGCCCTTCACCCACCCTTTCTTTTTTTGCACCAAAAATAAAGTACTGCCAGTGGTTGTCCTGGCAATTAAGTTTCTTAAGTGAAATACAGAACAATAAGGAACAAAATACATACCTCTGACTGTAATCCTGACGCTGATAACAGATTTAATAAAACATTTAATGATTAAAATAAACGCTTACAGCTGGATTACAGCAAGATTTTTGCAATGGTCATTTGAATTAAGTCACATCACTAATGTAATATTTATTAACCTAACTTAATCAACTATTGTCATAAAAATACAGTGCTGTCTGGATAAGCAGAAGTGACTGGGACCATCTAAAATACTTCTACTTACCAGAACTTTGCTCAAAGAAGAACATTTTGTGGGAAGAATGAGACAGAAAGCATCAAGTCATTATTTTAACCCTTTATTTAAAACTGTTTTACTATTTAATTAACATTTGTGCATGTTTTCCACTTTTCAAATACAAATTTTTTTAAATGTATATTATAATGTTATTTTGAAGTGCTATAGTTGTAAGTACAAAACAGAAATCAGAAGAAATCTTGTCCGAGGAACAGGCTGGCTTTAGACCAAAAAGAAGTACTTCAGAACAAATCTTCAATATTAGATTACTGATCGAAAAACATCTCCAGCATCAACATGATTTATACCATAACTTCATCGATTTCACAAAAGCCTTCGATCGAGTCTGGCATGAAGGCTTATGGCAAATAATGAGAAAATTCAATTTTGATACCAACATCATAGATATCATTGAAGCACTATACAAGGACGCAAGCAGTGCTGTTTTTGCAAGCAATGACATTGGAGAATTTTTCAAAACAACTGTAGGAGTTCGCCAGGGATGCATCCTGTCACCAGTGCTCTTTAATATATATCTAGAACATATTATGCAGGAGGCTCTCTACGATTATAAAACAACCATATCGATTGGAGGCCGACCTCTTTGTAATCTATGTTTTGCTGATGATATTGATCTTATAGCTGGAACAGAATCAGAACTTCAAGACCTTACCTCTAGACTGGAGAAAGTAAGAAGAATGTATGGGATGGAAATTAATATAGAAAAAAGCAAGATATTGGTGAATAGCCATAAGAAACATGTTCCGACCAACATTACGTTAAATGGGCAAACGTTAGAAGTTAACACCTTTAAATTCTGGGGTCCACTATATGTAGTGATGGAAGATCAAGTAAAGAAATCAAGACAAAAACTGAGATGGCCTCAGCTGCCATGACAAGGCTGAATGTGATCTGGAAAAGTAACATCAGTTTTCCTGTGAAGATCAAATTATACAAATCACTTGTATTATCTATTCTCTTGTATGGGAGTGAGGGCTGGACACTCACTGCAGATACGGAGCGAAGGATTCAGGCTTTCGAGTATAAATGTTATAGAAGAATTTTGCGCATTTGCTATAAAGAGCACAAAACAAATGTCTATGTTAGAGAGAAAATAAACACCTATGCAGGCCACCAAGAACCACTTTTGTCAATAGTGAAACGTCGAAAGCTCGCCTGGTTTGGGCATGTAACTCGTCATGACTCCCTTTCAAAAACGATCCTCCAGGGAACAGTTGAAGGTATACGGAAAAGAGGAAGGCAAAGAAAATCCTGGGCTGATAACATCAAAGAATGGGCAGGGCACGGTTTTTCCACACTTGTACGCATTGCTGAGGATAGAGAGCAGTGGAGGACCGTGTCTGCTGATGCTTCCACCATGGCACCCCTACGACCCATGACGGGTTATGGGTTGAGATGATGAGTTGTAAGTACCACCACACTTAAAAGTACATATATTTAAAACATGCACATCTGATACATAACCACATCTACTATTGTACATCAAAATCTGAGCATCTAGTCTTAGAAACATTAACTACACAAGACAAATTGACAACAAAACATCAGCTACCAGTGACAGCATTGCCCAACACTTCCATTGTTATATGATTAATGTTTATAACGTCACGCTGCATTTATCTTACTTACTTACTTAGTCGTTCCCCTTCTACCGTGAGGTGTAGAGGTTTGGAAGAGAGAGCGCCAGACTATTCTATCAGCTGTCTTCTTCCTGGCCTGGTTCCATTCTAGTCCTCGGTCCTTCAAAGATTGTCTAATGTTGTCCTCCCAGCGGACTCTGGGTCGTCCTGGAGGTCTGGATCCCTGGCTCTTTGTTTCCCATGCTTGTCGTGGTAGCCGATCTTCTCCCATTCTGCAGACATGGCCAAACCATCTTAGTTGGTACTGTTCTATTTAGGTCTGCAGCGGGTGGGATTTTAGGCCTTGACGTATCGTCTGGTTGCGGACCATGTCTCGTCTTGTTACTTCAACCACCTTCCTCAGATACCTCATTTCTGAGGTTTGGATCTGGCTTTTGTGGGTTGTAGTCATTGCCCATGACTCGCATCCATATGTCAAGACTGGGACATAGGTGGAGCGGTATACAGCCATCTTCGTTTTCTTACCAACCTCTTTCTTGCTGAGGAATCCTCGATTTATGGCCTGATAAAGTTTCCCAGCCGCTGCTTTTCGAGTGGCCAACTCTTCTTTGATGCCCCCCTTTCAGTCTATAATAGCTCAGAGATATTTAAAGTGGTCAACCTGTTCCAGGACCTGTTCTCCCATCTTAATCTGATGTTTTCTTTCTTCTCGTGATATCACCATGGATTTTGTTTTAGAGCTGCTTATGACCATTCCTCTCTTCTCCAGCTCTTCCTTCCAGACTTGCAGGTTGGATTGGAGATGTGTCTCTGATTTAGCAATCAGGACAACATCATCAGCAAATGCTAGCTCTGAAATACAGACCTGTCTCATCTTCCAGTACCCCACTGAATACTTTCTTGTTCTCTCCTTACATGCCTTGATGACATCGTCCATGAGGAGTAGCTGCATTTATCAAGATTTTTAAATTTCAGAAATATTAATAAAGTTAAGAAAGTAAAGAAATAAACAAGAAATAACATTTACAGTGGACTAAAGACAGATAAGAAAGGGATTTTTTTAAAAGTGGAAAAGCCTTGAATAGATGGTACAGGACAGAAATGCTTCACATGAATTAGCCAATGGCTTGTGCACCTTAAAAGAGACTTGGGCTTTTACATAGAGCTGAAAGATAAAGACAATGAAGAATGTTGCAATCATCATTACAAGTCCAAACTTACCTTGTTTATTATTGGTGAACTATCAGTCATGAAGCTGGCATAATTCTCATCCTTCAGATCACATGTTGCTAGACCAGTGTCGCTGTCTTCCACCATTTGAAAGGAACCACCATTGGAGTTATTCATATTATGGGATGGAGAACTTCTACCTTGGTACAAGTATGATGTCTCCATTGAAAAGGGGGACTCACTGCTGGCAGACGCGAGTCTACTTCTGTTGGTGGATGTGCAGAAGGCACCACTTCCCATAGATGAACAGGAGTCCTGACGACCAAACATGCAGAGATGCTCATAGCTGGAGTAAGATGAGCTTGAATCTTGACGACTGAAGGATCTCAAGTTTTCCACGCTTTCTTTCTGGTCATCATTTAATCCAAACATTCTGGTACTCAAGGCTGCAATCTCCTTACACACTGGCAATCCTTGGTCACAAGCACAATCTGCTGACTAGAGAGAGACATTTGTGTTGTAATCAACTTAAAAACTTACGTCCATGATACTGTTCACTACAGCTACTGAACTGGCTGTATGTCAAATGGTGTCAGAAGAAAGTTGTTAAATATCTGACAAAATCAGTGATTCTTCACTTTTTAGGGAGTGCAGCTTGTTATGAAGTGTTACAAATATCCTGACACATTATATAATACATCCATTCATTCACTCAATAAGTGCCATCCTGACTGGCATTGGTGATCATGTGTCTACCTTGTTTATGGTCTATGGCAGTTGTAGTCAACCAGGGTGCATGAATTTTGTTCAAAGAGTTCATGGAATCAGTGGGATGCACAGAATGGTACATGGCATAAAAACTGAGCACAAGGGTGAACTGCACAAATAAACGTTAATGAGAAAAATGTATAAATATGAAGTAATAAATGCTTTGAAATGCATAGACATACAAGTTAATTTACTTTAAACCTTAAATTTCTTCATTTCATGTTAGTCACTGTTGATTATTTGATAAGAAATTTCCGGTGTTATGTATTGCGGGTCGCACTAGTGACCCGTCATCAAAGCATCATTTTTGGTGAGGCCTAGATGGCAGGGAGGATAGTGTGATTCGCTTGCATAGCTAGGCGGGGTTGTCGCACGGAAGGTCCTGGGTAAGCCAGGGTCTGTTGTTTTTCTGTTGTCTAGTGTTCTACTTCTTTATTTCTTACGAGTGCCTGAAAACATACCTTTATGTTTGTCTAATATTTATTTATTGATTATTTGATGAGGGAGGACACTCAAGTCTGAAATACTGTTTGTTCAGAACCATATTCTACCTCTTCTTCGTAGACTTCCGACATGGACATGAGTATGTTTACAGAAAGCAGTGGTCGGTCTTAGGCTATTGGTATCTCCATAGTGTTTGCCCAGAAATGGTACTGGTGATGGTGTCGTAGATTTTTGATAGGGGAATTAAGACACAGATTGGTCCCTTCTGAATAGACTAGAACATGTGGTGACTCAGTGAGAGATAAATGCAAAGAAATAGATTTTCACGAGTGAGATGGTGGAAAATAGGTAGAGTCTGTCCCTGAACTCGAGAAGCTTTCTCTCCTTCAGCCTATCTCTACAACAGAACTTGGTTAGTCAGACAGTCTACTAGAATATATATTAATATATATATATATATCAACACTCACATATACACATAAGTGACGACAGTTAGACGCACAGGCGTGAAAACTATATCTATGGAATAGGGATCTTTTGGGACGAGCTGACCAACACACGTAAATAAAGTTTATGTAAATTTTATTTATCATAAAGAGAACTTCACAACAATATCTTGAATATCAAATCAAATACAATAAACATAGGCTAATGAATTAATTAAAGAGTTAGATTCATAGGTGTAATCCTCCCTCCCTCCCTCTGTTGAGACAAGATCCCTTTAGAAGAGAAGTTATTAACCCCCAAAGAGTCAAAGGTGTTTACACTATGGTCTAGGATTTCCCTCTACAATAAAGAACAGAGTTTATATGTTAATCTATTCTGCAAGGGACAGCATTAGCAAAACTTGCATAAAATTACAAAGTTAGTACATGGGTTATGAAAATGAAAGAATTATTTATCCCTGCTTTCTCTCGCTCTGACAGACCTGTGATCACAACCATTCACTCTTACCTACTAGGGGCTTTCACAACAGCTGGAACAATCGTAAGGTACACACAGTCCATCCAGGGTTGGTTATTGGCGAATCAAGCCCCAGTTTCTCCAAAGACAAATTAAATTCAAATGATGGGAAACGCTTGATTTGCTACTGGTAGTAGGATGCTGGTAATGACACTTCAATTTTTGTCCAGGTAGTAAAATAATTAAGAGATCTAATGTTCACAGGGAACAGTAGCTTGGAATCTTCAATCGTTAGATCGAGTGTCAGGTAAATAAATCTGTTCAGGATAGATCTTCTTCACAACACAATGGTTGTTATTCAGGTAATGTCAAATGTTTGATTTTGTTGCCACCACAGGCTGAATGTATATGAACTTGGGAAAAGAAATCTAGATATTCTATAAGTCCAGTTACAATTTATTCTTAATATTCTTTGGGTTGGTACTCTGTCTCTTTCTGGGTGTAAAAAACCACAAGGCCAGACAGGTCACCTTGAAAACCCGTTATTTATATCAGAATGTTCTTTTGTAAAAAAAGTTATTCTCAGTTTCATATGGAAGCCGCTGGTAAGGTTTAGGGTTTGACCCAAATACACAAGCCAGAAGTAAAACGGTCTCCAATCGAAAAACTAAATGTCTTTTGATCTGGCAATTCGCCGTGTTTAATTACCTGCTCTAGTGAGCGGGTTTCAAACAAACCGTACAGGGGAAGGTAATAAAAATTGTCTGCCCCTTTGATTCCAAATAATCTGCTCTGATCGCTGACTGATCTTATTATCACGATTCTTAATCGCTGGCGTTAATAATTACAGCTCAACGTAGCTAATAAGTCTGCTCGAGAACATACATCAAAGAAATAGCGAACAGCAATAAAATGCGTGATAAATTAGTAAAAGGGACAGAACTCTGAGTGATAGAATGGTTTTATGTTAACCAACAGGCGTAGGTGAAGGCTAGGTAAAAGAAAAGTGTAGATAAAGAAATAGATATATGAAATGTTATTTTCATAATATGTCACAGATGGCCATATGTGCGTTCTCTGTTCCACATATGTTGGCAAATTAGCAGCTGATGTTCAGTATTTTATCGTTGTTACAGCTATACTCATTAGTAGTTTCGATCTTTAGCCTGTAAGATAGATGGTATGTCAATTTGTTGTGGCAAGTGCAAAGATTGAAGATTACCACTTGTTCACTTCTGCTGAGCTGGTAATATGCATCATTTTTCTGGTGGTCTGGATATTCTGCTTCCCACTTGTTCCTGTACCAGCTTTTGATAAAACTCTTGTCCTCTTCATAAGTAATACATGTGTCAAGTTGATGTAGCTTTCCACCTTTCTTTGCCAGTCTGTCAGCCTCTTCATTGCCAAAGATGTTGCACCGAGATGGAATCCACTGTACCACAACTCTTTTGAATTACTGACATAGTTTGTGGAGTATTACTCTAAGGTCATCCAGATCTGCATTATTATGGCTCTTCACCTCTGAAATTATTGACAGCGAATCTGTGAAGAAAGCTACTTGTCTCTGTGCCTTCCTCTGTCATTAAAACTTCTGATGCAGTTTGCAAGGCCTCTACACTGAAGTTATTTGAGAACTTTCCTGTTGCCACTGACAGTTCTTTTTGTGTACTGTTACTTCTCTATTCAATTCTTGACTTTTGAAGGTTTTTTGAGTAGGTTTCAGGTGACATTTTGTAAAAACATGTAGAATACTGTTAAAGATGTTAAACCTATACACATTATATATCAGTGTGTTTGGAAATGAATGGACTTGAGTACAGTAGTAGTTATTTTGGGATTTTGTTTAATTTTGTTGAGTAGCAACAAATTAATTACCGAATTTGATGCATGTAAAATAACAAAAATTTACATACACTGAAATATTCAAAGGAAAAAAAACTAGCAAATGCAAGATGTACAAAACAGTGGCTTTTATTTAAAAGTACTTTCAGTTTTGTATATGATTTGTGAAAATCAAACAAATATTATCATAAATTCATTAATAAAAAAATTAATTAATGTGTTAGGTAGAAAAGGGGAACAGCTGAGCATTTGAACACGATTATGATGACATCACAAAATAACACTTGAAATCTGGACAAATGTATGAAACTAATGTACATTATACATAGATATGTTTGAAAGTTAATAAACTGTGTATCTGTGGAATTTATAGCAATAATTTTTTACAATGTAATTATCCAAGGTCCTTATGATTGCATAATCTGACATAAAAATGTACATAAACTGAGATATTAAAGAATGAAAAAAACCTATGTAATTAAAATAATACAACAAATTGACATTTATTTAAAAGATTATCCAAGTAAGTAAAAATTTAAAACAAAACTTAGAGATTCTGACAGTATATAAAAAAATTAAAAGCTAATTAAAATTGGCACACAGAATGGGGCAATAAGTGGAAATGTATAATTTTAAAAAGTAAACTGAGATTTGTGGGGAAAAAGTGACATCAACAATCAAATCATATTAGCTGAATCAAGAAACCAAGAAACAAAGATTGTTTTAGGACTTATGGTATTCAAATAGGCAGTTTCTGTTTTTCATGAAACAATGAAAGGTGTTGCATGCACTACATTTTGTTTGTGTTCTTCTTTCAATACCTTGAGTTGCCCAACAATGTTTACAATTTTTCCTTGTAGCAGTATGTTCTGGAATTATTGAGTGTAAGGTGCTGATTTTAGTTTTTATGGCATTATGTGCAGAAGGAATATTCTGATGTTTCATTAGTTCACCCAGTGGGACCGAAGACGCAGCAAGAGAGATGAATGCAGTCAGCGACTCACAGCTTGACTGCTTGCGTCAGTGAACCAGAGCTGACCAAGACCATACTCCACCTCCAAGTGGTGGTCCTGGAAACAGGCTGCATCACTGCAGTCTAGCTGAGAGAGTAGGGATCGAAGAGGGAAGGCAAACCCGGTCCCAAAAAATGCTGTGCGGAAGTCGGATGTGTCGGTCCGAAAGGCGCAAATATCACAGCTTTGCTATAAACGGCGACACAACGCAACCAACGTCCTTTTCAGGACAAATGAGGAAGAAGGAAGAGAAGAAGTCCACCCAGCTCCCTAATAAGTTCCTCCGTAAAATCTATTTGAAGGTAACGATTCTGTCTATCTAGTTCTTCAACATCAGGATGATCCTTTCTCCACTCTTGAAAAATTATATAGCTGTTAACCCTGGCAATGTCAAGAAAATGGTAGAACAAGGTTTTCCAATATTTGTTTGCTTTCCTAAGAACATTATATTTATTAATTAATTGGTCACTTTTATCTACCCCACCCATATAAGTATTATATTGTTTCACTACATTAGGCTGCTTAACTTTTAACTCTCTAAATTCCTCATTAACTTTTGTTCTTCTAGTGGCTTCTGAATATCCATTAACTGTCATAAAATTAGACATGATAGAAAATGTTTTATTATCCCTCCATTGCATTGTTAAAATCTCCCTCTCTCTGACCCAGCGTATGTCACCACGAGCTGATTTTTTTTCAAATGATTTTATTTCCTTTAAAGATTTTGGAAAACCTTTTCTATTTTTGATAATAGTTCCACACGCACAAACACCTTTCTTTAAAAGATCTTTTAGAAGTTGTACACTAGTGTAAAAATTATCAAAAAATAAGTGATAACCATGATTAATAAGAGACTTTATTAGTTTCACAACTACATCATAAGCCAAACCAAATGGGGAACCTTGGGTACCCTTACCAAGGTAAACTCATACATGCCACACTTAAAGGTTTACCCATAATCTGTACGGGGTGTTTGCGTTTTCAGATGTGTACGGGCCGTACACGGGTCTGTACGGGTTTTTTCGCCTAATTATTAAATATACATATAAATCTTGTGCCACTACACAATTTGCGTCATGAGATTCGGCGAGATTTTAAGCCAAGTGGATAAAAAAAAAAATAACCAATGAAAATCAAGCTGCCTATTTTTCAATTGCCGCGGGATGTGCGTGGCGTGTTCATTCACAATTTTTCGCTAAAGCTAGCGCGAGGTTACTGATTATTTGAACGATTACGCAGCACTGAAATCTTTTTTGAGTCGAGCCTATTGTTTAGGATTAATTTCCAGTTTAGTATTGGTAAGTAATTCATTTTTAAAAAAATATTACAATAACATTGTTTAGATGAAGTTAGATTTAACTGTCAGATAACTTAGGCCTATGCTTTCTTTTCCCCTAAGGTTTAGCATAATTGATTATTTACGGCTGGTAAAAAAAAAAAGGCTGATACCACTACATATTATTTGATTTCACTAAAACTTGTAGAAAGTGCGTAAGAAATGTAAATTTGAAAAATAATACAATAGCCTACAAATTATGGGTAGCCTAATAACGTAATGACGGTCGCCGAATGCTCCGCATGTATTTTCGTACCATTTAGAGTTATAATTAGGGTTACAGCTAGGGTTAACCCTAAATCTAAATGGTACGAAAATACACGCGGAGCATTCGGCGAACGTCATTCCGATATTACCAAATTATGAAACTGAAAAGAAAAAAAAACCACAATAGCGTGGAAAATTTACATCTTAACTCGATCAGAGAAAAGTTTATTTGGAGTTAGCCTACTTCTCTTCTTAGTTTTAATTTCGTTTCTTTAAAAAACAATGTTATTTTGCCTTTGGTGGTCATCATTACGGTCATTCAATGATTTATAATTATTAAATAATTAATTAGCCTACTATCAATGTTTGATTGACACTAAAATTTGTATGGGAAGGTCTATTTAAAACTACCAGTTGGGCTTTAACGGCTATTCCAATTTTTGAAGTTCGGTAGAAAATATACAGGCTAATATTACGCCAGCGCTAGTTTATATTTTCATTACCAGCTTTAGCAAAAAATTTATTAGATTTTAAATTTAAGATTCCTAACCCATAATGCTTATTACTGGTCTCTTTAGGCCTGTACTTTTATAAGGCACTATAGAAAACACAGCAATCTGTAAGCTGGCCAACACTTTTGCACCACATTTAGACCAAGAGGTGTTAAAGGATGAATTTGAAGATTATTGTTTGCTGCCTGATGAATGTATTTCAAGATTTGACGCTGGACAAAAAAGAAGCTTTTCTAGGTACTGGCTTGACATAATCAACCTGAAAACTAGCACTGGTCGTACACGATTTCCCAGTCTGGCAGTCATAGTGAAACGCTTATTGACATTGCCTCACAGCAATGCTGACTGTGAGAGGTCTTTCTCTATGATGAAAAAGATTCACACGGACTGCAGAAATAGACTAAATGATGATACAGTCACAGCATTTCTACAATGCAAAATAAATTCTAACTCTTGTTGTTTAGGTTTTAAAGCAAGTGAAGACATGCTTAAAAAGGCAAAGGCCGCATGTCACTATGATGGTGCAGAACCATCTAATTGAATATACTTTTACATGAATAAACTCTTTTGTTACGTTTTTCAGTCTTTGTACAGGTTTTGCGGGTCTTTGTACAGGTTTTGCGGGTCTTTGTACAGGTTTTTTAAATTTTTTGTACAGGTTTTTCATCTCTGAGGTGTGGCATGTATGTAAACTTCAAAATCATATGTGTATCCTGGTGCAGCTTCAGCAAGGATCCATAATTTCATTCTCCATTTAGTTGGCTTATCTCTAATATACTGCCTAAATGGATACCTGCCTTTATTTCGAACCATCCTTTCATCGATAGAAAGGTGTTGTCGAGGCTGATAAAGCTTCTGGCATTTTCTATGAATATAATCAAACAAAAAGCGTACTTTACTTAGCTTATCAGTTGAATTTTCAGTCTCAAAGTTGGAAACTTTTAGAAATGACATTATCTGTAAAAATCGCTTTTTTGTCATGAAAGACCTAGCCCACAATCCATGGTACAAGGAAGATGTAGACCAATATTTCTGCACACCTGGTATTTGTACAATACCATGTACATAAGAAGTCCCAGAAACTTATAAAATTCTTCAACTGTTACATCCATCCATCCCCTGTAAACTGATGGCTTTGATGGACCATATGTCATGGCATATTTGTTTGTATATAAACATAAATACGATACAAGATCAACAGTAAAAAACAACTTGAAAAAATCCACAGGCCTTAAAAATTCTCGGACATCTTCTCTTGTTAGAATTTCCTCCTTCAGATGAACCCCAGGCTTTCGACAGGGCAAAAACTTTGGAATTGACATAGGGGCTCCAGCATCCAAATCATTATAGCCTTTGGGTCTGTAATGAAAAAATTTAACAAACTGTTAGTTAAAGTTTGAGAAACTAAGTGTAATATTTTAAAATAGCACATTATGCATTATAATGTATTCTTTAAAATTAAAATAATAATGATAATAATAAATTGGAACCTATAAATATCTTTAAACATTATCCCTTCAAACAAAATATAACTTTGATCACTTTCCAAGCTGTTTTATTATATTTTTTTACTTTGTATCTGTTTGTTTTGCACATATACATTTCCTTAGCAACCGTTACTATGGACGGGTAAACTTTAAAAGAATGAAGTAAAATAAAATTGTTCACCATCAATGTTAAAATCATTATCAATTTTAATAGAAAATAGGTTACAGTTACTATTTAAGTGGTAATTTAAACAAAATATAGGTCACTACACTACCACATTCCATAACAATTCTTGACGCAATCGCATCGTCACTGGTTCTCGCAGCTTACCTTGCCATGCCGGCTTCACAAATTGGGTCATCGAGGACACTATTTTCAACATCCGTGTCTGAATCCGATGTTTCAGGCTCCTAGACATCATCCTCTGCAGAATCAGTGCTGCATTCATATGTAAATCATCGCTGGAACTCATGTTTTAATTTTTTTTGTGGAGACAAAGAAATCGAACTCAGACCAAGTTTTAAAATGGCGTTGAGTGTAAAACTGCACAGCAATATACAAGAGCAAATGAAGAGGTGGACAGAATATTTTGAGGACCTTCTCAAAAGACCAGCTCCACAAAACCCCCTGGACATCCAGCCAACAGAAGAAGAGCTACAAATTAACGGTGAAAGACCAACGAAGGAAGAAATAAAGAAAGCCATAAAGCTTCTAAGAGATGGAAAAGCGTCTGGACCTGACGGCATTCCAGCAGAGGCCATCAAAGCAGATATCGACACGGCTACTGAGATGTTATATAAATTACTTGGTAAAGTCTGGGAAAAGGAAGAGATACCAGCAGAATGGAAGGAAGGATATCTGGTTAAGTTGC
Source organism: Oreohelix idahoensis (assembly GCA_024509875.1). Taxonomy (NCBI): domain Eukaryota; kingdom Metazoa; phylum Mollusca; class Gastropoda; order Stylommatophora; family Oreohelicidae; genus Oreohelix; species Oreohelix idahoensis. The sequence goes on from JAMPIV010009786.1 coordinate 439,895, forward strand.
CTAAGAAGGGAAATTTACAAGAGTGCACAAATTATAGAGGAATAATGTTACTATCAGTGCCAGGAAAAGTATTAAACAAGATTATCCTTGAGAGATTAAAACAGTCCATAGACAAAAAACTGAGAGATGAACAAGCAGGTTTTCGACAAAACAGATCCTGTACAGACCAGATAGCCACTTTGAGAATAATAGTTGAACAAAGTCTGGAATGGAATTCGCCACTATACATCGGATTTGTGGACTACGAAAAGGCATTTGACAGTGTAGACAGAGAATCACTTTGGAAATTGATGAGGCATTATGGAGTTCCCCTGAAGATCATTAATTTAATAAAGAAAACATATGAAGACATGACATGCAGAGTTCTTCATGAAGGACAGCTTACAGAACCATTTGGGATAAGAACAGGAGTGCGACAGGGATGCCTCTTGTCTCCATTTTTTTTCTTACTAGCAATAGACTGGGTTATGAGAACATCAACAACACACAACAGAAATGGAATCCAGTGGACTCTGACTAAGCAGTTGGATGATCTGGATTTTGCTGATGACTTGGCTCTTCTGTCCCTAACCGTAATCAGATGCAGTACAAATTGAAAACACTCAATGAGAGGTCACAACAAGTGGGCCTGAAAATACACAGGGAAAAGACATAGATTATGAGAATAAATGCAGGTAATGATAACAGGGTTGAACTTGAAGAAGCACCAATACAAGATGTAGAATCGTACACATATCTTGGCAGCAATATAGACAAAGTTGGAGGGACAGACAGTGATATCAAAACAAGAATACAAAAAGCAAGAGGAGCTTTCATTGCATTGGGAAATATATGGAGATCAAGAGAAATCGGATCCAACACGAAAATAAGAATCTTCAACTCAAATGTGAAGTCAGTCCTATTGTATGGCTCTGAGACATGGAGAACAACAAAGACAACAACCAAAAAGCTACAGACTTTCATAAATGGGTGCTTGCGTAGAATAGAGGGATTAAAATGGTATGACAAGGTTACCAATGTGGAACTGACGACAAGAACTAGACAAGTGCCAGTGGAACAAGAGATGAGAAGAAGACGATGGCAATGGATAGGACACACACTGAGGAAACCTGTTGATAGCATTACAAGGCAGTCCTTGTTCTGGAACCCCCAGGGCAAGAGAGGCAGAGGTAGACCAAGAAGCACATGGAGAAGAGAGCTTGAAACAGAGGTGAAAATGATAAGGAGAATGTGGAAAGAACTTGAGATGATGGCACGTGACAGGAGGACTTGGCATGTGTTTGTTGAAGGCCTATGCTCCTTTGGGAGTGGAGGGTTATGAATGAACACTTCCACATTCCATAACAATTCTTGACGCAATCGCATTGTCACTGGTTCTCGCAGCTTACCTTGCCATACCGGCTTCACAAATTGGGTCATCGGGGACACTATTTTCAACATCCGTGTCTGAATCCGATGTTTCAGGCTTCCACACATCATCCTCTGCAGAATCAGTGCTGCATTCATAATGTAAATCATCGCTGGAACTCATGTTTTAATTTTTTTTGTGGAGACAAAGAAATCGAACTCAGACCAAGTTTAAAAATGGCGTTGAGTGTTTTCGTTCTTCACTCTCGTTTTCAACGTTGATTATTTTCTTATAAAATTTGTTTTAAAAGAAAGTTTTTACGTTTTAAAATAAATTTTATGCAGTATTTTATTATAAAATAACGATACTAATTTTAAAAAATGTTTTAAGGTTCTTTCAGCGGCTTTGGAATTTACCTGCCAAATTTGTTGTGTTTTATAGGGATAGAAACGAACAGAGTTAAAATCAGAAAAATTCCTCCATCATTTGTTAATGATCCATCAGAGCAGGCATGTGTCCAGGTGTTACTTGGGTAATGTTTCTCTATGTATTCAGTGGTCCAGGCTTTTCTTTCTGTTTCAGTCTGGTAGTTCCTTCTCTCAATACCAGGAATGTTTTCTATCACTTTAGGGAAGCGCTGTTGCAAACTGGGCACTTGTGTGTAGTGTAGATGGGTTTACATGCTGGTATTGTATTTATAGGATTTGCTCTCATCTATGTTTTGGATGATTTGAAAAAGTTGCTTCACTTGAGTCTTCCTCTTCCAAGACCATTTATTCTCTGGTACATTGGGTGATCTGTTAGCCTCCTGAATTTCTTGGCTTGTTGCTGGGCCCTGCTATCTTTTCTATGCCAGCTCTTACTTTCATAGGAATTTTAAGTGTAATTAAGATCAAATCTGATAAATTAAACCTACATCACATGACAGTGGAAAAGTTGATGTGCCAAAATATCTTACTTACTTACTTAGTCGTTCCCCTTCTACCGTGAGGTGTAGAGGTTTGGAAGAGAGAGCGCCAGACTATTCTATCGGCTGTCTTCCTCCTGGCCTGGTTCCATTCTAGTCCTCGGTCCTTCAAAGATTGTCTAATGTTGTCCTCCCAGCGGACTCTGGGTCGTCCTCGGGGTCTGGATCCTTGGCTCTTTGTTTCCCATGCTTGTCGTGGTAGCCGATCTTCTCCCATTCTGCAGACATGGCCAAACCATCTTAGTTGGGACTGTTCTACTTGGGTCTGTAGGGGGTGGCATTTTAGGCCTTGACGTATCGTCTGGTTGCGTACCATGTCTCTTCTTGTTACTTCAACCACCTTCCTCAGATACCTCATTTCTGAGGTTTGGATCTGGCTTTTATGGGTTGTAGTCATTGCCCATGACTCGCATCCATATGTCAAGACTGGGACATAGGTGGAGCGGTATACAGCCATCTTCGTTTTCTTACCAACCTCTCTCTTGCTGAGGAATCCTCGATTTATGGCCTGAAAAAGTCTCCCAGCTGCTGCTTTTCGAGTGGCCAACTCTTCTTTGATGCCTCCCTTTCGGTCTATAATAGCTCCGAGGTATTTAAAGTGGTCGACCTGCTCCAGGACCTGTTCTCCCAGCTTAATCTGATGTCTTCTTTCTTCTCGTGATATCACCATGGATTTTAGAGCTGCTTATGACCATCCCTCTCTTCTCCAGCTCTTCCTTCCAGACTTGCAGGTTGGATTGGAGATGTGCCTCTGATTTAGCAATCAGGGCAACATCATCAGCAAATGCCAGCTCTGAAATATAGACCTGTCTCATCTTCCAGTACCCCACTGAATACTTTCTTGTTCTCTCCTTACATGCCTTGATGACATCGTCCATAAGGAGTATGAAGAGGTAAGGTGATAGGATATCACCTTGTCTTACACCAGTGGTGGTCCTGAACTCTTCTGACTTATGGTTTGCTGTCCTCACATAATTTCTGCAAGACTTGTAGAAGCTCTGTATAGCATGAATCAGAGGTGCTGGAATATTCTTCCTTGCCAAACAGTCCCAAAGTTTGCTCCAAGGGACCCTGTCAAACGCCTTTTCCAGATCTATGAAACAAAGATGGATCTCACTCTTATACTCAAGGGCCTTTTCACTCAGCTGTCTGAGTGTGAAGATTAGGTCTTGAGTACTTCGGTTTGCTCGGAATCCGCACTGGACCTCATCCAATTGTGGCTCAGCTAGGCGTCGGAGTCTCTGCTCTAGGATTCTAGAGTAGATTTTTCCAGGGACACTGAGAAGGGATATGCCTCTATGGTTTCCACACTGTCGATTGTCACCCTTTTTGAAAATTGGTGTTATGATGGCAATCTCCCAATCCTTTGGTAGGGTCTTGTTGCACCACGCTGCCTGTAGGATCCTTAAGAGTAATAGGTCGCCTGATGCTCCCATGTACTTAACCATTTCTGGTGTTATACCATCATGCCCTGCTGCTTTGCCCATCTTGATTTTCTCCAGTGCTGCCTTCAGTTTTTCCATCTTTATGTCATCTTCATCACCATTGGTTTCCTCTTCTGTGCTAGTGGTTATCATTTCTGATGCTTGACCTTGCTCACCATCAAGGAGTTCTGAGAAATATTCTTTCCATCTTTCCATTCCTTCCTTCGGGGCAGTAAGCAATTTGCCTTGCTTGTCCTTTATAAATTTGAGAGGGCATTGTTTTTCCTTCCTCATGTTCTTTAGGGTCTTATAGAACAATTTCTGGTTTTCTTGTGCATCTTTTTCTAGCTTTTCTCCAAATTCTTCCCAGGACTTCTGTTTTGCTGCTAGCACTTTGTTCTTTACTTCTGTTCTGAGTGTCACATATTCTCTATATTTTTCCATTTGTCCTGTTGTGTTTTTAGCTCCTAAGTATTGTTTCCATGCCATTTTCTTCTCTCTTATTTTCTCTTTGACTTCCTCTGTCCACCAAGGTGTCCTCTTTCTCTGGTTCCCAAGTCGGACTTCACCACATGCTTCTGCAGCAGCTGTCTTTATGATATCCTTGAATTTAATCCAGAGGGTTTCCAAGTCATCAGGTTGTTCTTCTGTGTTGCTCACCGCTGCAGCAATAAGCCCCTGATATCTGGTCTTAATTTCTGGCTCTCTCAGCTTGTAGGTCCTAATGCTCATTTCTCCTGCTCGTTTACTTGGTTTCTTGCGTGATGTTGAGCAGTTCCTAGGCTGAGCAACTCTTTCAGTTGTTCGTTTGATTGTTAGCAGGTAGTGATCACTTCCAATCTCTGGCCCCCTCCAGACTCTTGCATCTCGGACATATTTGAATGAGCTTCTCCGAACAATGGCATAGTCGATCACTGACTTCTCATTCTTTGTTGGTTCACATCTAGTGTATGCATGTATGCGCTTATGGGGGAACTTTGTGTTTGTAATGATCAGGTTCTGCTCACTGCAGAATCTAAGGAGTCGCTTTCCATTGTCATTGCGAGTATCTTCTCCATATCTTCCGATAACTCCACCCCATCTAGCATGGTCATTTCCAACTCTGGCATTAAAATCTCCGAGCATGATAACTTCATCTAGGCAGTCATCCACTGTCCTTTGAAGCAGCTCGAAGAATTCCTCCTTGACCTCTGCTCTCTCATCCTCATTTGGCCCATACACTATGACCAGGTTGACTATGGTTTCTCCTTCTTTTAGTTTCACAACCATAATGCGCTCTGAGACAAAGTTCCACCCCTTGATACTATCTTTTTGATTTTGGGCCACAATGCAACCCACACCCCCTTTAGCTCTTTCGGATATGGGTACACCACTGTAGAGCAGCGTGTTGCCATTGAGATCCATGACTCCTTGTCCTTTTTTCTTTGTTTCTGTTATAGCCAGGATTTCTAGTTTTGCTTTCCTCATCTCTTCCACCAGCTCCTCTTCCTTCCCATTTATACTTCTTGTGTTCCATGTTCCATAAGTCGTAGTCCGTACCAGTTCGTCGCCTTTAGAATCAGTCCGGTTTTCTCTCTTGTGTTACTCGTAATCGTGGTTTAAAGCAAACAGGTGATTGGCCTGTTGTGCCTTTGCATGGTGGAGGGGCTGCCTCCTTACGGCCTCCATGCAGGCCGCCCTCCTCCTTTTTCATCCGGGCTTGGGACCGGCATAGGCGGAGTTGCCAAAATATCAACACCTAAAAATCAATATCTTATTCCCCAAAATTAAAGTTCTTTTCTTGGCAATTTTCTGTACATAAAATATGTTGACATGCTAATGACTTCACTGGGTCATGTTACATTTGTTATTTGAAGTCATACTATGCAAGATTATTATTTTATGGATATAAAATGTATCTTCACATAACAACACTTACCACATCAGCTTCCAGACTTCCCACACTCCGTTTTCTTTCTGCAGTCAAATAAGCTGTGACATCATCTAATTGATAAATAAAACAGAAGCTTTACTTCACTGTATACGAGGCAAATTTTAAATGTTAAAAAAACAAAAAAGAAGTTATAACAAAGTTAAAGATTGTAACAGTACAGCACAACACTTCATGCCTTGACATAAAAGTTGTAACAAAATTACAGATTGTAACAGTATAGCACAACACTTCATGTCTTCACTTCAGTTATTATAATAATTATCATTCATTACTTCCCTTTTAGCTACCTACAAGGCACACAACCACGACTGCAGCTGGCCCCTAGCAGAAAGCCGGCACCAAAAGTGTTCAAGTGCTCTTGCACTGCAGCAGTAGTTTGTGTAGAGATTTGTTCCACGTGATAAGGTTGTCAACCTCATACACAATCTCATACACAACCTCAGATTAGTCGTCTCAAATTATGTCTGAGGGATCAGTAGTCCTATTATTTCTTTGTTTATTCAGAGAACCCAGGGAACTTGACTCAAGTGCTCATATATTATTACCAGCTTTGTTCCTGGGGTCTGAATTCTGGTAAAGGGAGGACAGAACAAAGCCACTGTCGTTGTAGCAAAACGGACAAATACATTCTGGAAATCCCTCGTAATTGAGTAATCTTTATGATTAATCATATATATTTCAATATGTGAGATTCACAACGGGGGAATCACCTAATTATTCTGGGTAAAAAATGTAGGCATCCAATCAGAAGTGCCAAAATCGAGCCCATAAAACGCAGAGGTAGTGCAAGGGAGAAACTCATCTGAATGAAAAAAGGAGATTCAACCAGAGACAGATTAAACTAATCAGATTGATGAGAGGGAGATCTAATCAAACACCAGCTCAATCAAATCATATGGACTGGGAAGCTGTATATAAGCCCGCGTTAGACTCAATTCTGGACTTTCAAAAATTCACTCGAGTATCTCATAGATGAGAAGACATCCAGCAGACTGACCCACACGAGCAAGAAGCCACAAGCCACAGCAGACAGCTAAGAAGTCCAGCTGACTTGCTCTTGTGAAGCCGATTGATTAGCGATAAGCTCACGCGAGTCCTCGAGATGTTGTGTCTGAATGGGTATGTTAAAACTGTATAGATTGTTAATTATTTAAGTGTCATGTAATGTGATATAGTCGGCGTCTGTGGCCTAATGGATATGAACGCAGTTTCATAATCCAGATATACCAGGTTCGAAACCTGCTGCAGGCGGTTTGGTAGCAGATCGCTTTGTGTGGATTTTTAACAATGGTATAAACGCCGTACCGTTCAGAAAGCAATGGCAAACTACTGAATGAAAAAAATTGCCTAGAAAAATCACAAACAGCCAATAACAGCTGGGGTTGATTGCCACGTCCTGTAAAGGATAAGCAACTAACTTTAATGTGATATATCTATCTATCTTCCTTTTCAGTCATTTCTGACCATAGCAGCATACCCCCGAAACAAAGTCTCGGTGGCACGAGGTTGGGCACTTGAATAAAGAGGTCAAGCTGTTGCTCATGCAGCATGCCTCTGCTGGTGAAATCAGAGGAACAGCACAGCCGTTACAGTCTGACACCAGTGTATTAAAATTTACTATAACTCATGTCATGATTTTGATGCTATACCTCATGTCCTGTTTGAACTAATAAAAGCACTCTTTCCGTGAGGATCTGAGCTTGGTAAGCATGTATTAGCTCTAGAATTGCCACAGTTATCCAAGTAGGATCGTGTCATCTAAGGAACCTCGACTGATTTAATGAGCCAATTGCGATTTCACCGTGAGACAGTGTGAACTTAAACATGCATGGCTTAATCTTTGAGACAAGCATATGACTACTGGTAGGATCAACCAAATAACTGTCCGGACAGACGTGCGTCTTTTTCGACCTCTCGCGCGGGGAGGGAGACAACGCTCTGTGCAGAGTGGATCCTGGCGATTTTATTCTTGCTTTCTTCACCTCAGACGAGAACCACTGGTCGCCTGCCGACAAGACGTTCACCTAGTCGGACAGGACGGACCGAAAGCAACACCAGCTTACTGACTGCCGGCCCACAACTCATTGCGAGAGCGGGGCTTTTTTCGAGACTGTTGTCGAGCCACGATATGGAGATGCGACGGCTAGCTCACATCACGACCGGGGCTGCGATTTACGGACACAAGAGCCAAACACACACGAAACAACTGCCTCGCTAACCGATGAACTGGGAGGGCCCGTTACCGGGATCACCACACGCAGTCTTTTAAGACAGTGACCGCCGCGCTCGAGAGCTGGGAAACGAAAATACTAATCGCTTCCCAGACAATTTGATATAATAATTAACATTATGTTATGACTGACTTTGATTTACATGCTGGGGTCTTATCTTGGTACTCCTAACACTCGCTGACAACTGAAGTTGGTCTCCAGCTGAATATAACCTGAAAACAATCCTGAACAGCATTGACGCAGCTAGAGTCCTTATCAGGACTACTCAATGTTAGCTAACAGTCCTTTTTAATGGCTTAGTTTTTAATGCTGAGTGCACAAGAGTTCATCTTCTTCTTCTACTTTCTCTTCATCTTCTTCGTTCAATGCTAATTTCTCTATTTTTATAAGGGAAACCACTTTGGCATAACTAAGGACCAAAAAAGTAGTTGCTTAACACAGAATTCAGAAAAATTTTAAAAATGAAGTCCATAGTCTTCTAAAGTATTTTACTGATTATATTACGTACTTCTTTGATCAACATGACCACGGCCTCATGACTATGTTGTCAAAATGAGGATTCTGATCAATAGTGGCCTGTCATCATCGGTGAATCATCTTAGATGTAGATAGCATAGTCTGGTGCATATGTTTGCAGGTTCCTAGACGAGAGAGTCACAACCAAAGTTTCTGGTAAAGTGTAAAATCGAATGCAGTGTGTGAGTAAAGGACCACCTCTGCATAGCCTGGTATTAGCATCGCATCTACCTGTCCAGGTGAATAAAGTCTCTTAGAAAGTCTGATCATGCTACACAAGTGTCTGTACAGAAAGAAACTGAAGGAGACAAGTGAACTGCTTTATTGAGAAAGCAAAATCCAGAATTCATCAAAAGGCCGATATGATAATAAGAGATATTGACAATTTATTAATTTACAGCTTGTGATTTTGTAAATACCTATCTGAGACTTTTACTAGACACCTATTTTAATTTTTAAAGTGTACAGCTATCTTTTTATAAATTGCAGTTGATTGATTTTGTTTAAATTCCAGTTACAGTTTGAAATTTTGTTTTTGTGTGAAATTCAAAAGAATATTTAATATTTTAAAATCTGTAGGGATAACTAATGAGCTGCATTTCACATCAACTATTAACAGAGATACTCTTGGAGCATAGGATAGGTCCAGCAAGAAGGTGACTAACTTCACAGCTCTCTTGTACAGCTACTTTCTAGAACTGTGCAGTTATCTACATGACTTGTACTGTGCCATTCCTACCTCTAGTTCACCAGTTATCTTCTCAATTTTTGGGAACTATTTTATTATCTAACTTTCATCTTGCCACAGTTATAAAGGGAGGAAAGAACAAAGCCACTGCCGTGAAGGGAGGAAAGAATAAAGCCACTTTCGTAGAGGGATGAGAGAACAAAGCCAGCTGTAAAGGGAGGAAAGAATAAAGCCACTTTCGTAGAGAACAAAGCCACTGCCGTAAAGGGAGGAAAGAATAAAGCCACTTTCGTAGAGAGAGGAGAGAACAAAGCCACTGTCGTAAAGAGAGGAAAGAATAAAGCCACTTTCGTAGAGGGAGGAGAGAACAAAGCCACTGTCATAAAGGGAGGAAAGAATAAAGCCACTTTCATAGAGGGAGGAGAGAACAAAGCCACTGTCGTAAAGGGAGGAAAGAATAAAGCCACTTTCATAGAGGGAGGAGAGAACAAAGCCACTGTCGTAAAGGGAGGAAAGAATAAAGCCACTTTCGTAGAGGGAGGAGAGAACAAAGCCACTGTCGTAAAGGGGGGGAAAGAACAAAGCTTTGTCTACCTTCCAAACATCCAAAGAATGGCTGATGCTAAGCCAACAAATTACATCCTAAAGAGGTTCTGATAAAACTGGGGGATTAAAATAGAAATAATACAGTAGATTAAAACCAGATGAGATAAGTGATGTTGGCGACGGGTGAGATACACAGGGCAGTCTTTGTTCTGGAGCTCCCAGAGTAAAAGAGGTTAAGAGAGACAGAAAAACACACGGAGAAGAGGGACAGAGACAAAAATAATGGGATAAAGAAGAAATGGGATAACCTTGAACAGACAGCACAGGACAGGAGGATGTGGAAGGTATCTGCTGAAGGCTTGTAATCTACAGGCAGGTGGAAGAAAATGATGATGAAAACCAAATAATTTCTTGAACACTATGATGGAAGGAATATACAAGACAAACATGAATGAGGATGGCAGCTCCTTTAAAAGATCAGACAGAAAGTATTCTGCCAGTGTGCACCATCAAGGCATGTGAGAAAAAACGAGTTAGTGACTCGTTACAAAAACGTATAGAGTGGAGATCTGATTGATTTTTGTAAAAATGCATAAGAGGCAACATGTATGAAGTTATGCATGGGGCAGGTAACCTCATTATGTAAAAGAAACCACTTAATAAACTACCACTGAAAGTGGGCCAACTGCAGCAGGGACCATGTTTGATACTTGCAGTCAAGAATATTCTATTTATTGATTCTAGTTTTTATACTGACTGTTGCATGCATATTTTTGAATGCACAGATTACAAATGTACGATATGTCTATTTAATATGGAAAATATATTGTTGTATTTAATTGGGTACGAAAATACTTTCTTTTGTAAAGCCAGATAATCCATGTTTGATTCATACATTTGATTATATGAGTGATCATTCTTGATATTGATTCGGCGCATGGATATTGAATTCATGTCCGTTCTTATTTGTTCGGGCCAGAAAATAGATTAATTTTGCTTGTTATGTTTATGGCCTGAATTCATGTGTACTACTTGTCTAGTGAAAGAAGATTCAGTCGTATATTGTATACCTTTGTATGTTCAGGTCGGACTATATTCTTTCTGCCGGAATCTAGCGCAGGTTTTCGTAGTCCTACTGGGTTGTGAAGAGTTCCGATAATGTCGCCAAGAATGGCTGAGTGTGTTTCCTAGGGCTGGCACTGTTTAAGGTTTAACAGTGATTCGTAGATGTTTTTCCAGGAGAAGTTTATGTCTCTGCAAGAGTCTATTTGTCAGAGATCCTCCTCATATGTGTGATTCGGACTCCAGGTATGCCAGACCCTATTTTTGATGATCTCGAGTCGGTTAGACCAAGATAGAACATTGTGCTTCGTATCGCTAGGGTCGTGTTTTGGATCGACGAAGATGACAGGCTTTCCTACAGCAGTTATGTCTACATGAAGTAACGTGATTACTGTAGCGCTGTATGGAAAAACTTTATGAAATTATTTATATGCACATTCTAAATTAACTTTGGCTTATATCTACCCTCCTGCAAGTGAGTGAGCGACAACTCAGGAAGGCGGCCATGTTATATTCCTGTCATCATATTTTTGATCACTGTCAAGAGAACAGATTATGTATCCTACTATCGGGCAGTGGTATCGAGATCTTGTTATGAGGTGAAAACCCACTATCGTGGTTTATGATTATTATACAAACATTGGACATATCTCAGCTTAAGAACTTAGCCATGAAATGAAGGTTGGGCCAATGACTTTTGTATGTTTACCGATCCTCATTGACGCGTTCAGTCAGTAGAGGATACGGCGATTAGTTACCAGAACAGTGAATGCTACCTTAGGTTGAATGATATTTCACTACTACATGAATGTATCATCCACGATTCAAATAACCAATGAATTTATGTCAACATGTACCCATGACTGTATCCGTGCTGTCCAGTGTGCGTGCCTTCATTAAACTATTGAAATGTCAGCGGCAGTTCAAGTCGTCATTGCATTACATGAGAGTGTGTGAGGTATTATCAAGTGGTCTGTTACACCGAACTACTACATCATTCGCGTTACTTGACACTCCCACTCAATGTCAACATGACAGGTTCATTCGATGATGCAGAGGTAACTGAAGAAGACTTTCTTCAGTGATGATCAGTGCATGACCCTAAACATAACATCCGCATCCAGACATCCCCCAGGAGCCTACACGTATTCTACAGTGGTGAACCAGATTCCTGGGGTTATGATAACCAGACCATCCCTGACGCCACATACGACACGCATGAACACCAGTGTACAAGTTACAACGCGGCAGTCGATGTCAGCTTGACCTGTATTACCGATCGGATGCTGTATCTAGGTCAGCGCTTGTTGACAGTTTTTCGCTGTACAGACGGTATTATACAGGACAGTTGTATCAATTGTATAAAATATCGTGAGCAGTACTGTTGACATTTCTCATCGTACAGAAGAAAGAAGTGATTGTTGATCCTGTACAGAAGAATCACAGTGTTGTTGAACATAAAGTGCATATTTCATCGTTGGATCTTCATATGCTCAAAAGAATTGAACATTGTAATAAGTTAATTCAATAATTTAATAACTTATTAAAAGTGAAAAATTATTTTGAATAAAAGATAAGCCTTCTCTGCAACACATCACGTTGCCATACTATTTGATAATATTATACGCATTTATGCTATTTATGTTTACATGTTTATATGTGATATTTGTTTGTACTCTGCGGGTTGTTGTTTTGGTTGGGCGGTGTCACACAACAGAGTATCCCACGTAATAGAGGGTCTGATGTGTGCGTTTCTATAGGTGCAATTTTCTTGATTGAAAATTTGCTGCGACAGCTGTTGCTATTAGTGTTAGCTGTGAAGACTGTACTCATTGTTGTTTTTGTAATATTCCTCTGTTCTTTAGTTTGTTTTGATTTGTTTGTAATTTGTTGGTTTACCCTTTTCTATTTTTGATTTCTATACACAATTTATATTTATACACTGTGACGTTATTTGTCTTGTTATCTTATTGCGGTTATCATCACAGATTCTGTGATCATTCTCTTTGATTTGTCCTATTTAATTTAATTTGATTTCTGCAAATGTTCTCATATGGTTTTTTCTTGTTTGTCCTTTGTGAATGTCTTAAGTTGACATATGATATATGAGGTATAGTTGAATACACTTATATTATAGTACAGACCAGTACTTATGATCATTGATTACACTAAGAAAGTGTACAAGACCTTTGTAAGGTTTGTCTCCCACAGTGATTGGGATAGAAAATATTATTTTCCACAGGTACTCAAGTGATCATTGATTACATTAAGGAAGTATACAAGACCTTTGTAAGGCTTGTCTCCCACAGTGTTTGGGATATACAGATATTGTTTTCCACAGGTACTCAAGTTATCATTGGTTATATTATAAACAAAATAACCATACAAGGTTTTCACTAAGACTAAGTCTATAGTATAGACTTGTCTCCCATGAAAGTGAAATAAGGTAATTTATTTACTTTTTCAGGTTTCTGATTTAATAAGACAGGATGTCTACATTAGATTACTTTATTACACAAGGGAAATCCCTTGATAAGACTGGTAAAGAGTTAGAAGAATGGGCAACTGCTCAATTCTCTATGGTATTGAAGGCAGAAGAAAAAAGATTAGAAGCTGCTGCTGAGGAAAGAAAAGCTGCTGCAGAAGAGAGAAAACTTCAAATAGAAGAAAAAAGATTAGACAGAGAAGCTGAAGCTGCTGCTGAAAATAAAAGATTTGAAGCTGAACAAAAGAAATTGCAGATGCAGGTAGAAGAAAGGAGATTTGAGGCTGAACAGAAAAGATTAGACAGAGAAACTGAACAGAAAAGATTAGACAGAGAAGCTGAAGAGAGAAAAGCAATAAGAGAACATGAGTTTGAATTAGAGAAATTGAAATTGACAAGTATGAGTAATGTTAATCAGGCACCTGGTGGTAATAGTAAACCCTTTACTTACAAAGTTAAGGTACCAACATTCAACTCTGCCAATGATGATATAACATTCTGGCTTCAGAGGTTTGAACGTGCTTGTCGGGCTCATAATGTTGATAAATCGCAATATGTTAACCAATTATCTGAGAATCTAACAGGCGATTCTCTCACTAGTCTATGTTTGGTTGAAGAGGCTGACAAGGATAATTATGATGTTATTAGGGCAGCCTTGATTAAGAAGTTTCAGTTACCAGAGGAAGGTTATCGCATGTTGTTTAAAAGAATGGTACCTGAGACGGGGGTTGAATTCTCAGAATTCATTGGGAAAATACGTCTTACATTTCAACGATGGATTGAATTATCCAAAATAGAGAAAACATATGATGCTCTTATGGATTTGTTGCTCAGAGACAAGGTCATGTCTTCTATCAATAAACATTTCCTTGAATTTCTACACGAGCGTAAGCCACAAACACTAAAACAAATGCAAGAATATTGTGACCAATACGTTACGGCACACCCGGACGTAACTCTTAGCAACACCAAGATTAAAGAGGGTATGCCGGTTGCTTCAGCAACACAATACAATCTCAAGTACCCACACAACTTTCAGGGAGCTCAAAATAAATTTGACAAAAGGGTTAATTGGCGTAATCATCAAAACCAAGGTAACCAACCAAATCAGGGTTCTTCTTCTAAATTCTGGAAACGGGTTGACAGTCCTCGATACAGGGGTGGCCATAACTATAGAAATTTCCGTAGAGGAAGTAATAATAGAAATTACCAGGGTGTTCCTTCTTGTACACAACGGGATCAATCCTACAGGGATTCTCACTATAATGAACATGATGATTATAATGATGAACATTATGACTCAAACCCAAACAGGGGTTATAACAGAGGGAATAATAATTACAGAGGCAACAATAATCGAGGTAGATCACAACACAAAAGACATGGTAAATCTCATTACCAGGCTAACTCTGCACAACAAGAGTTTCATGAAGCCGGTAAGCAAACCAATGATAAGAAAGACTCTAATAATGTGGGATGTTCTGCTTTCGATTTTGACAGAGCATTTCAGTGTTCCCAATGCAAAACATTATTCGAGCCAACCACAGTTTCGACTTTAAGCTGTGGTCATCCTCTTCCTGCTCTCCCTGCGTCAGTCGCGCATGATGGGAGAGGGGCTCTTAAATTAAATAAGGGTTTAGTAGATGGTACTCCGGTCTCAATTCTCTTTGATTCCGGGTGCACAACCATTGGAGTGAGGCAGTCACTCATAGATCCTTCTCGAGCCACTGGCAAAATAATTAAATGCATAACATTTGGTGGCACATTGGAGAAGTACTCCACTGCCATTATCCACATTTCTACTCCCTTCTTTACAGGAGATGTGCACGCATGTCTTCTGCCGAATCCGATCACTGATCTTATCGTCGGTCGCATTCATGGTGCGAAAGAATGCACTCCGCAACAAATTGCTGAGTGGGAAAGTGATAATATGCATACTGCAAATGCTGTAGTCACTAGAGCTCAAGCTCTAAACATGCCGCAATCTTCGCCTTCTGGAGATAATGATGACCAGAACCAAGGTGATCCCTTGGAGATTTCGCATGATTCCTTTATAAAACAGCAGGAAGATGATCCTACTCTAAAGAAATTCTTTACTCTAGCAAAAGAAGGTGATCCGAATAAGGACACGAATCGTAAATCTTGGATTACGATGAAGAATGGGGTACTTGTACGTATGGTACAAGACTCCGCTAAGTCCATTCATTCTCAAATTCTTGTGCCTAAAAATATGAGAGTTAAAATCTTACAGCACGCTCATGATTCTCAGTGTGCTGGGCATATGGGTTTTTCCCGTACTAAATCTAGAGTTCTTGCGTCTTTCTTTTGGCCGTTTGTGAACAAGGACATACAGATCTATTGTCGATCCTGTAGGGTATGTCAGGAAGTTAAATCCAAAGGTCCACGCCATGCTGCACCTATTCAGGCTGCAGATATTCCAATTCGACCATTTCAAAAAATGGCGATAGACATCATTGGTCCATTTAAGACAAAGTCTGCTAGAGGACACCAATATATCTTGACGTGTGTTGATATGTGCACACGTTGGCCAGAGGCTATCCCTCTGAAGAGCATAACTACTGCTGATATTGCAGATGCTCTTTGGCTTATATTCTCTCGTCTGGGATTTCCAGGAGAAATATTGTCAGACCATGGTACCCAACTCGTATCGGATACCATGTCTCAAGTGATGTCAACTCTTAAGATAGAAAGATCTCTGAGTAGTATTTATCATCCTATGTCCAATGGCATGGTAGAGCGTCTTAACAGAACTCTGAAAAACCTATTAGGTAAGATAACTGAGGATCATCCTCAGGATTGGGACAGGGTTTTACCCGCGGCTCTCTTTGCATACAGAGAGGTCGCCAATGAACATACAGGATTTTCTCCCTTTGAACTTGTCTTTGGCGCGAAACCGCGAGGTCCTATGTCTCTACTTCATGATCTCATAACTGCTGATAATATTGTCGATGACACAAAATCCTCTTATGAATATGTCATTGCACTTAGACACAAGATTATTGAAGCATGCAAATTGGCAACTGCTTCTTCTGAATTTGCGAAACAGAAGGCAAGGCAATTTGCCAATAAGACCAGACGCTTGCGACAACTCTGTCCAGGTGACAAAGTATTGGTCCTGCTACCTTGTAGAGAAAACAGACTCCTTATTTCTTGGAAAGGTCCGTACGATGTAATATCAAAAGTTTCCGATGTCGACTATATTGTCGATACTGATGGGAAGCATAAGACCTTCCACATCAACATGCTCACGGAATTCCACGAACGTCCGGATTATTTACAACCTGTTTTCCAGGCAACGGACGATTCACCAGTCCCACATGGACATTACTCATCACTGTCAGTAATACAGGATGAGGAAACGAGTTTCTCAGATGTGAATCTCCCTTTTCCAATGATTCCGCTTCATTCTAATGAGTCATGGAAAGATGTTGCGATTTCTCCTGAATTATCTCCAGGAGAACAGAAACAAGTTTCTGCTATGTTACAACAATTTCAGGATGTCCTTACTGACATTCCTGGTCGAACTAATGTCATTGAACACGACATTATTCTTACTGACCATAATCCTATAAGAGTCAGACCGTATCCTATCCCGATACATTTTCAAGCACAGGTAGAAAAAGAGTTGGATGAAATGATAGAGTTGGAAATAATTGAACCATCCACATCAGCATATTCTTCACCGATGGTTATCGTGCGAAAAAAAGACAACAACATACGTCTTTGCGTTGATTATCGCAAATTGAACCAAGTGACGAAATTTGATGCTGAACCTATGCCTTTACTTGAAGAGCTACTTACTAGACTATCG
The DNA here is from genome assembly GCA_024509875.1 of Oreohelix idahoensis. Lineage (NCBI taxonomy): Eukaryota > Metazoa > Mollusca > Gastropoda > Stylommatophora > Oreohelicidae > Oreohelix > Oreohelix idahoensis. Next base: position 456,927 of record JAMPIV010009786.1, read on the forward strand.
AATTCTCATTTCTTTACTAAACTCGATTTGTCTAAGGGATATTGGCAAGTTCCACTATCCGAACACGCCAAACCATTTACTGCTTTTTCGACGCCAAGGGGTCTATTCCAATGGAATTTCATGCCTTTCGGCCTTATGAATGCCCCAGCGACATTCGTACGCATGATGCGTCGAATCCTATCTCATCGCTCAGATGTCATTGCATATCTTGATGACATCTGTCTTTTCAGTGATACTTGGAATGATCACTATAATGGGATAAATGAACTATTGTCTATCTTACGCGAGCATAACCTGACAGCGAAACCATCTAAAGCATTTATTGGTTTTAGCGAAATATCTTTCTTAGGTCACCGGGTTGGTCATGGTTTTCTAAAAACAGAAGACCATAATACAAGTAAGATACTTAACATTTCTATGCCTAAGACTAAAAAGCAAGTGCGAAGTCTCTTAGGTCTCATACAATTTTATGGACGATTCATTCCGAATCTGTCCTCAATTATGTCACCTCTTTCTTCTTTGTTAAAGAAAGGGTCTCCTAATATAGTCAATTGGACTCAAGAATGTCAATCCTCTTTGGATAAGGTTAAAACGATGTTTTCTACTTCACCTATCTTGGTGTTACCTACTAAAGATAAGACATTTATTCTTCGTAGTGACGCTTCATCCACTGGGATTGGAGCGGCACTAATGCAAGAGTACTCTGGAACTCTGCATCCAGTGATGTATATTTCTCGAAAACTTAATGCCGCAGAGAGAAATTACTCGGTCCTAGACCGTGAATTATTGGCTATGGTTTGGTCAATCCTTAAACTTCAAAGATTTCTTCTTGGCGCGCATTTTATTGTGGAGACTGACCAGAAAGCTCTTACAGCTATTCAGACTAAAAATCTGAAGAGCGCGAGATCAACGCGATACGCGATTGCTCTTCAGCCTTTTCATTTTTCGGTGCGAGCTATCCGTGGTTCAGAAAATGTGATGGCGGATATCTTATCGAGATGCCCACATGATTCCACTTAACTGTCAGATCTTGAGATTTCTAACATGTCTGACTTTACTACAGTTTTTCCTATGTTAAAGTATGTACTTATATGTAATATATCATACATTGTCTGTATCACTACTTAGCGGTGCATGGATGTATATTCACCGCAGGTTTTTGATATTTTTTCTTATTTGGTGATCATAATGTTAAGATACCTAAGATGAACTATTGTACAAATTGTGGCATTGCCAGTATTGTGTTATGCGTTGGTGACACCTCTCGGGAGATATTTATACTCAGAGAAAAATTTTCTCTGAATCCTGAGATAGATTCTCATTGGTCGTGCTATATGACGACTTTTCCTTACATTAGGCATTACATTTGTTTGAAATTTGCTTATCATCTGCGCATTGTTATTCGTGCGTTGTGAGCCTATTGTATGTTGCTCCTGGATGTATTTCAAAAAAAAAAAAAAATGTACCATTTTTTTTTGCCCGGGGGGTGTGGTAATCTGTTGCATACATATTTTTGAATGCACAGATTACAAATGTACGATATGTCTATTTAATATGGAAAATATATTGTTGTATTTAATTGGGTACGAAAATACTTTCTTTTGTAAAGCCAGATAATCCATGTTTGATTCATACGTTTGATTATATGAGTGATCGTTCTTGATATTGATTCGGCGCATGGATATTGAATTCATGTCCGTTCTTATTTGTTCGGGCCAGAAAATAGATTAATTTTGCTTGTTATGTTTATGGCCTGAATTCATGTGTACTACTTGTCTAGTGAAAGAAGATTCAGTCGTATATTGTATACCTTTGTATGTTCAGGTCGGACTATATTCTTTCTGCCGGAATCTAGCGCAGGTTTTCGTAGTCCTACTGGGTTGTGAAGAGTTCCGATAATGTCGCCAAGAATGGCTGAGTGTGTTTCCTAGGGCTGGCACTGTTTAAGGTTTAACAGTGATTCGTAGATGTTTTTCCAGGAGAAGTTTATGTCTCTGCAAGAGTCTATTTGTCAGAGATCCTCCTCATATGTGTGATTCGGACTCCAGGTATGCCAGACCCTATTTTTGATGATCTCGAGTCGGTTAGACCTAGATGGAACATTGTGCTTCGTATCGCTAGGGTCGTGTTTTGGATCGACGAAGATGACAGGCTTTCCTACAGCAGTTATGTCTACATGAAGTAACGTGATTACTGTAGCGATGTATGGAAAAACTTTATGAAATTATTTATATGCACATTCTAAATTAACTTTGGCTTATATCTACCCTCCTGCAAGTGAGTGAGCGACAACTCAGGAAGGCGGCCATGTTATATTCCTGTCATCATATTTTTGATCACTGTCAAGAGAACAGATTATGTATCCTACTATCGGGCAGTGGTATCGAGATCTTGTTATGAGGTGAAAACCCACTATCGTGGTTTATGATTATTATACAAACATTGGACATATCTCAGCTTAAGAACTTAGCCATGAAATGAAGGTTGGGCCAATGACTTTTGTGTGTTTACCGATCCTCATTGACGCGTTCAGTCAGTAGAGGATACGGCGATTAGTTACCAGAACAGTGAATGCTACCTTAGGTTGAATGATATTTCACTACTACATGAATGTATCATCCACGATTCAAATAACCAATGAATTTATGTCAACATGTACCCATGACTGTATCCGTGCTGTCCAGTGTGCGTGCCTTCATTAAACTATTGAAATGTCAGCGGCAGTTCAAGTCGTCATTGCATTACATGAGAGTGTGTGAGAGGTATTATCAAGTGGTCTGTTACACCGAACTACTACACCATTCGCGTTACTTGACACTCCCACTCAATGTCAACATGACAGGTTCATTCGATGATGCAGAGGTAACTGAAGAAGACTTTCTTCAGTGATGATCAGTGCATGACCCTAAACATAACATCCGCATCCAGACATTCAACAGTGGTCAATACACAACAACACGATTATTCAGCAAAGTGTTATTCTACACTGACATTTGGATGTCTCAGTAGCGGTGACAATTTGTAAGTCACTGCAGTGGGTTTCTGACATCAGGTTTCATTTCTCTGTCAAGTCTTTCATTGCATGACACCTTTGTCTAAAATGAGAAAGTAATATGTTGCTACAACAATAACACCAACTATAAACTACCTGGGTTTCCAGCAATTTCTTCTTGCACTGATAATGATCTGAGAGGACGAGGTTTCTTCAGTCCACTCTGCCGGGGAATCAAGCCAGTCATCATCATGTGTTTGTTAGTGTTGTTTATGCTGTATATGGTAGATTCTTTTCTTTCTTCATTTATTCAGTCTATTGAACAAGAAATGTTAGATGATTTTGTGATAAAATGGAGGTAAATAATACAAATTACATGCACTAGAATTTTATGAGTGGCCGATTGGCTAAGTGGTTAGTACGCTTGCCTCTTGAGGCGGTTACCAGGTTCTGGGATCAAAACATGGTGGCGTCACGCTCGTTATCCCAGTTGTAACTGGGTACCTGAATCTGCTCTTGAGTTAGGGAAGGCGAAGGTGGCAAGGATGGGAACTGGTCACCTTACCTCACAAATCTGGACCTAGCACTATGAAGTCGCTAATACTTCACTCCCCTACAATAGTATATGCTATGGGTCTACCTTTATCTGTTCAGAATTGTATATGCACAGTGAATCATTTTAATTAAAACATGAGATATCACTCACATCACATATGTTACCATCTTAGACTATCACCTAACTATCTCTGGTACACAAGCTAAGACACAGGTCACTGCATGCTAATTAACTCTTAAAGGACGACAGGCCTATATTCTGGGCCGATTTTCTCATGCACTTAAGATTCCAGTCAGTAAACTTGAACTAAGTTTTTTTTTTGGTGTTGTCCTAATTTTATACCATTTTAATTCTCATTCATTTTCATTTACAATTATATATAACATTATTATACCTTTAAATAACTTGGGAATAACCCACTCTTAAACTTTAGTGCAATACGAAAACACAAAGTGACTGAAAATTCCTTGCGCCACCGCATCCTTTAAGAATTAACATATATGGGTAACATTAATTACAAGTTACTTGCTGTTATAAGTTACACTGACACAGACTTTTCTATTTATCTAACTCGTTCAATTATAACTTTCTACCATCTTCAGCAGAAATATTACATCCCTGTGCTTTTACTGGACTATTTTACAATTTTGCATTTGAAATTTGACCATTTTTACTATTTTGTTTTTACGTAAATAAAGAAAACAGCTCTATTCAACCTCTAATGGGTTATAATTAAGATTTACAGTGTCTCTGATTCCAGATGTTTTAATTGTGGTTACCTGATTATGGAATCATTTCTCATTTCCAATTATTGTAAATAGAGTAAATTAAGTGTTAAATTGTGTGGATGTGCATGCGTGCGTTCCCTTTGTGCTAAAATGACACTCTCTCCATATCTGTAATGGTGCTAATGAGGGGGAGGAGGGTAGTAAAGCCTGGGATGACACATCATTCACTATTTATTTGTTATTTTCACTATGCTTAACTCAGAAAACATTTAACAGACCTTCACTTTCCCACCATTCACTCATTAATCCTTATATATTAACTATTGTTCTTGTTATATTCTGTTTTACTATGTTGCATAGTTCTCTAGGTCTGTTGATTTTCAACACTTGTTCTACAGTTATGGGTCAATTGTATGCCTGTATATAATCTAATATTGGTATTCTCTGTTGTTCATATTTCCTTCATTTTTGTAGGAAATGCTCTATAACGTTTTCTTGTAGACTTTCTGCACAGTAAGGTTCTTCTATTCTAAAATAACCCATTCCCAGTTGTAGTATAAGTAGTTTCTTATTGCTGGGAATTTTTAGTTCTCTAAGAAAGAAGGCTCAATACCTTCCATCTATGGTCTCTAAGCCACATCCTTGGTATTTTGTGGAAGGACAGTGACAAATGTCGAGGTGTTGTCACGTGCTGGCCTTCAAAGCATGAATTCACTGCTTAAGCAGCGCAGACTACGCTGGTTTGGCCATGTCTGCTGCATGGAAGATCACATCCCAAAAGACATCTTCTACGGACAACTGGCAGATGGCAAAAGATCAGTCAGGTGACCACAGCTGAGGTTTAAAGATGTCTGCAATAGAGACATGAAGGTACTGGACATAGATCCAGCAACCTTGGAGGATGAAGCTGCCTATCGCATCAGATGGCGATGCATCAGATTGGGCGATAAGAAGCTCTCTCAGGGAAAGCAGAAGAGAGGAGAAACTTTCGAAAGTAACACCAGGAAAAAAAGCAGCTGAGGGCTGTCACCTACTGACCTCTTCCGAAGTTGTTTTAGTTATGCAGGTGGTTTAGCATGGAATTCCCTACCCAAATCTGTCAAAACTGATAATTACACCACATTCAAAAGAAATCTGCATTCACATGTCATGAAATCTTGTACACACATTTAACGACAATTCTGTTTCAGTTATTTCAATGTTTCCACGAGCATTTAACTATCATTGTAATATTTTCATTTTAAATTGAATTTTTTATATTAAGTAGCTCTATTGCTTGACCTCTCTCTCTCTCTCCCTCTCTCTATGTGCGTGAATGACTATGAGTAAATGTACTTGTGTGAGCTAAGTTTCTGATTGTGATGATAATATTAATTGTTCCTGTCTGAAGTTGTTATTAATTTTAATACGCTGAAAATTGTGTTGCAGGGCAGAAATGTAAAAAGGCAATTATGCCTATTTCTTTACTCTGATGAAATAAAGATGTTGTTCGTTCGTTCGTTCAGGCGAGTATTCCCATAGTCAGTTATGGCTGATGGGGCTATTATTATTATTAGTTCTCTAGATTCTTGTTGGAGCTCTGAACAACTTATATGAATGTCTGCCATTCAGACTTCCATCCCATGCTACTGTCCATTCACCAGTCACTATTCTTGTAATTAAGCTTTTGATCTGTGTTATACTCATCCTCATACTTATTTGATTTCTACTGGATCTACTTTTCTTGGCTTCTTTATTTGCCTTTTCATTTCCTTTCATACCAGCATGTGAAGATACCCAAGCTATTAAAAAGAACATCCTCTAAAGCAGTGCTTTTTAACTTTTTAGAAGTATCACACCCCTTTACAGCATTGTAAGCAGCCTGCACCCCATTATCTTCTAGTTCACAAAATATGCCAGACATGAAATAAAAAGAAAAATAGCATTTTATTATTATTTCTGACGCATGCAGTTAGCCTGGAAAAATTTAAAACTGGCCATTAGAAGTGCATTCAATAGGCGTGCTCGTATGAGTAATTTCCAGCAGGTTGTCAAGTAGCTGTATATATAGCAAAAATAATTCTTTTGAATACAAGCCATGCCAATATTCAAAACATTTTTAAGAAGGTTAATATTTTAAGTAAATATATTCATAGCCAAAGAAATAATTTTAAATTTAATAATAAATACTAGAATTTACGAAAACTGAGCATTTTACATTTAAATGTTAAACATGAGTTTACCAGATTTGTCACGTGGGTTTTGATCATTAAATTGCCTACATCTTCTTCCTATTCTCTCACCCGCATCCTTTTATTTTATTATCTTTCCGTACTTGTTTTTCCTGTATTTTTTCGCATCACTCGTTGCGAAAAATATATTTCTTTCCCATCATCGTTTTTCTTTCTCATACTGACTAGTAACCTTATTGCATCAGATGTCAGTCGCGCAGGTAAGACGTGAATGTGCGAAAAATTCGTTTCGCTGGACATAGAGCAGACTTTTTGTCTACATTTGCACCTGTCACGCGCGGGTTTTCAGGGCCGAACGCTTAAGTAGGAGCGAATATTTACACCTTATAGTCGCAGTTTCAGACGGTTGTCTGAGATTTGCAACTGACACGCGCTTTTCCCGGTCAGTTTGTTAACGCAGGTGCGTAATCGCACTGATGGCTGTTACGACATGAGGGAAGCTGACGTAGGGTGTTAGAGAAGGGGAGAGACGGGGGCTGTTTCGTGGTTTCGAAACAATGGGATTCTTTGTCCGTTTCATAGATATTAAACCTAGTTTGAAACTTTATTTTCATTCTTGTCTAAATAAATCGCAGTAGACAGGTGGTTCGCGAAGAGTAGAGCTGTATAAGCGAAGTTTCTTAGTTTGTTGCGACAATTTGTCGAACTTCTAGACTTCCATAAATATAAGCGTATAATTCTTAATTGTGCGATATCCTGTAGTGCTGTGTTTGAGGTAAATATATTATTATCTAGTATTTTGTGAAGTGATTAAGTGTTAAAATCGCGCATTTCATTTTAACTAGTTTCTTTTGAACAGAGTGCTTAATTTATAGTTTGTTATATTCTCTAAGTCGACGAGTTACAGTGGAAATACATAATAAATTATATCTTTAGCTTACTAAACTAGTAGCTATAAGGAATTTAATTTAACTGTTAAATACTCAGTCGAAACTGTTTTAATAACTAACTTATAAATGCTAGATGCGACATCAGTGAATATTGACGGAATACGAAGATATTCCTAATTCCTGATTTTTATATAACTTACTTTACGGGAAGTTTTAATTATAAGTCAAGCGGTCGGCTTGCTATTTAAAATGTAAGTTATATTGAGTACATATATGTAAATTATTTGATATGTGTTCTTTCTTTTATATAGTGAAACGGTGGTACCCAACTTGCCAGCGTTTAGTAAAGAGACATATTTGTGTGAAGCATAGACAGTTCCTATCTTTAACCACGTGGGTGTTTTTTTGTTTCAAGTAACACTGATCTGACAGTGCATATGCCATCAGAGAGAGACAGTAATAGCAATCCCACTAACGGTTTCTAAAGACTAGAAATATATATTGGGCTTTTGAGCCAGTTCATATTGCTCCACAAATTTAAATGTACATGCTGCCTGGCGGCGAAAATATTACAAGAAAAACATTAACATTCCGACAGAGATTGTGACTAGTATTGTGGTGACCAAATATAGTACCTGCCTGATAGAAGACACCGATCTGACATTCATTAAATCCTAGAATCCAAAGCTAATGACATTGTGCTCTGCTAACTTTCGTGCCTGGACAATATTTATGTGACTTAACTCTTACTATCCGGCAAGCCCCGTGAAGTGGCGCGGGTTTAGTACCAATTTTACGGCTCGCCAGTTCAACTGGCTCGCGACGGTAACGATAGCTAAACTAGCGCGTAAAAACGCGGTTTTAGCTCCCGTATAGTAAGAGTTAATCAGACATTCGAAAACTTAGAACACCCAAGGAATCGTTCCCTGAGACAGAGAGTTCAGTACGTCTTTTGGAACTGGGGATTTCTTGGTCGCTGACTGCATTTTTCGGGTCTGTGTGAAGGTCCTAGAATTATTATGTTCCCAGAGGCCGCGAGCAAAGTTGTGAGTATATATGTGTGAGAAAGGCCATGGCTGAATGAATGAGGGTACACAGGTCTGAGTGTTATTTTACCGGTGTATTATTGTCACCCTTCTGCTGTCTTAACTTTTTTTTAATCTGCAGAATTTGTTACAAAAGCTAGAGTTTCTTTTTTCTTAGGCTAAATCAGGTTATTCAACTCTGTTCATACATTTACGAGAAAGAAAGAAACCTCTTAGACTCAACCCTATGTATCTATAACTCTTTGGGCCATCATCTGTTCTCTTAACGGGGCTGTGGGCTAAACCTAGAGCTAAGATCATAACGGGGCTATCACCCTTGTAGCATTTTCCTTGAATTTTATGACTATTTGTATATGTTTTTCCTTGATGTAATTTTTGGTGTTGTGAGAAGATTCTTTTTTAGATGATAATAATAAAATCTCTCTTGAACTAAATCAGTGCGTTGGTCAGCTCGTTCAAATAATATATATATTCATGGTTATAGATTTCCCACGTCTGTGTGTGTAACTGTCGTCACGTGTATGTGCGTGCCCGTGAGTAGATAGAGATTTATGTAATATATATCTGTGGTTTAGACTGTCTGACACTTTAAAAAAAAACGGTCGTAGAAGATAGGTGAGAGAGAGAAGATTATCCCGATTCTCAAAGACAGCCTCTATATCACATTCTATCATCTCACGTGTGGAAATTCTATTGTTTTTTTTCACCAGCTCACACTGTGACTATCACTCATTCCAACCTATTCAGAAGGGACCAACCCAAGTCTTAATTCTCCTATCTAAAATCTACGACAAATGGTCGCTCGTTACCGGGAATTGAACCCAAAATCCTAAGACGATACGACAAATGTGGTCTTGCCCGACGGATTTTTGAACTTAGAATAGGAAGACGAGTACGACAAATGTGGTCTCGTCTATCTGGATTTTGAACTTAAGATTCTTTATTCTGATATAGAGTAAGAGTGTGATGTCTTGTGAGTTTTGTATCTTTTAAAAATAATTTATCCCCTAGACTAACGATCTGTTTACGGGCGTGGTGACAACACAAACTGATAAGTTTTTTCCACAGCATTAAGAAGCATTATACATTTGGTTTACAGGTTGATTTTGTCGGAATACATGTTAATTAATGATTTTGTAATACTAAACGCTGGTAAGTTTTGTGAGTGTATAACATTCACAAGGGTTCTGAAGCAGGAAGGTGTTTGAGCAAAAGCTAAGGAGTGCGTTTCGGACTTTTGTCCAGATTAATTGCCTCCCTTACCCTAACTGTCTTCAGGGGTGAAACTTATAGTGGATTAAAATTAAGGGATTTTTTTTTTCCTTAAAATAAATTTTACAATATTAATTTTGTTTTCCACTGTAGCAACTTATTTTTCAGAAGTAATCTTAACTACCATTTAGTTGGCGTAGTCGTGTTTTGCATTAGGTGCTTTATTGCCGATTAATAGCAGCGATAGTTAGATTTTATTTTTGGAGGAGGTATCCCAGGGTGAAGTATATCATCTTTATTTTTGGAATTTTCTCGTAAGTGGTAGGAACCAGTGTATCCTTTTTCCTATTTTCTTTCTCCACTAGTCTCAGTCACTGACTTAATATGGCCGAGAGGGCAAAGCTTAGACAACTCCTCAGGGACGAAGCGAGAGAGGAGGGACTGGAAGGAGAAGAAGCGAAAGCTTTTGTCAGAGACGAACTTGAGAGATACGATGCGGAGAGGAAAGCAGCTGAAGCTAAAGAGGAAAAAGAAGAACTAAGGAGGAAAGAAGAAGCAGCGGAGAGGAAAGAAGCGGAAGACCGGCTATTACAGCAGAAGAAGATGGACGAGGAAATGGAAATTCGCAGGATGCAGCATGAGGAAAGAGAGAAGGAGAAGCAGAGACAGCACGAGAAGGAGAGGGAGGAGAGACAGCAGGAGAAGGAGAGGGAACAGAGACAGCACGAGTTGGCGCTTAAAACTCTAGAGTTCCAAAGTCGTGGTGCTGCCTCTACCTCCAGCAATGGAGAGTCTTCTCCTCATTCTTCCTTAACTGATCCTTCTAACACTCAATCTACTCATCTCTCTGCTATGTCTTTTCCGCTAGAATCTTTCCCTTGTCCAAATGAGAAGATTGACACATGGTTAGAAAAATTTGAGAAAATTGCAACTCTGTACGGTTTAGAGAGGTCGCGTTGGAACATGAAGCTTTCCCAGGCTTTGAAAAGTTCTGCGTATGATGTTTACGCCAAACTGGAAAGCAGCCAACAAGACAACTATGATCTGTTGAAGAAAGCGTTACTGGAGCGCTTTGAAATGAACGCTCGCAAATTTTTGCAACTGTTTCGCAACAGCCGGAAAGAGAATTCTGAAACTTTTCAGCAGTTCTCGTCTCGTTTGAAGGGATATCTGACAAAGTGCCTAGAGCTCTCGCAGCTCCCCTCTACCTATGAAGGTCTTGAGGAATTTGTTTTAACAGAACAAATAAAGAACACTTTGTCTGCTGATACCCGGAGATTTCTAGCTGAGCAGGGGGCAGAAAAACTTGAAGACATTTTACAGAAGTCTGAGCGTTACCATAATGCGCTGGCTGAACTACCGGCCACAAAGCGGAAACCGACAGAGGAGCATTTTCGAAAACATAACCTAGAGCAATCTTCTCAGGCTTCTAACCAAAATAACCACAGAGAACCTGGACCTCAAAACCCCCCTCCTGAAAAATCCAAGTTCTACAAGAACAAGTACCCCAACCACCCCAAACAGTCTGATCAACCCGACCGCCCTACATGGCAGCGTAGCCAGAAAGGACAAGGTGGCAAAGGGAGAACCCCTGAGCACGGGACATATGATCAGACCGAGCACACCGAGCCGAAACGCATCGGATGCTTATTGACAGTCTCGCAAGGCGGAATTATTGACAGTGATTCCCAACCTGTTGGGGATAGACCCTCAACGCGAGGTACTGTTATTTTGAACGGTTCTCAAACTTCTTGCTTATTTGACACGGGGTTTTCCTATGATTGCATTGTTGCCAGAAACCTGGTTAAACCCGGTCAAGAGACAGCAGAGACCGTCAAACTTTGTGGAGTTCGTAAGAGTGATGCACCTACAGCGCTTCCCATCGCATTGGTGGAGATCCACTCTGATTTTGTCAGAGGTGTGATCAAAGCGGCTGTTATGGATGATCCCATCTACCCAGTCATACTTGGCGGGAGATACGTGTGTATTGGGAAACCGGAAGAGCCGATTGTGGCAGCAGTAACTACAAGAGGGCAAACCAAGAAGGAACGGGAGCCTGCGCCAAATTTGTTACCTATGGAACTTAAAGAAGCGCAATACAAGGACCCTACTTTGGCACCCTGCTTTAGGAAACTGCCCATGGCAAAGGAACCCAAACAGCACGGGGACATTTTTCCTAAGGATGGCGTACTTTATCGGAGAACGGGCAAGCCTGACCAAGGTTACAACCAGCTCCTAGTACCGAAACAGTACAGAAGCCAAATCCTAGAAATGGGGCACTCTCTTCCCTTCAGCGGACATATGGGACAGAACGCCACAAACCAACGGATAACCACTCATTATTGGTGGCCAGGAGTAAATACTGATATTATCAGATATGTCAAATCCTGTGCCCAGTGCCAACGTGTGCCACCCAAGCAACGGGCACCCCCAGTCTCTTTGGGTGAAATGCCAATAGTGGGAACACCATTCGAACGGGTTGTGATCAACATTTTAGGGCCTTTCGAAAGGACTAAAAGAAGGAACAGGTTCATCCTGACCTTAGTCGATACATGCACTTTATGGGCAGAAGCTTTACCGCTAACATGCGCAGATGCCAAGCATGTCGCAGAAGCCCTCGTGCAGATTTTCACTCGGTTGGGATTCCCTCAGCAAGTGTTGACGGATAACGGATCTCCATACCGAAACCTGTTGATGGATGAGATCGTTAAGATCTTGAGGACCCAACACATCTACACAAAGCCTAATACTCCGGCCGGAAATGGGCTAGTGGAACGTGTTAGTGGAAACTTCAACATGATGTTAAGTAGACTGGCACAAGTGAAACCTGAAGATTGGGATTGTTGCATTCCGGCAGCTTTATTTGGCTACAGAGAATCTCCTCATACTTCCACAGGATTTCCGCCAGCTACGCTTCTATTCGGCAGACCTATTAAGGGCCCGCTTGAAGCCTTACTTCAGTCTCTGACAGACGAATAGGCTGATGAGACAGTTGTCTCAGCCAGTAAATATGTGTCGGTTTTAAAGGAAAGGTTGAAACTAGGGTGGGACCTAGCAACGACTAACTTTAAGCGAGCTCGCACCAAGCATGCTAACCGATACAGGAAAGTCGCGAAAGAGAGGGAACTGGAAGCAGGAGAGAAAGTTTTGGTGTTACTCCCTACCGAGAACAACCAACTGAGGATCGGATGGCAAGGGCCGTTTACCGTCCTGCAAAAGATTTCTAAAGCTAACTACCAGATCTCTATTGAAGGAAAGGAGAAGGTTTTCCATTTAAATCTCTTAAAGAGATACTTGGAAAAACCAGTGCCAACCTCCGACCATCTCCTGACGATCGCTAAAACTGACGAAGATGATGATAGTGGCAGGGATATTCCACCGCTATCACAAGAAATCTTTCAAAAATGTCAGAAGCGGCGACGCTCTTTCAAGCGCGCATGGGAGACATTTCAGAGGAAGGAAACTTTGGGGAGTAGACTTGAGTAGGAATTGGAGAGAGATGGAGGAGGAAGATGAGAAGGAAGAAGACAGACACCCCGAAGCTACGGTTATAGGAAATTTAATTCCATAACGTAGACATGGAGTGCTTCCATATCTTAAGGGGGGACGTCCTGTCACGTGGGTTTTGACCATTAAATTGCCTACATCTTCTTCCTATTCTCTGATCCGCATCCTTTTATTTTATTATCTTTCCGTACTTGTTTTTCCTGTATTTTTTCGCATCACTCGTTGCGAAAAATATATTTCTTTCCCATCATCGTTTTTCTTTCTCATACTGACTAGTAACCTTATTGCATCAGATGTCAGTCGCGCAGGTAAGACGTGAATGTGCGAAAAATTCGTTTCGCTGGACATAGAGCAGACTTTTTGTCTACATTTGCACCTGTCACGCGCGGGTTTTCAGGGCCGAACGCTTAAGTAGGAGCGAATATTTACACCTTATAGTCGCAGTTTCAGACGGTTGTCTGAGATTTGCAACTGACACGCGCTTTTCCCGGTCAGTTTGTTAACGCAGGTGCGTAATCGCACTGATGGCTGTTACGACATGAGGGAAGCTGACGTAGGGTGTTAGAGAAGGGGAGAGACGGGCGCTGTTTCGTGGTTTCGAAACAGTGGGATTCTTTGTCCGTTTCATAGATATTAAACCTAGTTTGAAACTTTATTTTCATTCTTGTCTAAATAAATCGCAGTAGACAGGTGGTTCGCGAAGAGTAGAGCTGTATAAGCGAAGTTTCTTAGTTTGTTGCGACAATTTGTCGAACTTCTAGACTTCCATAAATATAAGCGTATAATTCTTAATTGTGCGATATCCTGTAGTGCTGTGTTTGAGGTAAATATATTATTATCTAGTATTTTGTGAAGTGATTAAGTGTTAAAATCGCGCATTTCATTTTAACTAGTTTCTTTTGAACAGAGTGCTTAATTTATAGTTTGTTATATTCTCTAAGTCGACGAGTTACAGTGGAAATACATAATAAATTATATCTTTAGCTTACTAAACTAGTAGCTATAAGGAATTTAATTTAACTGTTAAATACTCAGTCGAAACTGTTTTAATAACTAACTTATAAATGCTAGATGCGACATCAGTGAATATTGACGGAATACGAAGATATTCCTAATTCCTGATGATTGATTTTTATATAACTTACTTTACGGGAAGTTTTAATTATAAGTCAAGCGGTCGGCTTGCTATTTAAAATGTAAGTTATATTGAGTACATATATGTAAATTATTTGATTTGTGTTCTTTCTTTTATATAGTGAAACGGTGGTACCCAACTTGCCAGCGTTTAGTAAAGAGACATATTTGTGTGAAGCATAGACAGTTCCTATCTTTAACCACGTGGGTGTTTTTTTGTTTCAAGTAACACTGATCTGACAGTGCATATGCCATCAGAGAGAGACAGTAATAGCAATCCCACTAACGGTTTCTAAAGACTAGAAATATATATTGGGCTTTTGAGCCAGTTCATATTGCTCCACAAATTTAAATGTACATGCTGCCTGGCGGCGAAAATATTACAAGAAAGACATTAACATTCCGACAGAGATTGTGACTAGTATTGTGGTGACCAAATATAGTACCTGCCTGATAGAAGACACCGATCTGACATTCATTAAATCCTAGAATCCAAAGCTAATGACATTGTGCTCTGCTAACTTTCGTGCCTGGACAATATTTATGTGACTTAATCAGACATTCGAAAACTTAGAACACCCAAGGAATCGTTCCCTGAGACAGAGAGTTCAGTACGTCTTTTGGAACTGGGGATTTCTTGGTCGCTGACTGCATTTTTCGGGTCTGTGTGAAGGTCCTAGAATTATTATGTTCCCAGAGGCCGTGAGCAAAGTTGTGAGTATATATGTGTGAGAAAGGCCATGGCTGAATGAATGAGGGTACACAGGTCTGAGTGTTATTTTACCGGTGTATTATTGTCACCCTTCTGCTGTCTTAACTTTTTTTTAATCTGCAGAATTTGTTACAAAAGCTAGAGTTTCTTTTTTCTTAGGCTAAATCAGGTTATTCAACTCTGTTCATACATTTACGAGAAAGAAAGAAACCTCTTAGACTCAACCCTATGTATCTATAACTCTTTGGGCCATCATCTGTTCTCTTAACGGGGCTGTGGGCTAAACCTAGAGCTAAGATCATAACGGGGCTATCACTCTTGTAGCATTTTCCTTGAATTTTATGACTATTTGTATATGTTTTTCCTTGATGTAATTTTTGGTGTTGTGAGAAGATTCTTTTTTAGATAATAATAATAAAATCTCTCTTGAACTAAATCAGTGCGTTGGTCAGCTCGTTCAAATAATATATATATTCATGGTTATAGATTTCCCACGTCTGTGTGTGTAACTGTCGTCACGTGTATGTGCGTGCCCGTGAGTAGATAGAGATTTATGTAATATATATCTGTGGTTTAGACTGTCTGACACTTTAAAAAAAAAAAACCGGTCGTAGAAGATAGGTGAGAGAGAGAAGATTATCCCGATTCTCAAAGACAGCCTCTATATCACATTCTATCATCTCACGTGTGGAAATTCTATTGTTTTTTTTCACCAGCTAACACTGTGACTATCACTCATTCCAACCTATTCAGAAGGGACCAACCCAAGTCTTAATTCTCCTATCTAAAATCTACGACAAGATTAAAACCTGCTGCTGCTGCTGCTTCTTTTCACTTAACTAAAATGTTATTTTTAAAATGCGACTGATGTTTGGTGTTCAATTCATGTAATCTGTGTTTTGTACAAATATGTAAGTTATTTTGTATCTGGTATGTCTCCACCCCAAGAAGACACATCTCGCACTGCTCTAGTATATAAGTGCACATCTGCCAGATATTGTCTCCTCCACTACATCTGGTCTACTGCATTCTTGCAAGTTTTGCTGAAAGTAAGTCTGTGAAAATTGTCAGTTACTAGGGAGTGTTGATAGAGAAGATTTCTAGTACTTTTAGAATTTCCACCATCTCTGCCGTGAAAATAGATGTATTTTCTATAATATTATATCCTTTCACCATTTTCCCCATTGGAATAAAAATTCCTATGCCTAATTTGCTATCTACTCCTTTAGACCAATCTGTGTACACTGTAATACTGTCCTCTGAAATTTTTTGTATAAATTTTCAGGCTTTGTTTATGATAGTTTCCCCATTTGTTATTTAGTTAATTATGTCTGTCAGGTGGTAGTCTGTATTTGGCTTCTTGAGCTCCCACAGTGGTACCACTGGCTTGTGTACACTACTGTTATTAATTGATGTAGTTAATAACATCCAAATAGACAAGTTTCACCATGGATTTCCAAAAAACTTGGTATCTATTGGTACTCATGGGTACAGTATGAATTGTTAGCTGATACCTAACAAAAGCTGGATATGAAAAGCTTGTCTTACATAATTTTGATCATGTAATTTAGTCTTAGTTCCTTTCTTCGTAGTTCCAAAGGTAAGATTCCTAATGTCACCAGAGTACCCATCCAAGTTATAGCACCTGTTATTGTACATAATGCATGGTGCTTAACACATTAACTACCGCGAGCCGGTGGGACTGGCTTGTGAAATCCCATCATTTGGACCGCAAGCTGCTCAGAGCGCCGATCTATGTTTAGTAATAAAACAAATGAAAAATATACTGAAACACTTTCTGATCTGGTCCGAGATTTTAAGTTGCCACCGGAAAACAAATTCCCAAAGCATGGTTGTTGTAGAACACTGGAAAATTGATATTATGTTCATATTTTTTAACGTTTTGGGTTAGTTACCAAATAGTATAAAACTGTTTACCGTGGAAACTAGTGATAGGACCACAAAATATGCTTGTACATCTCTAATAACGGCTGAACAAGCTAGAAATTTGTTTCAACATTTGACTGATAGATCTAGCGATGAGGACAAGAGTGAAAACATTGTGCACATTGATTGAAATAGTGATTTTGATAGTAGTGGGGTGCAAGCAGTGATGATAGTGAAAATATTGCAAGTCCTCGGCCATCGGAGGGCCGTAAAATAGCAAAGACCTTGATTAGAGTTACAAATGGTGCAGGAAATAATGTAACTAAAGAACAAAAACAACGGCAGCAAGTTAGTGAGTGTGAAACATCAAATAGTTTTCGTTTCGTCCCAACTCGTGAACCAGGTCTGCACGCAAATTTGACATTTTATGGAAGTGGTGTAGGTGATTATGTAAGCTACCAATAGTGTAAATATTAGTCAGTATGTCTGTCCTTGGGCTTGTTATTCTTGTAATTGGATATACTATGCGATAATCACATACAGAAAGGCATTAACTGCCTTAGAAACATGCAACATGTTGGTAAGTTGATAATTTAATTTTTAAAAATTGAAACTTTCTTTGTCTTTCAATCAATTAATATTATTAATAATATTTACCATACCTGTAGGCCTAAACATAATTGTTTCAACTTGTTGTAATAGTACATTCATTTATCTTTAAAATGACGTATAGGCCTAATTCATAAAACTATGTAAGCAATTAGGAAAACTACAGCTTAATTTGTGCATATACCTACAGGGTGAAAATGGGAACAAAATTTAATAAACCCCGCAGGGTGTTTTCCAATTCGGTAGAATGTGTTAATTCTAATTGAGTCCTGTTACTATGTGCTGCAAAGTCATATAGCCTACTATGCTTCCATAATCAATTTTGCCTCTAATGAAAGGTTTATAGGAAAGGTCTTAGTGCTTGCATCCCATCCATGAACTTTCAAACATTTACTGTACATACAAGAAGCCGGAGAACGAGGTTTACAATTCTTGAATGTGCAACAAAGGGACCTAAGATGCATCAACAGTGAGGAATGCAGTTAGCGACCCATAGCTAGACTGCTTGCGTCAGCGAACCAGAGCTGACCAAGACCCTACTCCACCTCCAAGTGGTGGTCCTGGAAACAGGCTGCATCACTGCAGTCTGGCTGAGAGAGTAGGAATCAAAGAGGGAAGGCAAACCCGGTCCCAAAAAATGCCGTGCTGAAGTCGGATGTGTCGGCCGAAAGGCGCAAATATCGCAGCTTCGCTGTAAACGGACACAACGCAACCAACGTCCTTTTCAGGACGAACGAAGAAGAATGTGCAACAATTAAGTAAGGCGTGAATAATAGCATGCATAATAAACAATATTGCAGAAATGGTACATTTGTTCCTACTTTCGGTTCTAAAAGCAACAAGTTGCTATTTATGCTGTTAAAAAGTAAATAATGTCTATTCTATTTTCGCCGGTTAATGCGTGCACTTAACTGGCTTTTGCCTTTATTGTTCCGTCGCTATCAGAGCACAGATGAGAAGAAGGCTACGTCCTTCTTAAGTTGACGCTTCTAAGTAGACCAAGTTACTTCTGCTTGACATAAATCTAGAATTATCAGTGCAAATCGAAGGCTCGTCTATCATTAGACTGCCGCGCTCTGGTCTAAAACCTTGCACATTAGTGCTGCTTAGTGCTGCGATGTGTTAGCATAACACAACCTGTTGACCCGAGTATCTGCTCGAATTGACAGTTAAAAATGTGGCATGATCGATACTAAAATATAATACAGTATGCCCTACATTGTACCATGTGAAAAAAAAAAAAACCTTATTTAGTTTTCAAAATTAACATAATCAGAATTGAATTGTTTTGTTTGATATGCTTATTATTTTCCCAGTAATAGTTCCTAATGCAAGACAAATAATACTTCACTTGGAACACAATTTACAAAAATTTCTTCGCTAATAGAAAAACACCTAAATGCAAATCAATGAAACAATAACAAAACGTGGTCGCATTTCCAAATGATTGCAGTAAATAAATTTTAATCTACATTAACGGAACGTTTCAACAGTTTGTTTTAATGCGCCAGTTCTTTAAAGGGTCTCCTCCACCCCCAGCGGGCCCCCCGGGTGGTAGAAAAATCACGTTTATACAGTATGTAGTATCGACATGGAAAATGAGGTATCACCCATGCTGCAAAGAAGATTCTGTCTTCAACTATTTCTGACTTTTGTCATAAGAGAAAGCGTCCTGCCTATCGAAAATGTTCATACTGTACTTATGAACTTCCGGCACAATTTGTAATGCAAACGTTTGCCGCCATTATATATTATAAACTACTGAATAACAATCTCAATAATCATGAAGCTTGTGAGGTTTCTCATGAAACTGAGTCATGAGACTGTCACAATTGAATTGAAGAACGGAACCCAAGTTCAGAGCACTATCACAGGTGTCGATGTAAGCATGAACACACATTTGAAAGCAGTGAAGATGACGGTGAAGAATAAGGAACCACAGCAGCTTGATTCTCTTAGTATACGAGACAACAACATCCGTTACTACATACTCCCAGACAGTTTACCTTTGGATACTTTACTGATGCATTATGCACAAAAGCCAGAGGCAAAAGAGATGGAGGAAAACCTTCCATGGGAGGTGGGGGACCAAGAGGACGTGGTAGAGGAGGCCCACGAGTTGGTGGCCGAGGTGGACCAAGAGGCGGTCGAAGATAAAAGATATCTGGTTGGAAAGCTACTTGCTTCTTTGTCATCTGATGGATTTCTATTGTTCCGCTTTGACATTGTATATAGTTTCATTTTAATTAATGGATAAATGTTGTGCAAAAGAAAATGTTGCTTCAGAACATGTAGCCCAGTATCGGCTGCATAGTAAACTGAAATGTTTGTATTCTGTATTCATTTTGTTTCTTCATGAAGATTACAGGAGATATAATTTCCTTAGTCTTAAAAGATAAAGAAAGTAAACAAGACACAGTGCTGCTACTATAATTTGAAAACAATGCTAAGAATACTGGCTTCAAGAGCTTAGTATATTGAAGAAAAAATAACTGTGACGTATAATGGAAATATAGCCTACGGTAGTCGGACAGTCTTTGTAATCCCGTTAGCGTGCTATGATTTGCTAGCAAAACCATGCATTTTTCTGCCCGTCTTACTCACACAAACTTATTTTTCATCCACGCCTCTTTTCCTTGAACATAAACAAACGAAGCGTCTTCATACCTTCGTGACCTGCCACTCATAACAGGGAGCGAATCAGGTTTGTTTACCTAAGTTTATCACGCGAGCTGATCTGTCAATCATCGGATACCTGACAGACCGCACGTGAATAACACCGGACCTTTTGAAGTAGACGCACGGGCAAAAAAAGCTTTCCCCGAGTACGCTTTGATGTTCGTACACAGAGTGAAACCCCGAGCTTTGATCTTCAGATACGGGCAAAATCTCCTAGAACTCCGTTACACGGATTTAAGTCTTTGATAGCGGTCTAACGCTGAGACAGAGCGACCGTAACACTTTTATCTGGGGAACTCAGGTTTCTGATTCTCTGCTATGCACAATAGTGTGAAAAGTAGCATCAACTAGAGATCAGAGAACCATGATGATATATAAACTGTGGTCTCCTAAACCTGCTATCAGTTGTCACTCAGAATTTTGGATAGTCTAAGCACGCAGTGACTAGAACCATTTTCGCTAAATGTGTTAATAGCATTCGTGGGGATCATTTCATTCTAGACAACTTACGCAACGGCAAAGACTACTATAAAGGCTACATTCAAGTCCAAATGGGAAAGAGAGCACCCGGGCCATTTGAAAAATGATGCATATCATCAACTATCCAGGAAAGAACAGGTCATCATTTTTCGGCTACGCACTGGACACAACAGATTGAGATACCATCTATACCACAAATACAAAATTGGTGCAACAGATCTCTGCACCTGCGGTACCAGCCTGATGACGGTCGAACACCTACTACAGTACTGCCCAACCTACAGTAATGAACGGAGTAGCATATGGCAACAACCCACTTCTGTCAACGAAAAACTGTTTGGAGATGTCGGGAACCTTGAGTTGACTACTGCCTTTATTAGAGTCATAAATGTGGAAGTCTGAAGGCGAACGAGGAAGAAGAAGATTTCATTCCGAGTTCTGGTAATATAAATTAGTGCTTACGTATTAAAGTGTTAAAGCTTTTACCATTATAATTCACTTAGAGTTCTAGCTGTTAAAACCAGTGAAATAAAATAACGCGTAGCTGTTTTATACCGGATGTTTCAGTTATAATGTTAATTTTAACCACCCTCTTTCTCACACAAGAAGAAACGGTTTAGTTGACTGATATTATATGCTAGGCGCGACTGATAGTGGCAGAATAGAATTCACGTTACATTTCATTTTGTGTAATTTTAGTAGTGACTATTATTTAATACCATACGATGACCAACAGACGCCGACAATTTAATAGCTATTAACGACAGGCGATATTTATGTTAGTGCGCATAGGGACAATTAAATAATAATTGACATTGTACGCTGATCGTTAACGCGCGCGTAAGGGGCGGGGAGACTGCATACCTTATCTATTTGACCTTAGCTCGTCATTTTAACCGTCATTTAATCACTCTGACTCTTCTGAGTTATAGAAGCGCACAAATATTATGCAGCAAACGAACAATTATGCTAAAACATCTTTAGCTTTTCTTTTAGTCATATATTATTCCTTTTAAAATCTCTGGCTGAGTATCATTTATTAATTTGACTACACACGATATCGTAGTTGCCACCACTGTTTTCATTAACTTTAACATACACACCACGCTGTATTATATTTTAAATCTCTGCGCTTTAACGATAAGCGCTTACACATATAACTCTGCACTCACAAGTCCTTTTATACTAATTATACTATCAGCTTTAAAAAAGCCTGAACACTGTTGGTTAAACTTTCTTGAGTTTAAAATTCAACATGTCGACTAGTAGACTCTGCCACACATAATATATAGGCTGCGATAGGCCTGAAGGCTACACGAAGACTCCCATAACTATGCTAAACACGTCAGCAAGCAACTCACGCATAACATTCCAATTCTAACTAGAGGTAGTGCTGCATGGTGCGACCATCTCAATCCAACTAAGCCAAGATGCTGGCAAAAACCATGCAGCAGTCCTCAACGCTTAATTCTTCATAAAAGACGGCGGATCAGATATAAGTTAACAATTGCCATGCCCAATGCAGCATTGTTCTTGACTTCTGAAAATTGCCTTGAGATAGAAGCATCATTATTCTTCTATCTACAACTCTAGCAAGAGTAATCTTGTGCAAAGGTAGACACCTTTGAAGACCCCTATTAGATACTCTTGAGTTGTGGCCACTGTTGGACCACTACTGCAAAGCAGGGGAGGCAATTCCGTGACATTTATCATTATATTTTAAAACTTTTGTCACATTGGATTTTTATAACTTAACTAGATTCTGAGATACAGAACTTTAAAATTTGTATCTAAAAATAGTTACAATGTTGTCAAAATTGTGCAATATTATTTGCAATAAATCAAAATTTTGATATCAAAATTCGGATCTGACAAATGTTTTACTATCATGTGGAAAGTGTTTGTGCCAAACCACATGTTAATTTTTGTTTTGGTAATATACAATTTTATTATGTTTTGTAGTTCTCTGGGTAGGTCGATTTTTAGCACATTTTCTAGTGATAGTGAGTGTTGTGCTTTCAAATATTCTTAAAGTAATTTTCTTTGCTGTGTGGCCGTGTATATTGTTATTTGATCGGAAACAGACTATAATTTTTACCAAAGCCAAATAAAATACAGATTGGCATAAAACTACGACCTCCCTAGAAACAGATCATAAAGTTAACTCAGTGGTATATTTTTATTAACGGTAGCGTAGCGTTCAAGATGTCACGCTTAGACACGTGATCCTTTTGACCAATGATTGAGCTCAAAAGTTTTCCCCGGCTAAAAAAGGACGCTAGGGAAGCAGTCTGAATTTTAAGAGCGAAGTAGAAGGATGTGTCCATCCAGCTCATTGTTTTTCTTGTTTGAGGAATCAACATGAATTTCCAAAGTATTGTGAATTCTAGGATGATCATGTGTTTGTATGATCAATTTTAATTCTGACATTATTGTAAGTATAAACAATATTTCATGCTCTTAAGGGGGCACACCCAGCCAAAAATGGGTTATCTTTTTAAAAAATTAACAGAAAAATAACTAACAAACTTGTTGACATAAAATTTGGCCATGTGTTACAAGAGATATCATATTTTATGATGAACAAAGTTTACTTTATAAATTTTAATGTTTTATGTGAAAATAATTAATTAACATGAAGTGATGAAAAAAATGAAAGGAAAACCCACTGTGCTCCTGGAAACGAATTTCACTCACATAAAAAGTGCAAAGAATGCCAAACCAGCAGATGATGTGCATAACATCCCTACCTATGGCGTTAACCACCCAAAAATGTCTACCCCAATGAGCTTTGTAGATATGGCTCTTGCAATATGACCCTTTTAAATAGCACAAATTTAGAACTTTGTATAGCAATATAGCCCAGGGTAACTGTCATAGAAGATAGCAATGGGGCTCTGCTCAATGAAAAAACAGCTGTAATGAGAAGGTGGACAGAATATTGTAAAGAATTATATAACTGTAAACTTGATACTGACTTAGGCATATTAAACAACATTAAGTGCGAAAACAGGGAACTCGGAAATGCAGCAATATTACGGGAAGAAGTGGAAGAGGCTATATGTTCGATGAAAGGAGGGAAGTCACCGGGTGTGGATAATATCCCAGCAGAGCTCTTGAAATATGGAGGACCAGATATAGTAAAAATCATGACAACAATTTGCCAGAAGATATGGAGTACAAAAAAAATGGCCAAAAGAATGGACGCAGTCATTAGTAATACCGCTTCCAAAGAAAGGAAATCTAAAAATGTGCAAGAACTACAGAACCATTAGCCTTATTAGTCATCCAAGTAAGGTGATGTTAAGGATACTTTTGAACAGAATAAAACAGAAATCAGAAGAAATCTTGTCAGAGGAACAGGCTGGCTTTAGACCAAAAAGAAGTACCTCAGAACAAATCTTCAATATTAGAGTACTTATCGAAAAACATCTCCAACATCAACACGATTTATACCATAACTTCATCGATTTCACAAAAGCCTTCGATCGAGTCTGGCATGAAGGCTTATGGCAAGTAATGAGAAAATTCAATTTTGATACCAACATCATAGATATCATTGAAGCACTATACAAGGACGCAAGCAGTGCTGTTTTTGCAAGCAACGACATTGGAGAATTTTTCAAAACAACTGTAGGAGTTCGGCAGGGATGTATCCTGTCCCCAGTGCTCTTTAATATTTATCTAGAACATATTATGCAGGAGGCTCTCTACGATTATAAATCAACCATATCGATTGGAGGCCGACCTCTGTGCAACCTACGTTTTGCTGATGATATTGATCTGATAGCTGGATCAGAATCAGAACTTCAAGACCTTACCTCTAGACTGGAGAAAGTAACAAGAACGTATGGGATGGAAATTAATATAGAAAAAAGCAAGATATTGGTGAATAGCCATAAGAAACATGTTCCGACCAACATTACGTTAAATGGGCAAACGTTAGAAGAAGTTAACACCTTTAAATATCTCGGGTCCACTATATGTAGTGATGGAAGATCAAGTAAAGAAATCAAGACAAGACTTGAGATGGCCTCAGCTGCCATGACAAAGTTGAATGTGATCTGGAAAAGTAACATCAGTTTTCCTGTGAAGATCAAATTATACAAATCACTTGTATTATCTATTCTCTTGTATGGGTGTGAGAGCTGGACACTCACTGCAGATACGGAGCGAAGGATTCAGGCTTTCGAGCATAAATGTTATAGAAGAATTTTGCGCATTTGCTATAAAGAGCACAAAACAAATGTCTATGTTAGAGAGAAGATAAACACCTATGCAGGCCACCAAGAACCACTTTTGTCAATAGTGAAACATCGAAAGCTTGCCTGGTTTGGGCATGTAACTCGTCATGACTCCCTTTCGAAAACGATCCTTCAGGGGACAGTCGAAGGTAAACGGAGAAGAGGAAGGCAAAGAAAATCCTGGGCTGATAACATCAAAGAATGGGCAGGACACGGTTTTTCCACACTTGTACGCATTGCTGAGGATAGAGAGCAGTGGAGGACCCTGTCTGCTGATGCTTCCACCATGGCACCCCTACGACCCATGACGGGTTACGGGCTGAGATGAGATGAGATGATAGCAATATCTCTGTTTCTATACCATGTAAGAAAAAAGTGGAGGTTCATGTCATAAAGGATAACATGGGCTATAAGTGTGCAAAATTTGAAGGCTATAGCTTTAAAATTGTAGAAAATATCACCGAAACTGTGAATCGCAGGCCCTGTTTTCGTTAAAGTTTAGTTTTTAAAATGTTAAAACACTTATCTGATTCTCTTTGAACATTGATAACTCATAAACTATTACAGATAAACACATAATTCAAAAAGAATATCGAAGGTAAAAAGGCTTATAAATATTTAAAACACAATTGTTATATGCAAATCAAAAATAACCTTTTTTGTCTATTTCTGGGTGTATATGCCCCCTTAATTGCCAAGGTATTCGGCTATTGCTGTGAACAGATGCATTTTCGAAGGCTGATAAAAAAGAAACATGATACATCAACTTGCAGCCTTTTAAAGAAAGACACCAGTAGTCTGGAGAGTACCAAACCCCTGGAATAGATTTCAGATGAAAAATGAGGAGAGAAAAGCAGAAAAATCTAAGAGATGAGAAACAGAACATGGTGTTCCATTTTAAATGAATATGGAAGATATTCTTTGAATAGAATGCCTATACATTATTGTGCATACGTTTTTCTTGTTGGAATTTTGTTTGAACATGCTGTCCACATTTTGCTATTGCTTTTTCAACAAGTAAACTGGTCTTGATAAACGTACAGGCGGTTGAGAACTTTATATAATTTGACTGTACTGAAAAAGCGCATGTTCCACTCTTACCCTATATAACAGACTCTAACACTCTCAATGAAACATCTGCATTTTTGAAGGACTTAAAAAAATAAAGGAACCTGGATGTCCTAATACTAGTGAGCCAAGAAAGATCTCTGGCGAATTAAAGCCAGTTGTGAACTAACACTAAACTCACGTCGCAAGTATACATAATACTCTAAATAGTACCGTGCCCAGTTCTCTAAGAAAAACTGAAACACTAGGTACACGTTAAGATAACTCTAAAAGGTGTCTTAGGATCAGTCTATAGCAAACTAAGAAAACCCCACGGTCACATGTTTGCTAAATGATGCCTTAACCAGTCCACTCCACCTCACACCCCGGTTACAGCTGTTCATATTTCTTGCATGTTAGTACATAATGAGCTATAGTATTTCTCTCAAGACATGCTTCATAGTGGGGTTCCTCTATCATAAAATATCCTATTCCTAGTTGTAGTCTAATAAGCTTTTTATTGCATGGATTTTTTGGTTCTCTATTTATCTGACATGTTCGTATTGGATCTTTCAGCAGCTTATAATCATGTCTAGCTTTCTGGCTTTGTTTCTAATCTTCTGTCCATTCCGTTGCTATTAGACTTTTTATTATGCTTTTGATCTCTGTTGAGCCCAAACCTTGTTTATGTGGTTAAGGCTGCTTCTTCCTGTTTTAGCTTCCTTGTCTGCTACCTCATGTCCTTCTATTCCCACATGTGAAGGTATCCATGCTATTAGTACCGTGCAGCCTCTGATATTTAGTGTGTGCTACGTTGAAATATTTCTTCTGCTATGTCTGGTCGGCTACATTCGTGTGCATTACTTAGTGCTTGTATTGCTGATAGGGAGTCAATTAAGATCGTTAGCTTATTGGGGGGCTTGTCAGTAGTTATTTCCAGTGTTTTTGCTATTGCAACCATTTCTGCTGTGAAGATAGATGTATTTTCTGTTATACTGTACTATAATTTTTCTTTAGCCTCCATACCGGAATATGCATTCCTATACCTAGTTCTTCATTTTCTACTTTAGATCCTTCAGTATGTACTTTTAAGCTACCCTTAGTTATTTGATCTATATATTCCTTGGCTATGTTTTTTATACAGCTTTTTTCTACCTTTTTATTGATTATTTCTGCTAAATGCAGGTCGATATCTGGTTTCTTGAGCTCCCATTGTGGTATCACTGGGGTGTATTTGCTACTATAGTTTATTGCATTAAAACTCTTACAATCCGGCAAGCCCCGTGAAATGGCGCGGGTTTAGTACCAATTTTACGGCTCGCCCCGTGAAGTGGCGCGCGACGGTAACGATAGCTAAACTAGCGCGTAAAAACGCGGTTTTAGCTCCCGTATAGTAAGAGGTTAATTATATTTTGTTGCTGTTCTATTTCTTCCTGGCACTTCCGCCCTATTGGGTATCTAGTTGGATACCGTTCGGCGATTTTTCACAAACACTGATCTGGTTGGGTGATTTTTCTCTGTTAGTACCTTGGCCATATAATTTAATCTAAGTTCTTTTCTTCTCAACTTTAGTGACATTATGCCTAGCGCTACCTCTAGTGCTTCAAGTGATGTTGATTTTATTGCTCCTGCAATTGTGCATAGTGCCTGGGGTTGTATTGTATCTAATTTTTTCTTGTTGCTAGGTGCTGCTGAGTTGTATACTATACTCGCATAGTCTATAATTTCCCCCCCCCCCCCGACAAATGATATGTAGAACATAAGCATAACCTTTATGCTTGCACCCCATCTATTACCTTTTAGGTATTTCATCATGTTAGTGAGTCCTCTACAGTTCTCCACCAGCTTATCTATATGCTTGTTCCAGTTGAGTTGTTGGTCTAGTGTCATACCTAAGTATTTTGTTGTTTTCACTGTGTTTACCTTTTGTCCTATGATCTTTATGTCTATTACATTATTTTTTATTACTCTGCCTCTACTGAATAACATACCTTCCGTTTTTTTAAACATTTAATTGGAAGCCCCACTTTGTCATCCATTCTGAAACCTTATTTACTGGAACTTGTAGATCTTTATATTTTTGGAAGAATTTTTCCAGTCTTCCAGATTGCTGCATCATCTGCAAATTGCGATAACTTGTTTCTGATGTTTTTAAATTTGTCTCCTAGGTCATTTACCATTACAGCAAATAAAGTTGGCGATAATACCGATACTTGAGGGATGCCATTTTGTTGTTCGTAAATCTCTGATTTATCATTATTTACCTGTACCGTACTGTAAAGTACCGATCCTGTAAGAAATTCTCTATGCATTTGTACATGTTTGATTGTTTTTTTTTCCATGTGAATTTTTAGTCTTTTGATCATTAGAGTCTCCATAATTTTGCCCAACTGAGATGTCAATGCTATTGGCCTGTAGGAATTCACATTATGTGCATCCTTATCTGGTTTTTAGCATTGGTATCACTACTGTCACTTTCCAGGCCTTTGGTATATTCCCTGTATTATTCCATACATAGTTAAATAGAGAGGTCATTATTTCCAAAGTATTTTTGATTGA
Organism: Oreohelix idahoensis; assembly: GCA_024509875.1. Lineage (NCBI taxonomy): Eukaryota > Metazoa > Mollusca > Gastropoda > Stylommatophora > Oreohelicidae > Oreohelix > Oreohelix idahoensis. Next base: position 485,380 of record JAMPIV010009786.1, read on the forward strand.
CTCAAAAATGTAGAAAACAAGGTTCTGAGAAAATCTTGATTTTTTTCATAGCAAAAGCAAAATTTCCGAAGAAAATACTATTTACAAAATCAGAATATTCCTACTTAAAATGTGTTATTACAAATGATTTTCCTAGATTTAGATTCAGGGGAATATATATTATCTGAATATGGCCTAATCCCAATTTTCATTTTTGTGCTGTTTTGACGTAAAATGCGATGTAATTCCTTCCCTTAAATCGAGAGGAATCCCATCGCGACCTAGTGCTTTGCCAGAGGCTAAGCTATCAATGGCCTTGCCAAGTTCTTCCAATGTTGGTTCAGCATCCAGCTCCTCCATAGTTGGCAGGCATTTGACTGCGTCTAGGGCTGCAGCCGTGTCGTTATTTTCTCCAGCGTAGAGCTCAGCCCATTTCTTCATCTGTGTACCCCTATCGGTAAGTTTCTCCTCGCTAATGGTGTTTAAGCGGTGCCATCTTTACTTTGTTGGGGACCAGGGGCTTTCTTTATACCGCCGTACATTTGTCTAGTGGTGGATGTTTTCGCTGAGTTGGAGCCAATACTCATTCGCAAATTGTCGATCAGTTTGGTGGACTTTGCTTCTCGTAGCCTTCAGGATCTGTAGGGTTCTAGCACTCGGTGAACGTTTGTTTTCAATCACACCACTGCATCTAGCTTCGATAACAGGTGTCATCACATCTGATGAACAACAAACCAGTCATTTGACTTCACTGTCTTCTTACCAAAGGTAGCAAGCGCAGTACTTTGAATGGTGTTCCCGTAGGTGCTCCTAGTTCTCTGTAACAGTATTGCCATGCTGTGGGCTACTGAGCGCTTTCTCGAAGGTCGTGTTAAATTGAGCGATCATGGCAGGGTCTGACATCTTGCTGATATCAGTGCGTGGCTTCCTTCATATCTGACATGATGGAATTTTCTTGGCTGTGCTCTGATTTTGCAACAAACCATCCAGTGATCTGTGTCACAGTCTGCACTATGGTACGAGCGTGTGGAAAGCATGGACTTGCGAAGTGGTCTTCTGACGAGAATCAGATCCAGTTGGTGCCAGTGCTTGGATTGTGAGCGTTGAAGTCACAAAGGAGAACAAGCTGTTCTTGGCTAGGTGTGTTTTTGATGAGTGCTGCTAGATTCTCGTAGAACTAGCTTCCAAGGCGGAGTACAGAGTAGGAGCATACACACTGACAAGTCTGTTTGTTGGACAATTTCTTCAATTTTCCCCAACTGTAATTAAGGTGAGTATGAATAACTACCGTATGTATTTATAAATGGAGTTCGTTACATTTGAAGTAACTCGGCAGATTAAGTCGATATTCCTTTAATGTAAATAATGATTCGGAAACTGAGTAATAGAAAGTTTATTTTTTAAACTACGTTAACATTCTTCTTCTTCTTCTTCCGTCCTTAGCCACCGACCGTCAAAGCAGTCAGTGGCCATTACGCCTAGTGGCGTCTTAGGGCAACAGCAGATAGGTTTTCTTTGCCATTGTTTCCCATCACGCCTATTGGCGTCTTTAGGGCAACGGCAAATCAATCCATTTGCTGTTGTTTCCGTAATCGAAGTGACTGGCAAACGGGTGATCAGCCCGTTGGTAACGTTAACATAACAAGATGTAAATTAAAAAAAAATAATATTAATGTTGTGATTAAGCATCTGTTAATTAATTAGTCAAATTTCAGCCAACTGGCTTTATTTTCCACATCTGCCCACGCCATTATTGACACGATGCCTCATAGCTTCAGAACCAATGCATGCAGATAAATGACCACAGGAGAATTAGTGACGTCATCAGGGCATGATGCAGAAAATGATTAATCACACCCCCCCCCCCCCAGTTTTGGCGGGTGACTTACTCGAATTAACAAATTCTCTTGTCTCTCCGTCATATTATCCCATCTTTTACCATCAAATCTGCAATATTTTTTATGGCGCATTTTTTGGACGGGGAACAAAATTGTGCGCCGAATGAAACAACACGAATTTTGTTTCCATATATACTTCATAGGGCCGGATATTTAAAAAAAAAAAAAACATATTCCTGCCACAGTTGTTTTTCTGTGACAAAATTTCTGGAACTTCCCCCATTTATATTACGCAGTTCGGGTAAGTATTGAATACGTTTCTCCACCATATACATAGTCTCTATACTCAACACAGATGAAGCTTCTATGCTTTCGTGCCACACTGTTTCCATAGTTGTGACAAAATGGAAATCATACAGGGGAATTTCGTACCATCATGTTTTGTTGGTGACTTAGTCGTGTATGTATGTATGTATACACACACACGTGTGTGTGTGTGTGTGTGTATATATATATATATATATATATATATATATATATATATATATATATATATATATATATATATATATATATATATATATATATATATATATAAGGGGATTGACATAAGTCTTGGGCCTGACCATGAAGGAGTCACAGGAGGAAGATGAAACTTAGCACATTTAAAGTTCATCATATTTGCACTGAATGTGTAAAGTGCGCGTTTGTTTCTTCAATGGGTTTTCCCGCTACGGTGCACGGCGCAATGTACGCTATTGACCGGATCTGCTGCTCTAAAGATTCGAAAAAACAATGGAAAAGAAGGAGGCCAGAGCTGTGATAAAATTTCTGATGTTTCAGGGAAAAACACCTACAGAAATACACAGGGAGATGGAACCAGTGTTTCCTGATTTTTGTCCTTCATATACTTCGGTAAAAAACTGGTGTCAACAGTTTAAGTGCGGCCGCTCAAATGTTGCTGATCTGCCAAGATCTGGTAGACCAGCCTCAGAGTGCAACGATGAAAATGCAACAAGAGTGAAGAAAATCATTGACCAAGATCGAAACATGACAATTGTGGAGATAGCTAGTAGAGTAAAACTAAACGAAAGAACCGTTTATAGAATTTTACACAACAGACTGAACATGAGAAAAGTGTGTGCACGCTGCGTTCCGCGACTGTTGGCACGTGAACAGAAGCAAACGAGGGTAAATTGCTGTCAACAGTTGCTAAAACAGTGTCAGTCAAAAATTTTTTTGGAGACCATGGTAACAGTAGATGAGACTTGGGTACACCATTATGACCCCGAATCCAAAATTGCCAGCATGCAATGGAAAACCCCGGGCTCCCCAACACCTGTCAAGCCGAGAGCGCAGAAATCTGCAGGAAAAGTGATGCTGACTGTTTTTTGGGACGGCAAAGGTGTCCTTTTGAAAGATTATCTGCCTCGTGGCAACACAGTTAATGGACAGTACTATGCAGATCTTCTCACCAAACTAAGAAAGGTTGTGACCAGGAAACGAGGGATAACGCGCACTCAAAATCTTCCTTTGCTTCAAGACAAACGCGCTCTCTCACAAAGCACGGCTTGTGCAGCTTGCAGCCAACGATTTGAATATTGAAATTCTTCCACACCCACCATATTCTCCAGATTTGGCCAAGCAGAGATGGCAGAAGTGTGTCAATTCAGACGGTGGCTATATTGAAAAGGAATAAACACTATACAAAATTTCAGCTCTCTGTGACATGTCCTTCATGGTCAGGCCCAAGTCTTATGTCAATCCCCTTGTGTGTATATATATATATATATATATATATATATATATATATATATATATATATATATATATATATATATATTTATTTATATATATATATATATATATATATATACTTACTTACTTAGTCGTTCCCCTTCTACCGTGAGGTGTAGAGGTTTGGAAGAGAGAGCGCCAGACTATTCTATCAGCTGTCTTCTTCCTGGCCTGGTTCCATTCTAGTCCTTGCCCAGCGGACTCTGGGTCGTCCTGGAGGTCTGGATCCCTGGCTCTTTGTTTCCCATGCTTGTCGTGGTAGCCGATCTTCTACCATTCTGCAGACATGGCCAAACCATCTTAGTTGGGACTGTTCTATTTGGGTCTGCAGCGGGTGGGATTTTAGGCCTTGACGTATCGTCTGGTTGCGGACCATGTCTCTTCTTGTTACTTCAACCACCTTCCTCAGATACCTCATTTCTGAGGTTTGGATCTGGCTTTTGTGGGTTGTAGTCATTGCCCATGACTCGCATCCATATGTCAAGACTGGGACATAGGTGGAGCGGTATACAGCCATCTTCGTTTTCTTACCAACCTCTTTCTTGCTGAGGAATCCTCGATTTATGGCCTGAAAAAGTCTCCCAGCTGCTGCTTTTCGAGTGGCCAACTCTTCTTTGATGCCTCCCTTTCGGTCTATAATAGCTCCGAGATATTTAAGTGGTCGACCTGCTCCAGGACCTGTTCTCCCAACTTAATCTGATGTTTTCTTTCTTCTCGTGATATCACCATGGATTTTGTTTAAGAGCTGCTTATGACCATCCCTCTCTTCTCCAGCTCTTCCTTTCAGACTTGCAGGTTGGATTGGAGATGTGTCTCTGATTTAGCAATCAGGACAACATCATCAGCAAATGCTAGCTCTGAAATACAGACCTGTCTCATCTTCCAGTACCCCACTGAATACTTTCTTGTTATCTCCTTACATGCCTTGATGACATCGTCCATGAGGAGTATGAAAAGATAAGGTGACAGGATATCGCCTTGTCTTACACCAGTGGTGGTCCTGAACTCTTCTGACTTATAGCTTGCTGTCCTCACATAATTTCTGCAAGACTTGTAGAAGCTCTGTATAGCATGAATCAGAGGTGCTGGAATGTTTTTCCTTGCCAAACAGTCCCAAAGTTTGCTCCAGGGGACCCTGTCAAACGCCTTTTCCAGATCTATGAAACAAAGATGGATCTCACTCTTGTACTCAAGGGCCTTTTCACTCAGCTGCCTGAGTGTGAAGATTAGGTCTTGAGTACTTCGGTTTGCTCGGAATCCGCACTGGGCTTCATCCAACTGTGGCTCAGCTAGGCATCGGAGTCTCTGCTCTAGGATTCTAGAGTAGATTTTACCAGGGACACTGAGAAGGGATATGCCTCTGTGGTTTCCACATTGTCGATTGTCACCCTTTTTGAAAATCGGTGTTATGATGGCAATCTCCCAATCCTTTGGTATGGCCTTGTTGCACCACGCTGCCTGTAGGACCCTTAGGAGTAATAGGTCGCCTGATGCTCCCATGTACTTAACCATTTCTGGTGTTATACCATCATGCCCTGCTGCTTTGTGTAGCGGAAGGTTTTATATGTGTGAGATGATAGTGCTAGAGTAGAAATAGTATTCTCTCCAGAATGTGTGAGGTCCCAGTGACAGAGAAGTACAATGGTATCACTCGATAGTCACGGCTGTGAAAGTATCTGGACTGAAAATATTCAGAGAACAGTCAGACCTTACTGCGCCACCTCCGCTATGTGACCACCTGTGATATTAATAAAAATTCAACCAAACTCAGTATCAACTATATTGAATGAATAAAGCTGGTGAATACAATTTATATCCTCTTTATTTACATCTATCTAATTGTGGTGATTGTATGTGACTTGATACAAAATTTATATTTATACAAAACCAAATTGGCGAAAACAATTACAGTTGTTACAAGTTACACTAAAATGTCATTTCTTTAGACTTTTCCAATTAGTTGGGTAATAGACTTCTTCACTGTCTTATTCACTTTATAACTTTCACTAGTTTATCACGCCAATTTTCATCATAAAACTCTGCTTGACAGTTATCACTTCTTGGGTGCACGATTGTCACAAATATCACTCATCTGTTAGGTTAATCAGTGTTCATATGAGATGTACAGCTTCAGTAGGTCGTGCTTCTACCAATCCAGACACTGCCGGGGCGATTAGCATTGATCATCGAGCAATTCTTGATCATTGACCTCTGACAAGTTGGTTGACAAGTATGAACCTGCAGATAATTGTAGGATATGTGGCTATTTGTGGATAATAATTACCACATTCCTATTGTAGGTGAGATGAATTTGTTTTCAGATGTATGCGTGAAAATGCATGATTATGGATCAGTGACAAGACAGGTGTCTACTGTGGAACATTTTATAAAATCAAATAATACAAAATAATATGTACACACATATATGGTATGAGGTTATAGTATCCCCCTGCCTGACACGTTAGCTCTGTAAAGTGCAGTAACTTGAAGACAGATTGAATAAGCTCTGTGTTGACTCCATTTTATCGTTGAGTTCAGTGAAGAGGTAAATTGAAACGCGAATGGTTAAAACGGAATGAATGTCAACAATGTTCTTCAAACGAAAATTCCAACAAGTATCGTTGAATTGGGTGAACTGGGCAAGTATTGGCAGCACACAAGTCGGTGATTACAGTACATATATTTTATTGACGTGACACCAACGAAGTGGAACAAGACAATCATAGTTACAGATGCGAAGATCATACGTCAAAATGTTAATATCACTGTTAATAGTTGTTGTAGATTCTCTAACAGTTAAGTTCTCTTATATTCCAGTGACTAAGGATCACTTCCATTACCATATAACAGACATGGTATTAACGTCCGTTGACCTTCTCCCAAGGACGTTTATTAAGGCAAACGGATTCATTCTCACGGAGCAATAATTTATATCATACTTGTAAGCATCCCAGACTTTCTTCATAAAATTCTTAGATAGCATATCCAATCCAAACAAAGGCAGATATAACAATACAACCAGGTTAGTGTTTCATCTTGGCTAACCTCTCGGTATCCATACCACGACTTTGGCATAGGTAAAACGGCATATTAAACATGTGAAGCATAGATATATATTCATTAACTTGATTCCACATATGGATTCTCCCTCTACAAAAGATTCCAAAGGCTATCGACTCCGTGTGTCCAATTCTAGGAATGTCATCTCCGATGAATTCCCGCTAGACCATTAATAGGAGCGGCCTGATACTTTAATTTACATAATTAAACTTGCCATAAGAAATGGGGCGACACTTACTTCATTCTTCCACTATTGGCTTCGCCATGAAGACCAATAGATACGAATACAACTGATGGCTTCTTCAAATTTGCCAGGAATCAAAGAATAACACTGCGGACATAAATGTCGTCCGAGCTGCCCCTATCATGACGTCACAATCTACTCAACTAGGTTACACGTGCGTCCAAAGCAACTCACACAGCATTGTGCACGTCAGTGCGTGAATCAATCGAACGCACAAATAATATAACTATATAAAACTGGTGCGTACATTTGGCAGGACCGAAGACTACCCCCGTAGGTAATAAATGTACGTAACAGCTCCCTTATTACCTCCCCTTAAAAAAATTAATTCTATTAATTTTTTTCGAACTAATTACTCGAGAGAGGTGAGTCAAAACTACAACAAGATTTATGACATGCATAAAATTATATCATATTAAGAAAAGAATATTAAATGAAAACAATATAACTAAATGATAGTATGCATTAAAGCACACATCCACCATCGACCTACTTTGGAACGATGTGGTAATATTCGAAGTAAAAAGAAGTTGAAAATGAAAATGAAATAAACCATAAAAAAAAGATGATAATAAAATTCAACAAAATTGTTTTAAAAGAAATTTGAAACATATGATTTCAAAAATGAAAATGAACAGCAACACTGATGATGATCAATGATAAAAGAATCAATAAAACAGAAAATTTTAAAATACAACATGCAAAATGAAACAAAGCATAATTAAACACTTTAAGAAGCAACGCACTTACTATTTCCTAACACTAGTAAGTTTGACTAGTTATCTAAAAGTGAGATATCATGTAGTGGGATACGTGAATACACGTATTGCGAAACACTAATAAAGTTAGTAGATGTGTGATTTATAATCAATCAAATTGATTAAATTGAATTATACTAATTAGTAGTACTTAATTTATGAACAAATAACTAATTACTAATTTATTCTAAGTGATTTCAATTTCACTCATTGTTAATATTCTTTTAGAACTAGTTAAATCGACAAGAATATGTTCTAAATGTACCATGCCTGAAATAAGTTTACGAACACGATATGTAGTGTAATCTGTTCCATAACAATAGTGAATGTCTATTTGTCACTCTTACCAATGTTTCCATACTAAAAAAAAATGTTACTTTAATATCACTGTTCCCGTTCTAACAAAACGTTACTTCACAAGAAATAATGTTATAATCCATACGTAAGTATATTCTGAAAGTTATATATATACGAATACTGCAGAACTACACATAGTCTCCACAGATGTATAATCAGTGACCATGTACAAAGTTATTCATGTTTCTGTGAGGACGTTTCACCATCTGGAAGTGGTTTAATTTCGACGTGTTCACTAGGGCATCTTGAAAGACAGTCTGCAAACACATTCTGTACTCCAGGAATAGCTCGTATCTCAAAATGGAACGGTTGAAGCGCAATAGCGTAACGCGCTGACTTTGATGACTTCACGTTCCCTGTGTTCAGTGCTGTAAGAGCTTTCTGGTCGGATTCCACCACAAAGTGTGATCCGAGGAGATAACGATCCAGTTTTGTGATTGACCAGACAAGAGCGAGGAGCTCTTTATCTAGAACGGAATACTTCATCTCGCTCGTCGTAAGCTTTCTGGATACGTACATAACCGGAAATAAGGTGCCTCCGTATTCCTGCATCAAAACTGCCGCGATAGCGTAGGAAGAAGCATCACTGCGAAGAACAAAGGTGAGATCTTTGTTAGGCAACCTTAAAAAAGGCTTATTTGAAAAAAATTGTTTTATATAATCTAAAGCCGTTTGATGATCCTGCGACCACTTTATTACATTAGGTGTGCCTTTCTTCAGTAACGAAGAAAGAGGTGCAGTTATAGTAGACAAATGAGGGATGAATTTAGAATAGAACTGTATTAGTCCTAAGAGCGACCTCACTTGTTTTTTTGTCTTAGGTGCTGAGATGTTTAAAATTTTAGAGACGTTACTGTCTTCTGTATACATTAAACCGCGACCTATACGGTGACCAAGAAATGAGATGTCATGAAAACCGACAAAAGCCTTTGAAGGTTTCGCTGTTAAGTTATAATCCCGTAAGGTAGAAAGTAAAGATTTTAAACCCTGAATATGTTCATCCCAAGAGTCACTGAAAAGACAGATGTCATCTATATAAGTAATGACATCGGGACGATGAGACAATATGCGGCGCATCATGCGTACAAAGGTAGCTGGCGCATTCATTAGACCGAATGGCATAAAATTCCATTGAAAAAGACCCCGTGGCGTCGAGAAAGCGGTGAATGGCTTTGCTTTAGGGGTTAATGGCACTTGCCAATAACCCTTTGAAAGGTCAAATTTCGAAAAGAATGTGGCATGAGATAATTTCTCTAATAAGTCGTCTAAAAGAGGTAATGGTTCCGCATCGAATTTTGTAACTTTGTTTAATTTCCTGTAATCTACGCAAAGACGTATATTGTTGTCCTTCTTCCTAATGATTACCATAGAAGAAGAATATGGTGATGAAGATGGTTCAATTATATTTAATTGAAGCATCTCATCCAATTCCTTATCAACCTTATCACGAAAGTGTAAAGGAATAGGATATGGGCGAACTCGAATCGGTGTATCGTCAGTCAGAATAATGTCATGTTGGATGACTGACGTATGACCTGGGATGTCAGTGAGGACATCCTCATACGTGTGTAGAATATTAGAGACTTGCTGACGTTGATCATCAGTAAGAGTAGATGAGATAGTAACATCATTCCATTTCTCAGTGGAATGGAGTGGTACAACTGGTATTGGTAGTTGTACATCATCGAAAGAAGATTCCTCTTCTTGGATGACAGACAAACTAGAATAGTGTTGAATAGGAGGTGTAGGATCGTCAGTTGCTTGGAACACTGATTGTAGATAATCAGGACGTGAGTAATATTCCTTCAACATATTAATGTGGAAGGTTTTATGTTTACCATTAACATCAACGATGTAGTCGACATCGGATATTCTTGAGATGATCCTGAAAGGACCTCTCCAGGTAATTAAAAGACGATTATTATGCGCAGGGAGTAATACAAAAGCTTCATCACCAGGTATGAGCTGGCGAAGACGTCTATACTTGTTTGCAAATAGACGAGCTTTTTCTTTGGCTTGTTCGGATGATGCAGTAGCTAGTCTACAAGCATCTATGATTCTCTTTCTCAGAGAGATCACATACTCATAAGAGGATTGAGTTTCCTCTTCAATATTCTCGTCAACCAATAAGTCGTGGATTAACGACATCGGACCGCGTGGTTGCATGCCGAAAACAAGTTGAAATGGAGAAAACCCCGTTGCTTGATTTTGTACTTCGCGATACGCAAAGAGACAAGCGGGTAGGACCCGATCCCAGTCTTGGGGATGGTCTTGAGTCATCTTACCCAACAACTGCTTGAGTGTCCTATTTAGACGCTCAATTAACCCATTTGACATCGGATGATAAATAGAACTTAGAGATCTGTCTATACCTAATGTCTTCATAACTTGAGACATGGATTCAGAAATGAACTGAACCCCATGATCCGACAAGATTTTCCGTGGAAAACCAATGCGTGAGAAGATTAACATCAATGCCTCTGCTACACTGGCAGATGAAGTGTTCTTGAGAGGGATAGCTTCAGGCCAGCGAGTGCACATATCAATGCACGTAAGAATATGCGTATGCCCTCTAGCAGATGGTAGCATAGGACCAATAATGTCTATAGCCATTTTATCAAATGGTCTAATCGGGATGTCCGCAGCTTGAATAGGAGCCGCATGAAATGGACCCCGTACCTTAACTTCTTGACATATCAAACAAGACCGACAATAGAGAGTGATGTCCTTATGTACGCCTGGCCAGTAGAATGCCGAAAGCACTCTGGATTTGGTACGCGAAAAACCCATATGGCCCGCACATTGCGAGTCATGCGCATGTCGTAATATACGAGATCTCATACAGGATGGGACTATAATCTGAGAACATAAGGATGAATCCTTTTCTCGTATTACTCTAACCAAAATCCCATTTTTAAGTATAAAATCATGTCTAGATTTTGCAAGTTTGTTGCTGGTATTATTTTTGTTCACATACTGAAAAATTTTTTTTAATGAATCATCATTCTTTTGCAATGTTGCAAACAACTCCCGTGAAATAGGAGCATCATCATCACAAGTGGTATGAACTGTAGGTTCCATAGGTGTATCATGCGACATATTAGTAGCTTGCGCTCTAGTCACTACTGCATTTGCAGTTTGAATATGTCGCTCTTCCCATTCAGCAATTTGCTGTGGTGTACACTCTTTAATACCATGTATGCGACCAAGTATCAAATCACAAATTGGATTCGGAAGGAGACAAGCTTGAATCTTTCCTGAAAAAAATGGAGTATTAAGATCAATAATAGCAGTGGCAAATGTTTCAATTGTGCCACCAAACGTTACACATTTGACAACCCGGCCCGTGGCACAACTTGGGTTGATCAGCGAAGTCCGGACGCCGACTGTACTGCAACCAGAGTCAAATAGGAGAGAGCATGAAATATTGTTGACAAATCCCTTGTTAAACTTAAGAGAGCCCTGTCCCTGGTGTACTGAAGCAGCAGTGGCCGTACAGACTGCAGGTAGACTAGGCAAGGTATGTCCGCAACGCAGCGTCGTGATCGCCCTGGGCTGGAAAAGAGTAGAGCATTCTGAACAATCTTTGACTTGGGTACAATCAAGAGAACAACACATAGCATTATGAGTTTCAGCTCCTTTACCCTGTTCAATGTTAGCCTGTGTATCACTAAAAGCGACATTAGAATGTCTATTCGTATTACTCAACGATCTATCTCGTCGACGCGATCGATTTTGATTTTTGTCATTAAAATTGCCATAATTGTAGTTTCTGCTAGAGTTAAAATTTGGATTAGTCCGATAATTTGTATAATTATCGTTATGATGTTGGTAAAATGGTTTATTTCCAAAAAATTGTTTGTTTTGCGGACCCTGAGATCTTGATCTCCAGTTTTGTTTATTATAATGTCCTTGATTATTTTTAAAATTATTGTTACCAAAATCTCGCGATCTGTGAGCCTGGTTCCAAGAAACATTAAATGGAGCAGATTGTTGAAATTGCTTCCCTTTGTAAAAATTACCATTGTTAAAATTGTCATTATTTCCCTTATTGACATATCTGTCAGCACTAAAAGAACGATTGCGTGAAAAATTGTTTTGTTGTGCTGCAAAAGCAACAGGCAATTCATTCTTAATCTGTGCATTACTTAGATCCATGTTTGGGTGAGCAGTGCAAAAATTTTTAGCATGCTGTTCCAGGTCTTTCATAGATAAAGGTTTCCGTTCGTGTAAAAATGCGAGAAATGTAGGATTTACAGACGAAAGTACCTTATCGCGCATCAGTAAATCGAAGAGACCTTCATACGACTTTTCAATTTTGGATAATTCGATCCATCTTTCTAATGTTAGTCGTATTTGTGACAGAAAATCACTAAAATTTCTGCTAGATTGAGGTAGTAATGTATGGAATCTTGATCGATATTGGTCTTCTGTCATTTGGAATTTTTGCAGAAGTGCCGCTCTAAGAGCATTATAGTCATTTTTCTCACCAATGCTGGTGGTATGATAAACTGCTAATGCGTCCCCTGTGAGTAATCTGGATAAATATGTACAGTATAGAGCTTTATCCACGTTATAAGACACACAAGTGGCCTCAAACCTATCTAGGAAGAATATCACGTCATCAGACGGGGGATTAAATTTTGGTAATTTAAGGTGAATTTCCTTAAAATTATCATGTCTGGATGAAGTTTGGCTTTCAAAAGTTCTCTGAGAATTAGCTTCCTGAGTTAACCTAAGTCTTTCATATTCTGACTCTGCTAATTTCAGTTCATGCTGTCGTTTTCTTTCATTCTCTTCCATCTCAAGCTGAAGTCGTTTTGTGTTTTGTTCAGCTATTAATCTTCTTTCTTGCATTTCTTTTTGTTTAACTTCCATTTCTTTTTCAGCTATTAATCTTTTTTCTTCCATTTCTTTTTGTTTAACTTCCATTTCTTTTTGTTTAACTTCCATTTCTTTTTCAGCTATTAATCTTTTTTCTTCCATTTCTTTTTGTTTCTGTTCTGCCTCTCGCTGCAATCGTTTCTCTTCTAATTCAGCGGCTTGTTGAGCTATTAATCTTCTGTCTTCCATTTCCTTTTGTTTATTTCCCATTTCAATTTTAAGTCTTTCTTCAGCCTCCCTTTGCTTCTGTTCTGCCTCTCGCTGAAATCGTTTCTCTTCTAATTCAGCGGCTAATCTCATTTTTTTCTCATTCTCCTCCGCCTCAATCCTTTTTTGATCTGCCTCAAATTTCAAATTTTCCAAACGTAAAGTTTCTAACCTTCTCTGATCAGCTTCTATTTCTTGAGCTTTCTTATATTCTGCAAGTGCAAATGCTTTTGCTTCCTCAGGAGCCATCTGAAGAGCTTTTGCTTGCTTAATGAAATAGTCTAAGGTAGCCATTATTCAATTTTATTATGTAATAATACTACTTAAAATTGTTACTACAACTCGTGGTTTTCGTTCCTGTTCTAGAACGGTAAAATGTTATCATATAATTATTAAATATGTTATTAATCAATAAATTTATGTAATCAAATGTCATGAAATGAACAACGAGAAAGACAATAGAAACATAACCGACAAGACATGATAAACTGGACGGTAGAACACAATCGTAGAAATCAAAAAAATAAAAATGTATAACTAAAATAGAATATCGTAAAAATATACGACGATAACTACGATCAGATAATTAACAGTACAATTGACAACACAGTGTAAAAACATAGGTTTTGTAAAAAACTAAACGACAGGAAAGGTGAGATGGACGCAAAATACAAACAAAATTCATCATAAAACTAAATTATGAATAAAAATAGCTACCAAAAACAACGATTAAACGTGACGAAACAGCTAAATAGATAATATTATAAGAAGCAACTAGCGATCGGAACTTCGGCAAGGTTTCTAGCCTTGTACCGGAACTATCGCTCAATTGAAACTTACAAGACGAGCCCTACAGAACGTCTGACGAAGAGCCCGAATTGGCTTCGAGATGGATCTCGTTCGTCAGATCAACCTCCCTACCTCCCACGAAGAATACACAACATATAACACTTAACACGAAAAATATGAAGGTGGACATATCACGGAAGGCACAACTAAGCGTAATAAAGTGTACAACGGAAACACGTTATACTCATCTCGCGTGCAGGTAAAAAATCAATGTGCCTCGTCTCCGTGGATGTACGTCTACAGATAAAATACTTCGTTCTGCTTCTCTAGATTACAGCTCGCACGTAATAATGATGAAGAGATGATCTCCAAGTAATCAGTCACTGTGAAACTTGACGTGGAGGTTGATTGAAGACCTTGACCTTGGTAAACGTAAGTTGAATCTGATTCATATCACGCTAGGATCCAAATTGAGATGATGTCGCCTTGAAAGTAAAAATTCTTCTTTTCAAACGATAATTTGGATGGGTACGTTCCTTGGAAGTTAGATATTTCCAGACCACACTGGAACACCATTTATTGTTGACTCCATTTTATCGTTGAGTTCAGTGAAGAGGTAAATTGAAACGCGAATGGTTAAAACGGAATGAATGTCAACAATGTTCTTCAAACGAAAATTCCAACAAGTATCGTTGAATTGGGTGAACTGGGCAAGTATTGGCAGCACACAAGTCGGTGATTACAGTACATATATTTTATTGACGTGACACCAACGAAGTGGAACAAGACAATCATAGTTACAGATGCGAAGATCATACGTCAAAATGTTAATATCACTGTTAATAGTTGTTGTAGATTCTCTAACAGTTAAGTTCTCTTATATTCCAGTGACTAAGGATCACTTCCATTACCATATAACAGACATGGTATTAACGTCCGTTGACCTTCTCCCAAGGACGTTTATTAAGGCAAACGGATTCATTCTCACGGAGCAATAATTTATATCATACTTGTAAGCATCCCAGACTTTCTTCATAAAATTCTTAGATAGCATATCCAATCCAAACAAAGGCAGATATAACAATACAACCAGGTTAGTGTTTCATCTTGGCTAACCTCTCGGTATCCATACCACGACTTTGGCATAGGTAAAACGGCATATTAAACATGTGAAGCATATATATATATTCATTAACTTGATTCCACATATGGATTCTCCCTCTACAAAAGATTCCAAAGGCTATCGACTCCGTGTGTCCAATTCTAGGAATGTCATCTCCGATGAATTCCCGCTAGACCATTAATAGGAGCGGCCTGATACTTTAATTTACATAATTAAACTTGCCATAAGAAATGGGGCGACACTTACTTCATTCTTCCACTATTGGCTTCGCCATGAAGACCAATAGATACGAATACAACTGATGGCTTCTTCAAATTTGCCAGGAATCAAAGAATAACACTGCGGACATAAATGTCGTCCGAGCTGCCCCTATCATGACGTCACAATCTACTCAACTAGGTTACACGTGCGTCCAAAGCAACTCACACAGCATTGTGCACGTCAGTGCGTGAATCAATCGAACGCACAAATAATATAACTATATAAAACTGGTGCGTACATTTGGCAGGACCGAAGACTACCCCCGTAGGTAATAAATGTACGTAACACTCTGATAATGATTGTTGGTAGTCCTGAAAAAATTGTTATTAGTCCTGAAAAGGATTGTGCTAGCCCTGATACAGACTCAGTCATGGTGGTTATATTTCGGGTTCCAATCTTCAACAATCATACCAAGTAATCAATTAATATACATGATACTTTCATAACATATAGATTAAACAAATCCTGAAATAAAGTTGTAATTACTGTATTATTTTACATAGTAACTTTACATACCCTCGCAGGATCAAATTAAGATCAGTAAAGACTGGCTTTTGTGGAGTAACAGAACTGCCTGGCTGCAAATAACAAGATATTGGCCGTGACACGTTTCTCTCTCTCCAGCCGTTGTCCTTCTGTCTTGCTTCGCTGTACAAGTGAATTTGAAATGTGTTGTTGTTTGTTGTTGTTGTGTTGATGAGTTGATGGGTGGAGATCGGGCACTAAACATCTGATCATTGTTGCCTCTTCTCGTTCCATCTTGGTCTACCCTGTTCAACCTGAAATTTGGTTATAATTGGGGTATTTAGTGTCATTTTATTTACTAATTTTGTATTCTATTTAAATAACTGTTGTCTTTTGCAGTTGCTGATTTTTATTTATATTAGTATTTGTCAATTTTATTTTCTCTTTTGTATTGTTTATAGATAACTATTGTCCTTTACACTTGGTTTTAATTTGTATTAGTATTTGTTCTTTTTGAGTTGTTGTCCCTTTTTTTTATACCTTGTCTTTCCTTGTCCTATGAGTAGTTATTTTTTTGTTAATGCTTTGTTAGTTCTTGCTGCTTAATTTCTATTTAGTTGGATGATTTTCCTGAAGTTCTAACCTTATATTTTTTCCTTTGTTTTATGTATATATCTTTTAAGTATTGATTGGGTATCTCTTGGGGCATCTATACTTAAAACCTTATCACCTGTTAAGTCTATATTGTGATTTCTATAGTAAGTTTTTAATTCAAGCCTTTGTTGTTCATACTTTTTACAGTGGATCAGGTAGTGGTCTATGTCATTCTCTTCCTGACATTCTTGGCAGTGTGGTTCTTCTACCATGAAGTATGCTGCACCGAGTCGGAGACGCCACAGTTTTTTGTTCGATGGTATCTTTAATTCTTCTCTGACCTGGCATGTCCTCGTTGGTTCTTTCAGCAGTTTGAACGCGTGTCTGCCTTTTCTACTTTCCTTCCATGTTGTCTTCCATTCCTCGTTTATAGTTTCCTTCACTTGGCTCTTGATCTCTGACCTTCCCAGTCCTGCTTTTATATTGTTTTTACTTGTTCTTCCCTTCTTGGCGTTCTGGTCTGCCAACTCGTTGCCAGCTATACCTATGTGTGCTGGAACCCACACTAGCCTCACACTACATCCTCTGTTCTCTAGTGATGTATTAATTGCTATAATTTCTTCCTTTATGTCTGGCCGGCTACATTTACCTGGGTGTTCTAGTGCTTGTAGTGATGATAGTGAGTCTGTAAATATCGTAACAGCTTCTGGTGGGTTATCTTCGATTATTTCTAGACTTTTAAGAATTGCTACCATCTCTGCAGTAAAAATCGATGCCCCTTCCGTTACACTGTAGCTCTTTTTTATTCCCCATTGTGGTATTACAACTCCGGCACCTAGTTGCCCACTATCACCCTTGGATCCATCAGTGTAGACGGCCAGACTTTGTTTAGTTAGTTGCTCTATGAACTTTCTACTTATCATTTTGGCTCCCTTATCTTCTATGTTTTGTTTGATCTTTTCAGTGAGTGAGTAGTCTATGATTGGTGTTTTTAGTTCCCATGGTGGTATTTTGCTTCTGTATTTATTACTATTTTCAATTGTGTTTGATAGTTCTTTGAACTGCATTAGGTCTTCTATAGTTCTCCACCCTGTTGGATATATATCTTTATTTAAGTGGACGTCCCATACACTTGGTTGGTTTTTGACAAATGCTTTGTGTGCTGGGTGGGTCACTTCTTGTGCTACTTTACTCCAATAATTTAATCTCAGTTCTTTCCGTCTTAGACCAAGGGGCGGTATGCCAAGTGCTACTTCTAGAGCTTCTACTGGTGTCGATATAAATGCACCTGTAATGGTTCTCATGGCTGCATTTTGAATCCTGTCCAGCTTTGCTTTGTTAGAAGCTGCAGCTGAGTCATAGACTATGCTGGCATAATCCAGTTTCCCCCTGATGAAAGACTTGTAGAACATAAGCATTATTTTATTGCTGGCCCCCCATCCATTACCTTTTACAATCCTTAGTATATTTAGGGGTCCCCTACAGCTTTCTACCAAATTGTCTATATGTTTATTATAATTTAGTTGTTTATCTAAAGTTATGCCCAGAAATCTTGTTGTTGAGGAGGTACATATTTTCTGTCCTTTAATAGTTATATTGATTTTGTTATTTTTTTTTAAATTTCCTTTGCTGAAAATCATACCTACTGTTTTGTTTACATTAATTTGGAAGCCCCAACTTTTCATCCACTCTGAAACTTTGTCTATTTGATTTTGAAGTTTTTTGTAAACATGGTCCAAGTTTTTTCCAGATCGCCAAATGGCACAGTCATCTGCAAATTGTGATACTGCATTCTTTATGTCATTAAATTCATCTGCTAAATCATTTACAGCTATAGTGAAAATTGAAGGAGAGATTACTGATCCTTGAGGAATCCCATTCTGTTGTTCATATATTTCTGACCTATCATTATTCACCTGTACAGCAAAATACCTGTCCTGTAAAAAGTTTTCTAGATACCTATAGGTTTTACCAGTAATGCCAATCTTTTTCATTTTGTAAAGAGCTCCATCTCGCCAGCATTCATCATATGCTCTAGCTACATCTAGAAAGACTGCCACTGTTTTCTCTTTCCTCTTGAACCCTAGCTTTACATCATGTTCTAATCTTACAAGCTGGTCTACTGTACTTCTGTCTGCTCTAAACCCTGACTGGTTTGGGCTATATAACTGGTTTTTTTCTAGGTAGAATTTAACTCTTTTATTCACAACAGTTTCCAGTATTTTACCTAGTTGTGATGTTAATGAGATAGGCCTATATGAACTTACATCATGGGCTTCCTTATTGGGTTTTAGAATGGGTACTATCATAGCTACTTTCCATGCTTTTGGTATCTTTCCTAAGCTCCAGATTTTGTTATAAAGTGAAGTTATTATGTTTATAGTTCTTTTGGGTACTTTCTTAAGGATTTCATAACTAAGTATATCTTGCCCTGAGGCAGTATTAGATTTATCTTTTATTGCATTAGTTACTTCTTCCTCTGTTATATCAGCATCTAAATAGTTTGTTTCATCTATCTGGTCTGGTAGTTCTTTTAAAAACTGTATCCTAAGTCTTTCTCTTCTCTCATTTTCTTCCTGTCCAAGGCTACTTTTTGCACTGACTTTATAGAAATACTCGGCAAGGGCATTAGCTTTTTCTTTATCTGTTTCTGCTCTCTTTGGTAGTTTGATTGTTGGCATTATTGTTTTCTTGTTGTTCCCTTTGATTGCCTTAAGCTTTTTCCATACTTCTCTAATTTGAGTGCTAGGTTTAAGTGACTGACAAAACTCCTTCCAGTTAGTTTCTTTGGCTTTGAATATTATTCTGTTAGAAGGGGTCGACCTAGACGACGGTGGACCCAGGACATCACAGAGAGTCTGAACTTGTCTTTGGCTGATGCAGGTCGACTTGCCCAGAATCGTGATGCGTTCAGAGCAGCTGTAATGGAGACAACGTTCTGGAAAGAATATGTCACATGATGATGATGAGATTCATTCCTAATAAGTTTATACTTATCATAGTTTTCTTCTGTTCTGTTATTTCTATATTTTTGTAAGGCCCTTTTTCTTCTCTCATGAATTTCTGCACAGCTTTTATTCCACCAGGCAACTGGTTCTTTATTCCATTGAGTTTCTCTTTTCTTATTAATGTTATTTATTGGTTTAAGGTGTTGTGGCATATTTTTATTTGGTATATACTTTATTGCTATTTTCAGAATTTCATTGGTCAGTGTTTCTGCCCACAAGTCAGTATCATCTGATTCCATGTCTTTATATTCCATCACCTCCAGCTCTGATTGGAAAGCTTCCCAGTTTGCTTTTTTATAGTTGAAGGTAGGTTTCTCTGGTTCTGGGTTTGGAATGACATTTTCATGCATGGTTATTACAATGGGCAGATGATCTGAGTTTGTGTCTTGTAACACTTCCCAATTTACATTCGCTAGGTTGTTAGTTGCTATACTTATGTCTATTGCTGAGTCTGCCCTATTAGCTTGTGGATTAATTCTAGTTGCAGATCCATCATTTAGTATTAGTAGTTCATTGTTTTCTATGAAGTCAAGTAGGCATTTTCCTGCATTATCTGCATGTTGTCCACCCCATGCAAAATGATGGGAATTAAAATCGCCTACTATGATTGTTTTAGCCGCGGTAGCATAGTGGTTAGTGCACTGGCTTCCTAACGCAGTGGTCTATGGTTCGATCCCCAGATGAGGCGAAAAATTTTTAGGCCACAAAACGGCTCCTGGGTCGACCCAGCCCCAAATGGGTACCAGAGCTACTCTGGGAAGGTTAAGGCGGCCGGCGTGATGCCGACCACATCACCCCTCGTGTGCCGACGGTCAAGATAATATGGGCCTATCACCATATTCCCAATATGCCTCAATGGGCGTGTAACGGGTTCCTTTACCTTTTTTTTACTATGATTGTTTTGGGGCCTAGTCTGGTGCTTATGGCTAGTATTTCTTCATCTTTAATTGTGCCATCTTTAGCATATACATTTAGAATTATTAGATTGTTTGGTTCAGCTGCTATAGTAACCTGGATACCTTCTATATTGGTTGTATTAAATACTTCCCAGTCTATGATTTTAAATTTTTCGCTAACTAAGACTGCGACACCTCCTCCTCTACCTTCTTTCCTATCGTGTCTAAGTATCTTAAAGCCCTTACAACTATATCTATTATTTGGGTTTAAATGGGTCTCTTGAAGAGCATATATATCAGTATTTCCTCCAGTCTCTGATAGTAGGGGTGCAAAATTTTTTTTAATACCCCTACAATTCCACTGGATAATTCTAAATCTTTCTAAATTGAATTTTAACATCATCTAGTGTACCTTTTATTTTGGTAACTATCAAATTTGCTCTTATTCTGCATTTCCTGTACTATCCATCAAGTTCTCAAGAAAATCCCTATTTATACTTGTCATTATATCCCTAACTTCTTCCGCTAAGTGTGGTAAATGTGTCTCAAAATGTTTTTTGATAGTTGAAATTTTTTTTATTTAATGTGTTTGCTACTTTTCTTTGTAGCACGCCCCTTTCAACCATCTACCATGTACATGGAGTTGTTGGTTATATCAGGACGTGTTTCCTTTATTGTAATATGTTTTTGTTTGTATTTATTGTATACTATATTATCTCTAGTCGGTATTTTTCCTTTTGTGGTTATAGTTCAACATGGTTTTTAAAAGAAATTCCAAAATATGCTATTTTCTAAGTTAGTATGTTTTTAATTTTCACTGGATGGTTTCTTTGGTTAGTCTGTATGTATCTGGGGCGAGTCTTTCACGAGTTTGGACTACTGACTCAAATCCTTATTTGTTTTTTTTATATGTTAGCTTTAGTTTTTGTAATATAGTGTTTTATTAACTTTTGCATTTCTGAAGGGGTCTTTGTGCCTATGAGATTTTCTACCCTCATTTCTACATTGTGGTTACTACAGTATGTCTTAATGTTTTGCCTCTGTTGGTCATATTTCTTGCAGTCCACCAGAAAGTGTCTAATTGTGTTTGGTTCTTGACACTCTTCACATGTGGGTTCCTCAATCATGAAATATCCAGTTCCAAGCTTGAGCCTCAGCAATTTTTTATTAATTGGTATTTTTAGTTCATCTTTTATTTGACATTTTTTGCTTGGTTTTTTAAGGATTTTATATGAGTGTCTTGCTTTTTTACTTTGGTCCCATGCTGTTATCCACTCTTTAGTTATTGCTTGAGCAATTATGCTCTTAATTTCAAACTTCTCCTACAAATTTGTTCTTTTAGTTTGTACAAACAAAAGTCCCGGTTTGACTTGAACGACCCTCGTATATATATATATATATATATATATATATATATATATATATATATATATATATATATATATATATATATATATATATATATATATATATATATATATATATATATATATATATATATATATATATATATATATATATATTTATATATATTTATATATATATAGGGTTACCATATCGTTCAGCGCAAGAAGGAGGACAATTCTCAATTTTTAGTCATGAAAAGGAGGACATTATCGTGAAATTTCTTCTAATTGGAGAACGAATCAAAACACTTAGTAATACTAATAGTATCATCAATAAGTACACCTTTTTCCATCAAAAACTTTGAACTTATTTCTACATCTTCACAGGAGATATGTTCAAGATCTAGCCACGTAAACCCAGAAAATTCACGAAAAGGCTGCATCCACATCTTTAAATAATCTTAACTTCCTTCATACAGTGCTTCTACCTTGCACTGAAACTGTTGCACCTCAGATTTGTAGCCATCACTTTCCATTTGCTTTAGCATGTCCTTCACTTTGAGTAGCATGAAATTGATATCCCTTCTTTCTTGAAGAAGGTCTTGCAAGGATGAAAGGATTTTCATTACATCAATAAGGGAGTTATCTTTTCTAATTTGCTGATATGAGCACGAAAAACACTAATTAGGGACTGAATATGCCATAACTAGATTTCACTTAATGGATCCTCAAAACACTTTTTCAGTACAGCTGGTGGTTTGTTCTGTGAAAGAAAGAATGACATGAGAGCTGGAAACATTTGTAGAAGTCTTTGACCAGCTGGAAATAAAGACAGCGACCGTTTTTTGCTGTGGTTAAGGAGTTGCTGGTATTCAGTGGTATTCTACATCAACAAACTCACAGAACTCTTTTAGGGACTGAACACGGACAGTGTAAATTGAAAAGTAATTATAAATCTTCACTATCAAAGCTTGTAAGCCAATGTCAAGAAGATCTGTGCCATGCTGAATGCAATTATTAAGAACATGTTTGGTTAACCAACCTCTTCAAATATGCAAAGACATTGTTACAATTGCTTCTTACAAGACCACCAAACATTGTATTGCAATTATCACCCCCATAATAACAGCCCCTTTAGTCATAACTGACTATGGGAATGCACCCCTGAGGTGACAGCCCTCAGCTGCTTATCTTCCTGATGTTCCCTTTTGATGTTTTATCATCTCTTCGGCTTGTTGTGTGAGCTTTTCGCCCAATCTGAGGTGGCGCCGTAAATAGCATCGCCACTTGGTGCAATCGGCAGCTTCATCCTCCCACATTGCTGGATTTATGTCCAGTGCCCTCATATCTCTCTTGCACGCATTTGAACCTCAGCTGTGGCCACCCAACTGTTCTTTTACCATCTGCTAGTTGCTCGCAGAAGATATCTTTCGGGATGCAACCATCTTCCATGCGGTGGACATGGCCAAGCCAGCGTAGTCTGCGCTGTCAAAACAGTGTATACATGCTTTGAAGGCCAGCACGTGACAACACCTCGATATCTGTCACTTTATCTTTCCACGAGATGCCAAGGATGTGGCATAGACACCGTAAATTGAAGGTATTGAGCCTTCTTTCTTGCTTAGCTTAGGTTGTCCAAGTCTCGCTGCCATATAGAAGTGTGCTGGTGACGCAGGCGTTATATATATCACCCCCACAAGCTACACACTTATTTGAAAGACCTAGATTGTTCAGTGTCTCACTGACATAGGTCGCAATAGTTTCTGCTGTTTCATTGGGCTTGCTCTCAACATTAACCACTTTAATTTGCAAACCCCATTCTTGTAGTCAAAATAGTGGATAAGAATTGGAAACACCTTTATACTACCATGGTTGCTAGCATCTGTTGAAACATCAATAATGGGAATGTCTGCAAGAGATTTTATTAAAACTTCCAATGAATGGTAAGCTAACACAGAGTTCACTATTGCTTCTGTTTTTGTTCTAGCACTTGATACATTAGTTGCTATTGTCGAGTCAGGGAAAATTTGTTTCAGCAATCCTGGTGTACAATCCATAGAACTGTAACTGTTGTGATGTGCAACAGTATGGAAAGCAAGGGCACTGTCAGCAGCACTTACACTGTCCCCTAGCTTACTATTTATTTTTACAAAACAATGTGTCACTTCTCACTGATGAACTTACTCCCCACCCTAACACACTTCCAATGTTCCTCAGTGGCAATATGTAAATCTAAGTCTCCAACTCCGTGGTTTGCGACTGAAACATATGTTCCTGCACTGCAAGTAATACATTCGGCTTCCCATTTTTCTCTTCTAGGACGAATACATGGTTATTTTTCTGATTGTTTGTAAATTTGCATTTTCTCTTTGGCATACTAATTCATCATCTGGAACAAATAAAATTAAAAAATAATCATAATATCATTAACAATACGCACGCAACCTCAAACCACGTTCTTGAAATTTTGCTAGACAATGATTGATGTTTTTTTTCTGATTCCTTACACAATGATTATTATTTTTTTTTTCCCTCTAACCAGCGGCACTCGAGCTTTCCAGCCCTTTTGGCCCAAAGACACGTCATTGCAAGGCTGAGGAGCCAGTGGACTTTCCTTCCAACCCGGTCAGGAGCTTCGCTCCTTCCCATCCACAGAGGGTTTATCTGCAGGAGTCGTTCAGGTTATTCAGTCAAATTCCCGGTCGATGACACTCCTACAAATGCTGGCGCCCGGGCTTGAACCTTGAAAACCTGGTCGCTAGCGCAACGTCTTAACAATACACCAGCGCGGCTCCCATTATTTTTTTATATATTATATTGTAATGAATAACATTTTATTTCTACTTACATGGTAAGCTGAGTTAAGCAAGTAATTGCTTCGATGAATCTAGATCAATAAACTGTAGATTATCATAAACAGTAAACACATGACAAAAGCTAACGCTACAATGTTGTCAAAACAAAAATCAGTGACAGAAAACAAACAATATTTTCACACACTCAAAATAACTCCAACAATTTAAAGTACGATTTTCATAAGATTTAGTGCATTAAAAAAAAAAAAATTTAAAAATTACAGCTGTCAGAAATAAATCTGCCCAACCTATATACTTTTTGTTGATGTAAATGTTCAGCCCACACATCTAAGCTACTGGAAATTTGGGTGTGATGGTCGCCATTGTGTTGTCAGTCAAGGATCCAAGAAGACTAGTACAGTTTGGACATGTCATGTTATGTCTGATCATGACTGAATTTGAAGGAAAACTTTGTTCATGAGTTGTACAGATTTGCTTGTGAAAACGTTCATTTGTCTGAGTGTATAACCGGGTGGAGAAGGTCACTGACATATGAAATTTAAAGAAGAAACAAACAAAACACAACCAGTGGTGTTTGAACTCATGTGAACGTAACAAAGAATTATGCAGTACATAATGTACACTGGCTGAATGTTAATAATAAAGTACAAGTTTGTCCTTTTTTTTTTTTTTTTTGTTTGGCAGAACTGCCTGATTTTTTTTCATTGGATTGTCTTTCTTCAGTTGGATTCCAATGTCCAGCACAATTTGAGTTAATTTCTTCTATCAGGTAGAAGTTTACTTTACCACTGACTTCCTACTTTATTTCTCAGCTTTTTCTTTTTCCCTTCGTCTCTGTTGCTAGTTATATATTTTTCTTCTCCGGCTTTTGCTATTAAAATAACAATGTGGCTTCTATTGGCCTCTACTACCCTTGGTTTCACTTCCTGTCCTTGTTTGTGTTCAGCATTAGTTGACTGGTACTGATTCATTGCTGGATAATATTTTTACGTCACGATATACATTTGTTGTTTTATTAGATCTTCTTTGCTCTATTACTGGAGCTGTTTCTTTGCGTTGATATTTCTTTAATGATGAGAATGTTAATAAATTAATTCATTATTATTGTTTTCCATGTGTATGCTATGTCCTTTGTCAATTTCTCATAGCCTATCTATATATCTCATCTTTGTTTCCTGTTTGTGACAGTGGGTAAACCTGAAATGTCCCACGTTTCTAGCATATTGTTTATTTGTACAACTGATTCCAGTACCATAACATTTTTAAACAATTTTTTACGAGCTGAGTGTAAAACAGAAGTCATTCATTTATCACACATTAGTACAAATCTTAAAATGAAACACTGTACATATCTATACACTAATTTATAGGGATTGTAAAACAAATTTCAAACAGCAGGGTAAAACTTCCAAAATACCATTCTCACCAAATACGTTTAAACTCACAGAACATATTTTCACACAATAGGTTAGAAATAACAGAATCATCTTCATTAGGCAGCACAAACTTCATTTTCACACAACAGGTTGCAAACCTCAGAACCTCATTTTTCCATAGTGTATTAAAACTCACAGAATATCACTTTCACTTATTGCATTAAAACTCACAGAATATTACTTTCACACAATATGTTAAAAATCAAAGCATATCACTTCTACATGCTGTGTTAAAACTCAGAATATCACTTTCACCCATTGTGATAAAATTCACAGAATATCACTTTCACACAAGAAGCATAAACCCATTATCCTTACTTTCATCTGCATTGAACAATGGAATGCATAAATGAATCAAGATAGACAACCATGACTCATTGACATAAAATATAGACAATAATCATTTATGTAATCCCTGGGTACATTATTCCCTCTTGTCTTCTTCTTTGTTGGCTCTCATACAAGCATGCATACTTCTCTCAGACATCTCTCATACAAGCATGCATACTTCTCTCAGACATCTCTCATACAAGCATGCATACTTCTCTTAAAGTCTCAGATGTCTCTCATCACTTTCATATAATCACATTTATTTCTCTCATTAAGTTAGCGGGGTGTCTCAGGCTTCTCTCATCATTGTTCTCTTTGTTATTTTTCTTCAAAATTATTATTTATTATTGCCTTTGCCCTGTCCTCAATTTAAATTTCGCTTCTTTGGCAAGTCTGCCTACCTTCTTATTTCCATATATTTTGAAGTAGGCAGAAATCCACCAAATTTCCTTTTGTTGAATTGACAGCTGATTTTCATTAGTGCTTTTGAACGGTTGCAAAATTTATTGTTTTTATTATTCCTTACGGCAGTTATGACTGTGAGGAAAACATTTTTCCTGTTGGCCACAAGGCTTATTGCAACTGTGTTTATTGGCAGGTAATCCATATCTCACTGGACAATTTCAAACAACCTTAAAGCTGAGACAGAAGCCATAGGAAGAATCTGATTTAGATTCTGGTGTGTTAACAGTTTTCTACAAGTTGTTTTAAAAATTTTTTTTGTTGATATTTTAGCTTTTTTTTTCTAAAGATGTCTTATTTGTCCTTGAGTGCTCATAATATATTGGTCATAACAAATGTCTGTCACTTTATCTGTCTTCTCATTCATTAACAAGTCTGACGCTTTATCTGTCTTCTCATTCATTAACAAAAGTCTGTTGGTCTATCTGTCTTCTCATTCATTAACAAAAGTCTGTCTTCTCATTCATTAACAAAAGTCTGTCTTCTCATTCATTAACAAAAGTCTCTTGTTCAGCTCATTCATTAACAAAAGTCTGTCGCTCTATCTGTCTTCTCATTCATTAACAAGTCTGTCGCTTTATCTGTCTTCTCATTCATTAACAAGTCTGTCGCTTTATCTGTCTTCTCATTCATTAACAAAAGTCTGTTGGTCTATCTGTCTTCTCATTCATTAACAAAAGTCTGTCTTCTCATTCATTAACAAAAGTCTGTCTTCTCATTCATTAACAAAAGTCTCTTGTTCTACTCATTCATTAACAAAAGTCTGTCGCTCTATCTGTCTTCTCATTCATTAACAAGTCTGTCGCTTTATCTGTCTTCTCATTCATTAACAAGTCTGTCGCTTTATCTGTCTTCTCATTCATTAACAAAAGTCTGTTGGTCTATCTGTCTTCTCATTCATTAACAAAAGTCTGTCTTCTCATTCATTAACAAAAGTCTGTCTTCTCATTCATTAACAAAAGTCTCTTGTTCTACTCATTCATTAACAAAAGTCTGTCGCTCTATCTGTCTTCTCATTCATTAACAAGTCTGTCGCTTTATCTGTCTTCTCATTCATTAACAAGTCTGTCGCTTTATCTGTCTTCTCATTCATTAACAAAAGTCTGTCACTCTATCTGTCTTCTCATTAATTAACAAAAGTCTGTCACTCTATCTGTCTTCTCATTCATTAACAAAAGTCTGTTGGTCTATATGTCTTCTCATTCATTAACAAAAGTCTGTCTTCTCATTCATTAACAAAAGTCTGTCTTCTCATTCATTAACAAAAGTCTCTTGTTCTACTCATTCATTAACAAAAGTCTGTCGCTATATCTGTCTTCTCATTCATTAACAAGTCTGTCGCTTTATCTGTCTTCTCATTCATTAACAAGTCTGTCGCTTTATCTGTCTTCTCATTCATTAACAAAAGTCTGTCACTCTATCTGTCTTCTCATTAATTAACAAAAGTCTGTCACTCTAATCTGTCTTCTCATTCATTAACAAAAGTCTGTTGCTTTATTTGTCTTCTCATTCGCTACTTAACACTTCACAGTTGTTCCCCTTTTCCAAGTTTCACTAACAAAATTATGTTATAAAATGCGCACTACCTACAAAGACATCAGCATTATGTACAGCATGAAATCTGTATGGAAGATAATGAGAGAATTTCTAACAAACAGATAATGGCTTAGAAACCTTACATAACTTCTGCTACATGTGCTTTCTACTCAAACATCACGGTTATTATGACAAGAAATTAGTAAAAATATTAATTCATACAGGAAATGTCAATAAAACTCTGTTTGGTTGCAGATGTGGCAGTAATTTATAATCATTGAAACAAATGTATTATTTATGAGCTGATACCGCCTTTAAATGATACATTTTAAAAATGAATGAAGAAATTACGCCATTATGGTAATTACAGTGTATTAATGATGTATTGCTACATTATGGTAATTACAGTATATTAATGATGTATTGCTACATTATGGTAATTACAGTGTATTAATGATGTATTAATGATGTATTGCTACATTAATTCATCATCATTATTATCCTTTATTTGCTCCCTATGGAGCATGGAGCCAAGCCAGCAGATGCTCTTGCTGCATTGACTTCTGAAACAATTTGTTTTATACGATGAAGTTGCCAGCTCCATACACAACCTCATGTTTGACAGCTCCATAAACAATCTCATGTTTGACAGCTCCATACACAACCTCATGTTTGACAGCTCCATACACAACCTCATGTTTGACAGCTCCATACACAACCTCATGTTTGACAGCTCCATACACAACCTCATGTTTGACAGCTCCATACACAACCTCATGTTTGACAGCTCCATACACAACCTCATGTTTGACAGCTCCATACACAACCTCATGTTTGACAGCTCCATACACAACCTCATGTTTGACAGCTCCATACACAACCTCATGTTTGACAGCTCCATACACAACCTCATGTTTGACAGCTCCATACACAACCTCATGTTTGACATGCCTGAGGCAGCAATTTTATTCTTTCTTCGTCTCCTGAGAGCCGCCCCCACCCAGAGGACATTACATTAATTACTATACTTTATTTGCCAAAGCTGGAGACAATTAGTCCTGAATTAAATTGGATGGCAACATTAAGATAAGGAAGGCAGGTAATTTTTTAAAAAGTTTTCCAAAAGGATAATGCCAACTCATCGGTGGTTTCAGTTTTAAAAAACCGTCTTTGGTAGCTTTCAAGGTTTTTTAATATTATGAATATGAGCTTCCTTCTTGTGCGTTTGTAAAACTGAAACACATGCTATCCTGTCTATTTAATTGATTTGTTGTTGCACATGTTGACGAACATTAAAAGGGAGGGAAAAAATGGCAAGGAATATTAAGAATATTTCACTGAAATCATAAGACAGTTAGTAAACTTCCTGCTCTATGATCGGTAAGGAGAAAACATAAAAAGTTGATAAGGAATAAACCCTGAATGGCTAGCTAAAGAATTTTGAAATGGAGATAAGGAGGTGATGTTAATTAGTCTTCAGAATGAAGGATACATGAGATGAAGATGATGACAATTTTGTCGTTTTTATTTAATGATATAATTTTACTTGCACAACATCCTAGGTTTACTACGTATAGTGTTTTTAATGGCTCACAACCTGTCCGCACATTTAAAGTACTCTGTACGTACAATAAACCATACAAATGTACACAGAATGTTCCATTTTTCTGTACCAATGTTATTACATTAATGTATTCATCGTTAAATTATACCTTGATGTATTCAACGTTAAATGATACACTGATGTATTCATCGTTAAATGATACCTTGATGTATTCATCGTTAAATGATACATTGATGTATTCATCGTTAAATGGTATATTGATGTATTCATTGTTAACTGATACACTGATGTATTAATTGTTAAATGATACATTGATGTATTCATAGTTAAATGATACATTGATGTATTCATCGTTAAATGATACATTAATATACTCATCGTTAAATGATACATTGCATGGCTTCAATCGGCCTTTGGCCAAGGCCAGATTTCAACAGCCATTATTTTGAGGGCAGTTTTCTTTAGCCCATGGCTGTCCCCAGCCTGCTTGCAGGGCAGCATGCTCTGCCACGATTGGTTGGTTTTGTACCCTTGACCTGTCTGGTTTGGGACACCTTGCTGGTAGTTATACTAGAGCAGGCATATCTCTTGGGGGCAAGCAAAATCTTCTCACTTCATTCCAAGGATATATATACTTGTCATCTGAAGATGCTAAGGTGCTGTAGCAGTCTCGGCCATTACCCAACAAAGAGGATTAACCAGGTGTGTTTTATAGATGGTCTGTCCCAGAATTCCTCATCAGTGTTTTGAGTTCAAAGTTATAAATCAGAACTTAGACAGGCAAAACACATTCAATTGACACTATAATGTGAACCCACTGATCAGGAGCTAGTAAAGATTTGGCAGATTACATGGCACACATAGATGCCATTTTCAAGATCCCAGTTCTGTATTTTACTGAGGACACCATGCGTTTTTAAAATTGATAGGATTAAAAAAAAAGACTTCTTTGCAAGTACATAAGTGGGCATGGCAATGCACTCCAAACACTCGCAGACTAAATATACAAAGCAAAACCTGATTTATGATACGTTCAAAAGGTGGTCTGTGAAGGCATCTACAGTAACTAAAGCAGCTAATGATGTCAACAGAATTCCCCATGGTGTCAGGTGATCTGCAGTGTCAACGCAGTGTGCTCTGGTCTTGGCAGCTGCAATTGAAAAAGTAAATTTGTGAAGTTCATAACATAAACTGTGTGTACTAAAGGTACATTTAAATAATAATAACCTTCTAAGATAGCAAAGTAGCTGCATTAATATTTTTTTATAGTCAATATCATCATCACGAGAAATGCCACCAACATCATCTCATTTCCAACATCATCTCATTACCAACATCATCTGTCTCATTCAATCATTCACAACTCTTCAGCTCACCAAGGAACATAGGCCTTTAACAAACTGTTTGTGCTGGATGCCTTATCAGACCATGTGTTCCTATGATGTCGGTAACTGGAAGCTTCCAGAGCAGTGGTAACATTATATTAGAATCCAGAGAAAAGAAGTGATGTTAGTTTATTTTTTCACTTTTCTGTTTAAGTGAAATAAAATGTTCATGTCTACCCTTGAGGCACCCTTCCTTAAGCGCTTGAGTTTTTGCCATCTTGATCTGCAGCAATATGGTAGTTTATGAAAGCATGATTTACCTGTATGTCTCTGTATCAGATGAAAGTATTACATGCTCAAAAAATAACTGTAACAATAGAATGTACTGCCTAGTTATAAAATTACTGTAACAATAGAATGTATTGCCTAGTAACAAAATTACTGTAACAACATAATGTATTGTCTAGTTACAAAATTACTGTAACAACAGAATGTATTGCCTAGTTACAAAATAACTGTAACAACAGAATGTATTGCCTAGTTACAAAATTACTGTAACAACAGAATGTATTGCCTAGTTTCAAAATTACTGTAACAACAGAATGTATTGCCTAGTTAAAAAATTACTGTAACAACAAAATGTATGACCTAGTTCATCATCATCACTATTACCCTTCAACTACCCTTACTTACTTACTTAGTCGTTCCCCTTCTACCGTGAGGTGTAGAGGTTTGGAAGAGAGAGCGCCAGACTATCCTATCGGCTGTCTTCCTCCTGGCCTGGTTCCATTTAGTCCTCGGTCCTTCAAAGATTGTCTAATGTTGTCCTCCCAGCGGACTCTGGGTCATCCTTGGGGGTCTGGATCCTTGGCTCTTTGTTTCCTATGTTTGTCGTGGTATCCGATCTTCTCCCATTCTGCAGACATGGCCAAACCATCTTAATTGGGACTGTTCTACTTGGGTCTGCAGGGGGTAGGATTTAAGGCCTTGACGTATCGTCTGGTTGCGTACCATGTCTCTTCTTGTTACTTCAACCACCTTCCTCAGATACCTCATTTCTGAGGTTTGGATCTGGCTTTTATGGGTTGTAGTCATTGCCCATGACTCGCATCCATATGTCAAGACTGGGACATAGGTGGAGCGGTATACAGCCATCTTCGTTTTCTTACCAACCTCTCTCTTGCTGAGGAATCCTCGATTTATGGCCTGAAAAAGTCTCCCAGCTGCTGCTTTTCGAGTGGCCAACTCTTCTTTGATGCCTCCCTTTCGGTCTATAATAGCTCCGAGGTATTTAAAGTGGTCGACCTGCTCCAGGACCTGTTC
The DNA here is from genome assembly GCA_024509875.1 of Oreohelix idahoensis. Lineage (NCBI taxonomy): Eukaryota > Metazoa > Mollusca > Gastropoda > Stylommatophora > Oreohelicidae > Oreohelix > Oreohelix idahoensis. The sequence goes on from JAMPIV010009786.1 coordinate 517,778, forward strand.
TCCCAGCTTAATCTGATGTCTTCTTTCTTCTCGTGATATCACCATGGATTTTGTTTTAGAGCTGCTTATGACCATCCCTCTCTTCTCCAGCTCTTCCTTCCAGACTTGCAGGTTGGATTGGAGATGTGCCTCTGATTTAGCAATCAGGGCAACATCAGCAAATGCCAGCTCCGAAATATAGACCTGTCTCATCTTCCAGTACCCCACTGAATACTTTCTTGTTCTCTCCTTACATGCCTTGATGACATCGTCCATAAGGAGTATGAAGAGGTAAGGTGATAGGATATCACCTTGTCTTACACCAGTGGTGGTCCTGAACTCTTCTGACTTATGGTTTGCTGTCCTCACATAATTTCTGCAAGACTTGTAGAAGCTCTGTATAGCATGAATCAGAGGTGCTGGAATATTCTTCCTTGCCAAACAGTCCCAAAGTTTGCTCCAGGGGACCCTGTCAAACGCCTTTTCCAGATCTATGAAACAAAGATGGATCTCACTCTTATACTCAAGGGCCTTTTCACTCAGCTGTCTGAGTGTGAAGATTAGGTCTTGAGTACTTCGGTTTGCTCGGAATCCGCACTGGACCTCATCCAATTGTGGCTCAGCTAGGCGTCGGAGTCTCTGCTCTAGGATTCTACAGTAGATTTTACCAGGGACACTGAGAAGGGATATGCCTCTATGGTTTCCACACTGTCGATTGTCACCCTTTTTGAAAATTGGTGTTATGATGGCAATCTCCCAACCCTTTGGTATGGTCTTGTTGTACCATGCTGCCTGTAAAACCCTTGAGAGTAATAGGTCGCCTGATGCTCCCATGAACTTAACCATTTCTGGTGTTATACCATCATGCCCTGCCCTTCAACTACCCACGGAACAAATTCATGCCAAGTCCTCTAATGTGCGTCTGCTCCAGATCTTTCTGTGCTGTCTTTCTCTCTTTCATTTCTGTCTCCAGTTCTCTTCTCCATGCGTTTAAAAAAGAGGCTTCCTCTGTGCTGCGTCACGAACCTCTTTAATAGAGGCTGGGATAGCTGGTCCACACCTCTTTAGTCGCCTTTTGTAGCTTGTTTTGTTAGAGAGTGTAATTTATGTAAAGTTATGAAATTACTGTAACAAAAAACAATATGACACATTCAACCATCTACCTGCTTGCTGCAGTAACAATGGAACCTGTGTCCTCCAAAACTGACACTGACTGAATCTCAATCCTTGACTCACGTGTGTATTGTCTGCGTTCATGATCAGATAATGCTGATCATGTGACGTATATTCTGTCCATTTTACTGCTGGAATTTTGGAGCCCAGGTTTGGATTCCTGAAACGGTGAAGACAAACCAAGTTAATAGTTAACGGTAGTTAAAATGTTGACTGTGCTCGTTACTTTGTTCAAAGTATATCATCGCCATCGTCAGGTGTAGGAAGAGGAGGGGGACTGCAGTAAGACATGGTGAAAAGTGGGTGAAATAAAAAATAGATACAACCCGTAAGATCTGCTGTGCATAGCGTGCTGATTGGTCAGGAATCCTCCAATCCAAGGTTTTTCATTGAGCGGTTCTTGATAGATCAGCTCTCACTTTCTTGTTGCCACAAAGTAGGTCATTTTCTTAAGTTTTTTTTTTCATACAGTAGACATTCAAAAATCCGGCAACCTCCGGACCTGAGGAGTGCCGGATTTTTGAAAATGCCGGATTTTTTATGGTTATATATTCTGTATATATTTAACAGAAAATGACTACCTGTACACTTTATCTGCGATCGACAATGCACGATGTTTACGTTTTACACCACTTCTTTTATTTGCTGAATCCATAATGGGGCTAAACAGCAGCAAATAAATGATAAAATGAGAAGGAATGAGCAGGAATGCCTGTTAACACGTGCAAGCAAGACCCAACAGCTGCATCAAAACATAAACTGCTTCAGAAAACAGTGGCGCGCCAACGCGGTAAATTTAAAAATGCGCTCCGAAATCCATGCCGGAAATCTGAAGGAACCGGATTATCGATGGCCGGATTTTTGAATGTCAACTGTAGTAAGAGAAATTACCTTTTTTCATTTTTTTTTTAATTCACCCACTCTCCACCGCTGTCGTAATCATCATCATCACAACCTTTCATCTCTCTGTGGAGCAAAGGTCTTCAGCAAAAATGTGACAAGGCTTCCTGTCCTGTGCCGTTTGTTCAGTCATTCCGTGTCTTCTATGTCCGTCTTCAGTTCTCTTCTCCAAGTGTTTTAGATCTCCATGTATTTCTCTTACCATGTGCATTCCAGAACAGGAACTATTTTGCTATGCTATCATCAAGTTTTCTTAATGTGTGCCCTATCTAATGCCAGTCGTCTTCTCTCCTCTTGTTCCAGTGACATTAAATTGTCAGGTTTTTTCCATCAGTTCCACATTAGAGATTATGTTACACCATTTCAATCCTTCTATTCTGCACAGCTTCCACTGATGACATTCTGTAACATTCTGGTTGTTACTATCAACAACAGAAAATCACAGACCATTAGTTTGTCAGCACTCTGAAGACACACAGCACGCACAGACAACAAGAAAGATAAATGCAAAAGCACAACAAAAATATTTTCTATGTGCACTTTTTGTAGAGCATGGGGTCGCCACTAGTGCACCAAGCATCAACGTGCACCAAGCATCAACATGCTCTTACAATAGTGGTTTATGTGGCAATGTTTTAACATTATGAGACTGCCAGCCACGTACTAAAAACCTCATATTAGTTACCTTGTAGAATATGTCTATATTAGTCACCTTGTAGAATATGTCTATATTAGTCACCTTGTAGAATGTGTCTATATTAGTCACCTTGTAGAATACGTCTATATTAGTCACCTTGTAGAATATGTCTATATTAGTCACCTTGTAGAATATGTCTATATTAGTCACCTTGTAGAATATGTCTATATTAGTCACCTTGTAGAATATGTCTGAGGGTGCAGTAATTTTAGTCTGTCTCTTCAGAGACCCACAGCAACTCCACAGGGTCAACTTCATATAGCAGCATCTTAAAGCTTATTGGCTGGTTTTATAAATGAACTAGACACATGTAACTATGGCTGACGAAAGGTGAACCTTGAAACGTATCGTGCTTCTAGTGTACCTAGGGTGATCGTATAGTTTTTAACAAAAAGAGGACATTTTCCGACTTTTTGATGTAAAAAAAGAACAATACAAGGTTGTTATTGTTTAACTAGGGCTGCTGAGCTTCTCTAGCCAATACCAAGTTGAAGACTCCTTGGTATAATTTACGCTTTCGATCTAGGCTTTTCCTGTGGCTTTTCTGCCATTCTGAAACTTGCTGAGTTGAAATAATGAGCTCCAGTTTCTCCAGCTTGGCTTGCATTTAAAGGATCGTCACATCTGGTCCCAAGCTAGGAGTAAGAAGTGCGTGGCATACTATCCATTCCCTGCCATCCAAGGGGGCTCTCCAACTATGCAGAGCTAAAGTACTGTGCTCTGTTTCTGGGCTATCCCAAGGAATTGTCACGCCCTACACAGAGCCACTTCTCAGCGCCTCCTGATGATAGGAAACTCTTTACAGAGCGATACAACAGGTGGCAATCTGATCATCAGAAGTAGTCCCCCCATCCGACAAGTGTTTCGGCTCAGTATACTCCTTTACACTCTAAAGGGGGGTGGGGATGGGTGGGTGGGCCCACTTGGGTCATGACTCCCAAGTGTCTCAGCCTCCTGTTGTCTTGTATCTAAAATGAACCCATTTCACTTTGGTAGCAACTTTAAAATCCACAACTCCGCCAGCCATGGAGGCAATTGTGAAAGTAACAAAGAGAAGACAAATTACTCCGTTCGTTCCGTCGCACACAACTAGGGACAGACACGGACACACCCGCGCGAAGCTGACGAGGCTAGCCACTGCGCACTAGCAATTGAAATTCTGTGCCTAACACCTCTTATAATATACACCGCCTGTTGCTTGTCAGTCTCAATCAGTACAATGAAAAACTCAACGTACTGTGGACTTAGAAAAATTCCTGGTGTTTTCTGTACCGCAGAGTTTACTGTCACGATTTCCATAGCCCATTGCGGTTGTTCCACAGCCAGCACGATGCCTTTTCGGCAGTTTCACTAAGCCTCTTCAGTGCCCTTGTTCTCGAATGTCCCCTCAGCCCCAACAGTTTCAATAAATCATACACTGATGCAGCCACGAGCCCTCATGCGCCCACCTCAACAGCCATGACCCTTGCAGTGAACCCATCGTGTCTCAGATCCGCGGCCAGATCATTATACTTGGCCGCTTTAAACGAATGTTGCTTGTCCAATCTGGATTCAAATGGCACAGTAGTTCAATCAGTATAACCTGAAGCGATGCTGAAGAATGAAGCACTATATCCGGCCGTCTCCGCGATTTTCTGATACTCTCTGTATATGCCCCTCGTCCAGGTAGGTCTACCACTATCTCCCAGTCATTTGCTTAGTCAAGAAGAGATGGCAAACTGCTACCTAGTTTACTCGGTTTGGGGTGTGCTGACTTTCCTGCCCTCAGAAAGTATGTATTTGTGGTGCTCAGCCTGGCATTGCTATTCGCCTTCATCCTTGCCAGGTCTATTGTTGCAGCAAGCTCATTTAGCACTTTGTTGTGGCGCCATGTGTATCGCTATTCGCCTTCATCCTTGCCAGGTCTATTGTTGCAGCAAGCTCATTTAGCACTTTGTTGTGGTGCCATGTGTATCGCCCTTGCCCTCATGACACCTTACACGCTGAGAGTACGTGTTCAAGTGTCTGCCTCCCATGGCACAGGGGGCACTGCTCATCATCCGACTGTCCCCATCTCACAAGGTTTGTGGCCGACGGCAACAAGTCATACATTGATCTAACAACGAAGCTGAGCCTAAGAGGTGCCGTATGCCATATGTCATTCCACGTCAAGGACCTCTGCAGGGCTCCTTCCCATGTAGTCCATTGGCCTTGTTGGGCCTGCTGCACTGCTTTTTGCAACCTCTTATCATTCTCAGCTCCTCGTATCTCCTGTACTACCATGTCTCTGCGCTCCCTGCTTGATGCCTTGGACCACCAGTGGATGTCTCCATGACCAAATCCCTGTCCATTCGTTTGTGTGTATCCGATTACCTCCCTCAGTTTGAGCGACTCTTGGGCAGCATCCACAGCTTCTTCCACTCTCCACTTCCTTCCCGTTTTCAGTGTGGGCTGAATGGACGTAACCACGTCATCTGCTGACTCGCGTAGCATCATTGCAAGCCTTGCCTTTCCAACTTTGTACTCTTCAACAACTGACTTGAAAGGAAGCAGAAGTTTTGACTTTTTGCAGTACAATGCTACATCTGACAGACCTGGTGGTACCCCTAGCCATTTCCTCATAAACTTGTTGACCTTCTGCTCTAAAGCTTCCATTGTGCTTGTGCTTATTTCATATATAAGCAGTGGCCACAACAACTTCGGTATCAACATGAACTGGAGGCACCAGAGTTTGAATTTTCCCAGGAGTGTGCTTTGGTCTATGATCTGTAGCCCTCTGCCTGCCATTTCTATTGTCTGTTGCACTGCCTTAGAGTCTTTTAATGAGGCATCGTTCATCCTGCCAAGACTTTTAACAGGTTCCTCAATGACAGTAAGGATTCTTTGGTTGGAAACCATGAAGATGACCTCTGCTATCTTCCCTTTCCTGACAGGCTTCTCGACTTCTTGGGTTTGAAGCTCATTCTGCACCAGCTGACTAGTTCATCCAGGCGTGCTAACATCTTCCGGGCCTGCTGTTCATCTGATGTCAGAATTGTTGTGTCATCCATGAATGCTTTGAGCGGTGGCATGTGACACATTCCACCGAGCTTTGGACCTATAGCCATTCCTTCAGCCGCATTGAGGATTACTGGCATGGACATCACGAATAATATCAGAGAGATGGTACATCCCATCGCAATTCCAACTTCAAGGCCAATCCACTTCGTTGTGTACTCTCTGGTTGAAAATCTGACAGAAAACCCTGCGAAATACAGCTTCAGTATTGCTGCAATCTCTTGTGGAACAAGATACATTTCTAGGGCCTGCCACAACATCTGGTGTGGAAGGATCCATAAGCATTTGCTAGATCCAACCAGATTACATGGAGGTTTGTTCTGTCAGACTTTGCCTTTTGGATTGCTTCCCAGATCATTGTGGCATGCTCTAGACATCCTGGTGTACCTGGGATACCTCCTTTCTGAATGGTAGTGTCAATGTACCAATTTGCTAGGAGGTATGTAGTGAGCCTTTTCGCCATCACTGAGAAGAATATCTTCCCTTCCACATTAAGTAGTGAGATTGGCCTAAACTGACTGATGTCTGTGGAATTTTGTTACTTTGGGATGTAGACCCTGTTTGCCTTTCTCCATTCCTTGCTTACGAGCTGGGTTTTCTACGCATTCTTCAGTAAACGCAGCAGTCGTTTGAGCACCTCAGGGCATCTCTTATACACAACATATTCTTCTTCTTCTTCCGTCCTTAGCCACCGACCGTCAAAGCAGTCAGTGGCCATTACACCTAGTGGCGTCTTAGGGCAACAGCAGATAGGTTTTCTTTGCCATTATTTCCCATCACGCCTAATGGCGTCTTTAGGGCAATGGCAAATCAACCCATTTGCTGTTGTTTCCGTAATCGAAGTGACTGGCAAACGGGTGATCAGCCCGTTGTGAACACAACATATGGAACACCATTAGGACCTGGAGCTGACTTGCACCGAGCTTTCTGGACAATGCTTTCTACCCCTTGCACCGTTGGGGGCTTGGTGTTAAATTCAGCTCCTGGCTTACTCGGCCATTTAAGGCCTGCCATGCTGCTCAGCGGCTCATTGTTGCGACCAATTGAATATGTCATTCTAAGGTGTTCTTCCAGGTCTTCTTTCCCGATGTTTAGCGTACCCGATCGTGGCTGCTCAAACAGTTCTTTGGCAAACTTGAAGGGCTCCCTGAAGAATCTTTCCCTATCCTTTCGAGTCTTCCTTCTCTTCCTGCACAATCTTTCTGCTCTACAAAGGGCATTATGTTGGACTTTCAGGTGCTCCCAAACCTGTCGTAACCCTTCCTTCTCTGTGGCAACTGCATTCTTGAACAGTGTTCGGGCATGCTTCTTCTGTTTCCTGATTTCTCCTATTTTAATTTGTCTTCTACTTTTTTGCGGTGGGTTACTTTCCCTTGCCTACCTGACTCCGACCACTTTGCGACAGTGCAGGTAAATTATGTCGCCGAAGATTTTCAGCTTCTTCTCCAAAGTTATCTGCTTCAGGTTGTTATCCAACTCTTTTACCAAGGCTTCGTCCAGCTGTTCCTAAAGCCCCTTTGCACTGGCAGGTGGAAACTTGATTGCATCTCTCTTCCCGTCCAAGAAGTGTGTGAGATCATCATCAGGCAGATCAACTTGAATGTACTCAGCACTGTTGATTGACTCCTGGCTGCGTTCTTTTAACGTCCTATCCGTCGAGACAGAGCGCTGTTGATTTCCCCCTGATGAACTCCCACACCCCTTTTTCGTTCTGTGGATTTTCATTCCTCTCTGGGTAGAGAATTTCCTACCACAGGCACATGGAAATTCCAGCCGTTGTTCAGAGCTCGAAGTCCGTGTAACGAGTCTGGTCGATTCCAATGAGGCGCCTGTGGATTCATCATTCTCCCTCCTCCTCCCCCCCCCCCCCCCCTTTTCGGTGAATCCTGGGGGCATCTATACTTTATGGGTCCTGTAGCAATTGTAATACAGCTTACAGGGTGCTAACCCGGTCAGCCGGTTTCTAGTCTTTCCTAGTGTCATCTGTCTTTCCAGAAGTCCATCGGTCTTTTCCCGATTATCACTGGTTTGACCATGCAACTATGATAGGAAACTCTTTACAGAGCGATACAACAGGAGGCAATCTGATCATCAGAAGAAGTCCCCCCATCCGACAAGTGTTTCGGCCCAGTATACTCCTTTACACTCTAAGGGGGGTGGGCCCACTTGGGTCATGACTCCCAAGTGTCTCAGCCTCCTGTTGTCTTGTATCGAAAATGAACCCATTTCACTCCTGCCTATCACTGGGTCTACAGTAAGATCCTTCTGTATGCAGTCAACAAAGCTAAAGAATTACGCCTGAGGCTCTAGTGACTTCTCCAAGCTTAGTGTGCAGTACTGGGTTCTCAACAAGTTTCACCACAGGGGGAATCCCTGGAAGTGTGTGGTTGATTTCAAGAGTCAATGAGGATGTAATTAGCCTCACAGGCAGAGGTTCACCTCCACGTATGTATAATGTAGCAGTGTACATAGCTGCAGAGAAGGAAATGTCGAAATTGTCCTCTTTTCACACAACATGCCTAAGAAAAATTCACCGAATCTTTTGGCCGAATACCATCACTAACCAAGATCTGCTTACTCGTAGCAAGCAAGAGGACATGCACACCATCATAGCTGGCAGACGCTGGAACTGGGTTGGTCATGTCCTCAGAAGAGACCCCGATGCCATCACAAGAACAGCTATGCTTTGGACCCCTGAAGGAAAACGAAAAAGAGGTCGACCAAAAACAACCTGGCGGAGGACTGTGGAGGCTGAGATGCAAAGAGTGAACCAGAGTTGGGGCACTGTACGAAGGATGGCCACCGACCGAGCAAAGTGGAATCAATTTGTTGTTGCCCTACAAGACGCCACTAGGCGTGATGGCCACTGACTGCTTTGACGGTCGGCGGCTAAGGATCAAAGAAGAAGAAGTACATAGCTGGTGGTCATATAAAGATGACTCCAGATATGCCTCCATGCATGACAATACAAGGTAAAAGGTAGGACAAAAAAAAAGGGGGGGACTTCTAAACTTCAACCTATTATGGCATGATTGTGATGACTTGTGCTAGTTTTTAAACGTTAGGAAAAATTTAAACAAAATACCCCTTAAAATGTATGTTTTAAAATCACGTAAACATCAACAGTTAACTTTCCATATGTTAATTAGTATTGATAAAATTATTATTATTATGTTCATATCATGTATTTAAGGGGTAGTGAGATCGGATGCCCCACGGTCTCATGGGTAGTGAGATCGGATGCCTAGCCTTCTCGGACAAGGGCGAAAAAATAGGAGGTCCCGTGTGCAAGTTGCGCACATTAAAAATCCTACGGCAGTTGGAAAACCATAAAGAGTAGGCCATAAGGCCGCTGTCCTGGCAAAATTTAAAAATGTGGAAACTTACCCACCACAAAAATATTTAAAGAATGTGATTCCTATACAGTATATACACACATTGGGATTCTCGACGGTGCTACAGAGTTCGTGCATGCGCTGACATCCTCCTTGTGTGATTTAAGGGAGGAGATCGGAGCACTGATGGCGTTGTCCATGTACAATGAAGATTGTCCTTAAAACCAAACAAAACAAAACAAAACAAAACTAAAACGTGTATTTACTTATTTTAGCGGAAATTATCTTCTTCAACAATTCAGTATTTAAAAAAAAATTAAAATCATTGAATTGGTAGCATAACAATTTTCTAAATTATAATGCGGAAGCAAAATTCCGTTGAGGGAATCTGAATTAAGACTGCACTTGTCTGCATTGTGAGCAGGTGCCGCAAAGAAATATTGTGCGATCATTAGAAGTTCAGAATGAAATTCAATTTTTACTGATTGTTTAAAAAATTTGATTCATGTCTCCTACGCCAGCCAATGATTGAGTACTTCATCTCTTAATATTACTTTCAATAAATGTTGTTAGATTGTAAAAGTTGATCATATCTCTTTTTTCATCAAGTCCAACATCTTTATCAGAGTAATCTGAGTAATCGGGCCGAAACACTTGTCGGACGGGGGGACTCTTCTGATGATCAGATTGCTTCCTGTTGTATCGCTCTGTAAAGAGTTTCCTATCATTTTATCATTTAAATATTGACCAGAATCTTGCCCATTTTCCCATGTTGCTGCTCCATATAGTCGTTCATGAAAAATATGTGAAATCTTTTCATGGTTTCATCAATATCTCCAAGTCTTCTAAGCTACTAATGTACAAAAATTTATTATCCTCATGAAACTTGTCACACAAACTATCAAGTCTGTCTTAGTTTTTCCAAGCATATTCGGAATCTTCAGGGGCACAGACTCCTGTCACAAGCGATGCTTAAGAATGTTTATCACAGTTCATAACTTGAACAACTGAACTAGCCTATATTTCTTTGCAATTAGTTTAATGTTTCCTTGTAACAATCTTCCTTAAAGAGTATGGGCCTACTTGCATTAGATAGACCTCATCTAAGTCATGTTCAACCTCTGAAAAGAGCCGGGAAAAATGTAGCCTATTTTAAAAAAAAATTCCGACAGGACTCTCAAAAAGAAGACAAATCCGGGGAAATGTTGTTGTTGTTTTGATGAGGTGATGGGTGGAGAGCGGGCACTTAACATCTGACCATTTTTGCCTCCTCTCGTTCCATCTTGGTCTACCCTGTTCAACCTGAAATTTGGTTATAATTGGGGTATTTAGTGTCATTTTATTTTTGTATTCAATTAAAATAGCTATTGTCTTTAGCAGTTGCTGATTTTAATTTATATTAGTATTTGTCCATTTTATTTTCTCTTTTGTATTGTTTATTGATTACTATTGTCCTTTACACTTGGTTTTACTTTGTGTTAGTATTTGTTCTTTTTGAGTTGTTGTTTTTTTATTTTATTTAATACCTTGTTGTCATTCCTTGTCCTTTGAGTAGTTAGTGAGTTTTTTATATATTTTTTTAAAAAAAATTGTGTTTCTTTTTTTTTGGTGTTACTAACCTTATATGTTTTCCTTTGTTTTATGTAGATATCTTTTAAGTATTGATTGGGCATCTCTTGGGGCATCTATACTTAAAACCTTATCACCTGTCAAGTCTATATTGTGATTTCTATAGTAAGTTTTTAATTCAAGCCTTTGTTGTTCATACTTTTTACAGTGGATCAGGTAGTGGTCTATGTCATTCTCTTCCTGACATTCTTGGTTGTGTGGTTCCTCTATCATAAAGTATACTGCACCGAGACGGATATGCCACAGTTTTTTGTTTGATGGTATCTTTAATTCTCTGACCTGGCACGTCCTCGTTGGATCTTTCAGCAGTTTGAGCGCGTGTCTGCCTTTTCTTCCATGTTGTCTTCCATTCCTCGTTTATAGTTATCTTCACTTGGCTCTTGATCTCCGACCTTCCCAGTCCTGCTCTTATATTGTTTTTCCATTCTTGGTGTTCTGATCTGCCAACTCGTTACCAGCAATACCTATGTGTGCTGGAACCCACACTAGCCTCACACTACATCCTCTGTTCCCTAGTGATGTTTTAATTGCTAGAATTTCTTCTTTTATGTCTGGCCGGCTACATTTACCTGGTTGTTCTAGTGCTTGTAGTGATGATAGTGAGTCTGTAAATATCCTAACAGCTTCTGGTGGGTTATCTTCGATTATTTCTAAACTTTTAAGAATTGCTACCATCTCTGCGGTAAAATTCGAAGGCCTTTTAAATGAGAAGAGCTGGTCACCCTAAGTATACCGTCCAGTTATAAAACGGACTCCATAACATTTTCTTTTTTTAAATTATATATTACTTCCCTTACTAGTTTCATAGTAACCCCTTTATTTATTTGGGCTACTTACAATTGTACCAGAAGCACGGGGCGTTTTAAAATTACCCTTCGTCAACTGATAATTGAAAGTTAAAAAAAATGGTATCCAAATAGTTCCCATCTTTGTTTCTTGTTTGTGAAGTCGCTAGCGAAATGTTATCCTGAAACATCCCGTGCGTATTTTGGACGATACAATTTCAAAACTGACTCCTGTAGTCTACCATTTTTCATTTTGTCCCTCTATGTGTCATGAAAATGAACGTGTAGAATATAAGTTTTGAATAGTTAAGAATTTATCACGAACCCAGTATTGGCAAAATTGGAAATCCTGGCCATGATGTCCTCACTTAGCGTTTTTTCATCTTTAGTGTACTGGCCTTCAACAAACGGAATCCCGAAGAACATTTCTATCTCGTATCCGTGCGCGACTCCCAACCACTTTGGCCAGGTGTTCGTACTCACTCGATGTTCAAAAGAATACATAAAGACCTGACCTTTGACTCTGCTGCTGAAGAACTCAGAAAAGCTGACAACAGGACACTTGAATAACGTGTCCCCACTGCGGATAAAAAACCAACCGATATTTATCATGAATCAGAATTGAAAACAAGCAATACATCTTTAGAAATACTATATTTCAGGACCATAAGACATATCACACGCCCGCTCGCACACACCAGTTGGAAATATTAATTGGCTTAATTTACAATGATTTGACAGGACAGATGATGCCACTATCACTATAGACACTACATACCCTAATTATAACCCATATAACAATGGTAGTAGTAATAGTTGTATTAGTTGTAATAGTTGTATTAGTTGTAATAGTTGTATTAGTTGTAATAGTTGTATTAGTTGTAATAGTTGTATTAGTTGTATTTGTTGTAATAGTTGTATTAGTAGTAATAGTTGTATTAGTTGCAGTAGTGAGCTCAGCAGTAGCAATAATGGTTCACCCCAGATACCCCGAGCTTTCCCACCCTCCTCCCCCTTGTTAACAACACGGCAGATGTGAGTGACTGCATTTTTGGGACAGGGGAGGGCAAACACACACACATTCACACAATTTTACACCTTTGATTTACTCTATGTGGACTGAGTGGATGGGTGAAAGGATGTCATATTTAAATGTAGGAAAGAAAGAAATTTATTATCTAGAATTAGCTACTCTACATTTATCCTTTCTAACATCGCACCATTAGTCTTATCAGTCATGTGACCAAAATATTATTACAAATTATCATGAGAAGAGTGAGAAATAAAATCAAACCAGAAATCAGTGATGATCTGTAGAAGTTAAAGGCACAAACAATGCTATACATATATTATAAGAACGTTAGTAGAAAGAGCCACAGAAGTTAAAAACAGATATATACTTACGCTTTATAGATTACACAAAGTGAAACATGAGGAAATTATCAAAATGTTAGAAAACATCAACATTGATAGTAAAGACTTTGAGAATAATAAAGAACATATACTGGCAACAAACAGCAGCTATAAGAATTAGCAGCCAAATAGGAACGTTTCAGCAAGTAAAAAAAGGTGTCAGCCAGGAATGTGTGTTGTCACCGGATCTGGTCAATCTGTACAGCGAAAATATAATGAAATCCCTAGAAAACATACCAGGAATATCATTTGGCGGACATAATATAAACACCTTGAGATAAGCTGATGATACAGTCTTAATAGCGAAAAGGAGCTGCAGGAAATGGTTGATACAATAGTGATAGAAAGTGAAAATAAAGGTCTCAGCCTTAACAGCAAACAGACAGAAGTATTGGTCGTCTCAAAGAAAAGGGCTTCCTTAGAATGCACTATCAAAGTAAATGGAATAGTTCTAAAACAGGTCAATAAATTCAAATACCTGGGCACATTAATAACAACGAATGGAAGATGCATTTCAGAAGTCTTCTTCTTTGATCCATAACCGCCAACCGTCAAAGCAGTCAGCGGCCATCACGCCTGGTGGCGTCCTGTAGGGCAGCAACAAATTGATTCCACCTTGCTCGGTCGGCGGCCATCCTTCGTACAGTGCCCCAACTCTGGTTCATTTTTTGCATCTCGGCTTCCACAGTTCTCCGCCAAGTTGTTTTTGGTCGGCCTCTCTTTCTTTTCTCTCGGGGGTCCATAGCATAGCTGTTCTTGTGATGGTATCAGGGTCCCTTCTGAGGACGTGGCCAACCCAACTTCAGCGTCTGTCAGCTATGATGGTGTGCATGTCCTCCTGGTTACTTCGAATAAGTAGTTCTTGGTTGCTGATGGTGTTTGGCCAAAAGATTCGGAGAATTTTCCTTAGGCAGATTATGTGGAAGGAGGACAGTTTCGACATTTCCTTCTCTGTTACTCTCCAACATTCCGCACCATAGAGAAGCACAGAAAGTACACAGCTCTCATACAGTCTTAATTTGGTGTTTGTGCTGTACTGGGAAGACTTCCAAATGTTGTTGAGAATAGCAAAGGCTGTTCTCGCTTTATTCATTCTGTTGTCAATGTCCTTGCTTGTTTCGCCGTCAGGCGTTACTAAGCATCCTAGGTAAGTAAATGTGTCTGTCTGTTCTAACTTCTGGTTCCTTACTGTTATTGACTCAGGATTGCCCACATTTAGTGTCATGACCTGTCTTCTTCAGATTGATGTTCAGGCCAACCTGCTGGCCATACTTATTCAGTTTATCGGTTTTGTCTTGAATGTGTTGATGTGAATGCGGGAGTAGTGCAATGTCATCTGCATATTCCAGGTCTTCCAGTGTAGAAAATGTTGTCCATCTAATTCCTCTTGGACTGCCCTCTGTTGTCTGGCACATCACCCAATCTATGGCTGTCAAAAATAATGTTGTTGATAAGGGGCATCCCTGTCGTACTCCTGTTTTCACTTCGAAAGTTACATTACTCAATCCGACACTGCACGTAAAGTTAGAATATAGGCTTTTTGTGATGGAAACAATGCGGCTGGGAATTCCATAAGCCCTCAGTATTTTCCATAGGCTGTCCCTGTGTATGCTGTCGAAAGCCTTTTCAAAATCAACAAAGTTAATGTACAGCTGTCTCTGCCATTCTGAGCACTGCTCTATAATGTTCCTGAGGGTGAATATATGATCTGCACATCTTCTGTTCTCTCTAAAGCCCGCTTGTTCTCTCCTCAGTTTATGGTCAACTGCTTTTGAAATTCTCTGGATGATTATCCCGCCTAGTATTTTGCTGGCAACTGAGAGGAGAGTAATTCCTCTCCAGTTGTTGCAGTCTGCAAGGTCGCCCTTCTTGGGCAATTTGATAATTATTCCTTTACTCCAATCTGTTGGTGTTGTCTCAGTTTCCCAGACTAGTGTAAATAGTGGTTCTAATAGTTCTGCTGCTAGTTCAGGGTCTGCCTTGAATAACTCAGCATTTAGATTGTCGTGACCAGGCGCTTTTCCATTTTTCAACCCTTTGATAGCTGTGATGATTTCTTCTTTTCGTGGGATGTCTGTATTTACGCCTAAGTCACTTTCAGCCTCAGGAACATTCAGCTGAGTCTCTGGTGGTTCCTTATTCAGTGTTTCTCTGAAGTGCTCTGCCCATCTTGTTTCCTGCCCCTGTGCTGTGATGATGAGATTTCCTTGCTTGTCTCTTACTAACGTTATGTTGTTTGCACCTCGTTTTCCACTGATAGTTTTAGTTATTTTATAAACTGTGCTTTGTTCATTTCTCAGTGCTGCCTCTTCTGCCTGACTTGCAAGGTCATCCAGAAAAGTCCTTTTGTTAGCACGGGTTTGACGTTTTACTTCCTTGTCCAGCTGACTGTACTGTTCACTATATATTGCCTTTAACCTGGGAGACTTAGCTTCTGTTTTCTTTCTTTTCATTTCCTTTCTCGTCGCTATGGTGTTTAGCGTTTCTGGTGTTATCCAGTCTTGGCTCTTTCTTTCCTGGAATACCAAGCATGACTTGCTGCTTTCCTTATATATCGTTGAGATGGTGTTGAATTTCTGGTCGACATCATCGGTCTCTGTTCTTTCCTGTCTTTTGGTAATCTGATATCGTCTCTTTACGTCGACCACAAAAAGCTTTTCTGGTGAGGGGGTCCTTAAGTTTCGTGATGTTATTATCTTTTCTGTTTGACTGCAACTAGTCGAGCAGCTCTGAGTTTCACCTTCAGTCTTGCTACTACTAGGTGATGATCACTTCCCACATCTGCGCTTCTTCTTACTTTCACGTCTTGTAGTGCATGTCTCCATCTGCCATTGATCATTATGTGATCTATCTGGGTTTTTGTCTCGTCCGTTTGGTGATTCCCATGTTAACTTATGCACTTCTTTGTGTTGAAAAAGTGTTCCTCCAATGACCAGGTTGTTAATACTGCAGAAGCTTATTAATTTGTCCACATTCTCATTTACTGTTCCACTGCCGCATTTCCCCATTACTTTTTCGTTATACTTATTGTGTGTTCCAACTTTCGCATTTAGGTCTCCCATTACTATAATAAGATCGTAGCTGGGTGCAGTTTCTATTTCCTTTTGTACCTGTTGATAGAACTCGTCCTTGATCTCTTCATCGCTGTCGTTTGTTGGTGCATAGCATTGTATAATTGTGGTGTTGGTGAATCTCCCTCTCAGTCTTGCTCTTATTAGTCTGTCATCTCAGAAGTGAAGAGCAGAATTGCTCAGGCAAAAGCAGCATTCTATAAAATGAAGAGTATTTTATGCAACAATTCTTTGTCATTGGAAGTAAGAAAGAGAGTTCTTCAGTGTTATATAGAACCAATCCTGACATTTGGGAGCGAGTCATGGACAATTGGTAAACAAGTAGGGAAGGCACTAGAGGCCACAGAGATGAGGTTTTACAGAGGAATGTTAAAAAATACCATGGACAGCCAAAAAAAGTAATGAGGATGTCTTGAAAGAGGCCTATACGCAAAGGAAACTTATTTCACAAGTTAGAAAGAAGCAATCCACATTTTTTGGGCATGTTATGAGAAGAGGAAAACTGGAATATATCGTAACAACAGGTAAGAGTGTAGAAAAGAGAGATAGGAGAAGACAAAGAGAGCAAATACTGGACAGTTTGACATCGTGGCATGGAAAGAAGTCAACAGCAGAATTTATAAATTGTACTGGAGACAGGAAGTTCTGGAGAGACATGATCTCCTACGCCACTAGGCATGGTACTTGAAGAAGAAGATATATATCCTAATTACAACCCATCACAGGTTGAACAGGATATTTTTCTTCACAATAAAAAAAAAAAAAAAACATACTGGCTCCCGAATAAATAATGGATACCTGATATCGTCTGTAGCGTCTAAGTAGCTTCTGCTCCATGGCGGAACAGAATCGTAGTATTCTTTCATTGTAAAATCTTTGACGATTTCTGTCGTATAGTTAGGGCCTAAAGCTCTTAGCAGGTCGTTAACCACAGTGGCGTATTGGCTGGAGGACATCGGGTTGGGATCGCGCATCTGAAAGATGTGCGGAAACCCGTAGAGCAGCCAGTAAGTTCCTTCGTCTTTCACCACTCCTGTTATGATGGACGTGTTTTTCACCTGCAGGGAACAGTTCATGGCAATAATAAGTATTGAGTATTTAGATTATCTACAACAGCGGTTCCCAACTTCTTGTCCTGTAGTAAACATTTCCGTACCCCATATTCAATATGAGAGAAAATAAATTCAAGATTTTATCCACATAAGAAAATAAACAGATTAATTAAATTTTCATAAAGAAAGCTTCCTTCGGCGCAAAACAACATTTTCTAATATAACAGGGTTGTTAAATGTTTATCGGAAAACAATCAATTAATTAGTCAAACCTTTATTCTCTTTCTCGTCAACAGACAGTTTAATTCTTGGTACAGTTTTTGAAAGAGAACCCCGCATATAATGTTCAGCCTTCAATATGTTTCCTACTTTGGATTTGACCGAGATTAGAACACGCGGTTCCCTGTTAAATTCACATCTTTGTTCCACTAACACTACTATGTTTGGAATATTTCAGCAAAATAATATAGTTATTTATTCAAACACTGCCCATAACCACTTGAGAACCATCTCGCATAGCTTGAGGGTACACGTACCCCAGGTTGAGAACACATATTGTTCTAATTTTGCCCCTCCCTTAATTTTACCCGATTGCTTGACCTATTTTGAAGCAACATTGACTTCTGTTTGTGCAGAGCGAACTTGCCACATTGACATTTTGGCTTATGACTAGCTCCAGACGGAGAGAGTCTACACTGAGCGACATTCATACTGTTAACCTAGAATTTATGTCTGCGGGCGATACAAGCTACCGGGTTGTCGCCCGATAAGGTGCGAGCTCGCAAACATGACATGGTATAATACACGGCAGATATCACGGGAATGTAGGAGATGACTATATTTTGAAAATTAAGACACGGACAGTGATGTAATACTTCCGGCAATTAAAATTAAATTGGTTGTAATGAGCAATTACAAGGAGATAACATCTAGGAAGAGATTATAATGTTAGATCTGAGAAGTAGTGAGTTGTTACGCACAAATAATTACTTTTTCCAAAGTCTTTGTATGATCATTTTTCGTATGTATGATCATTTTTTTTGACTGAAATGTGTATTATGTTTTTTACAGTCAAAGGGACATACCCCGAGTTATTGAGACTACAATTTTTAGGAGTTTGCCTTCTCTTGTATAGAGACACGTTCGGTCTATAATTTCTTGAACGAAGCGTGACCATATCTCCTTATTTGGTAGTATCAGTCAACTGTTGTAGATGTCTGAAACCTGTCTTAACGCTTCTGTTCATGACCATAAAAGGCGCGACTGTGTAAGACTTTTATCTCGAATGTTCTTAGAACCGCTTTGTGTGAATTGATACTCACGTAGATGAGTTCTGCGCATGTCAAAAACTGGGAGTTCGTTCTGTGTGTTCCGCCCAGCTGGGGAGTTTAGAAATGGTCTGAGTAGCGAGCGGACGCAACCTGCGTCTTGTGATTTTCTGAGGGAAATACATTGTCTTTGTGAGTTAGTTAACTAACTAGACTATTTCCCAGTATTATTCAAGCCTGCCTGGAGGCATATGTTCGTGGTTGATTTCCGAAGAAAGGTAATTCCTCTTGTATCGAACTTTTTGCTATCATCTAGAAGTTCGTCATTTTGTCGCTCCTTGCTCGCCTGTGTGATTCAATATGGAGAGGTACTTTGACTAGGATTTTCGCCACCGGTATCTTTATACCTGAACTAGTTATATATATATATGGGTCGCTCTAGACCAACAAGACTATTGTCTGTGTTCCAGGATTCGTTATATCAGAGATCACGTCCAAGTCAGATGGTTAGACTTAGAAACGTTATAAAGGTCGGTTTGACCTGTATTCCTAGTATGCTATTCACGTGCAGACAGTAAACGGACTTATTGTATACATCTGATCTGCTAGCATCAGAAAGGGAGCATTTATTGTTGTCTATGAACATTGAAGATCTGCAGCTGACACTGTTGCAGAAGTTATATATATTATTTATACAGCTTCACGAACCAGAACTTTATGATATCTGTTTACAATACAACTATTGAGTATTGAATCCTACATGACTATCAGTTAATATGATTTGAATGCTGCATTCGTTAAACTATGCTGGTGATGACATAAATATCATGACTGTTTTGTGGCGTGCAATAAATGGTATAAACCTAAAGCGAAGTTACCATTTCTATGACTCTACACGTCATGTTGCCTGTGGTGTACCCTGTGAACTGTTCTACTGCAACACACACAGCAACATTCTAAATCAGAGAAGACACCTACATCTTGCACTTTAATACCAGGTGTCGATAAGGGTGGCAAGTTATCATTTCAGCTTAAATCCACCTTTATCATTTTTGGTGGCCATATGTTGGTTTACTCTGATACCAGCTATCAAGGGGGTCAACAAACCCAGACATCATCATCAAGCTTTCAACATTACAGTTTCAACTCATCACCTCAATGTTTGATGAAAGATTTTGAAAGTACCCGGCGTTGCTGAAAGTTGGAAATTGTTTCAAAATACCCGGCGTTGCTCGTCAAGTTGGCAGTTTTCCTGATCTGTTAGGAAGAAGGACAAGTGCCGTAACAACTGTTCCGGTCTCAGAGGTACTGTTGCAGATTCAGAAGGTCAAGTGCTCAAGTCAATTTGTAGAATTCAGAAGGTCAAGTTCAGAAGCTGTTTCCTGTTAGAAGCTCATTTCCTTCGTCATGGCAGTTTACGAGAGCAGATATGGATCAACGTTGGATCATTGTCCTAAGAATGCTGATCACATCCTGTTCTGAACTGTGCTGACGTTGTGGATACATAGAAGTTAAGTGGCCTGTTTTGTTTGTGAACTGTGCCCTTATGTTCTAGCTGAGCCTTCTAAATTCTTTCACACTTTTTGCTATTTGTTACATGTTATATGTTATTTGTATTTGTATATTTATATGTTTATATTTCAGCGGGTTTTCTCGGTTGGGCGGTGTCTTTCAGTGGAAGATACCACGTCACAGAGGTTCTACTGTTAGCGTTTTCGTTAGGGACTGTGCGAATTTCCTACTGTGAAATTTGCTAGCGACAATCGTTGCTATATCTGTTTAGTTGTGACGAGTTGTGCTTTATTTTCGTTTTTTGTATATTTTTTTTTCTCTTTCTTTCTGTTTTTTAGTTTCGATTTCAATTGTTTGTATTTGTAGGTCTCCTCTTTTCTATTATTCAGTTCTTTACGTAAATTTTTGTGTATACACTGTAGCGTCATTTGTTTGTCATATCTTCGCATTTTGTCATCACATTCTTTGTGATATTTCTTTTTAGTTTCGCTGTTTATTTATTTGACTTATGCGAATGTTTTCGTATTGTTTGATCTTTGTTATTGTTTACATTGACTTTGATCTTTGTTGTTGTTTACATTGACTTTGATCTTTGTTGTTGTTTACATTGACTTTGATCTTTGTTATTGTTTACATTGTTGGTGACCTTTGTTATTGTTTACATTGTCTTGTTATTGTTTGCATAGTTCTTGCATAGTTAGCTTTCACTATTGTTACATATATGCTCATGCACTATTGGTCTATAGTGCACTTATCATAACTAACTGGTGGTTTTTTGCTTATGCACTATTGTAGTGCAGTTATGATAAATAACTGATGGTTATGCACTGATTTGGGTAGTGCACTGATAATTAAGAGGTGACTTGTGATATTATTATACATTTGATAATACAAGTTGGTGTCAAGTCTTGTTTCCCACAGAGATTGGAGTAAACATAGTGATTATACAAGCACTTTATTAAGTCTTGTTGCTATTAAGATTGAAATAAGATAATTAATTATTTCAGGTTCTGTACTCACATTTTAGACATCATGTCTACATTTGAGTACTTTATTGAGCAGGGTAAAGCCCTTGGGAAGACAGGTGATAAATTAGAAGAATTTGCGACTGTTCAATATGCCAAGGCATTGAAGTCGGAGGAAAAGAAAATGAAAGAACAAACTGAACAAAAGAGAATAGATGCTGAAAATTTAAAACTGCAGATGCAGGTAGATGAAAAAAGATTACAAATGGAAATGGAAAAACAAAAAAGAGAAGCAGAATCTCAGGAGAAGAGACTTCAGGCTGAGGCTGAAAATAAGAGACTTGAAAAAGAGGCTGAAAATAAGAGACTTGAAAAAGAGGCTGAAAATAAGAGACTTGAAAAAGAGGCTGAAAATAAGAGACTTGAAATAGAGGCTGAAAATAAGAGACTTGAAATAGAGGCTGAAAATAAAAGATTAGCAAAACAAGCTCAGATTGGAGAAAGAAAGTTACAGGCTGAGGCTGAAGAAAGAAGGTTACAAAGAGAGGCTGCTGAGAGAAAAGCAAAAATGGAGCATGAAGAAAAACTCTTAGCTTTAGAGTTAGAGAAGTTAAAGTTATTGAACACTGGTAATGCTAATGATGCAAATAAGGTGTCAGATAAGACTAATGCTAAGGATTTCAAGCTTAATCTACCAGCATTTAATCCCTCAATCGATGATATAACATTTTATCTAGATAGATTTGAAAGTGCATGTAAGGTGCATAATATAGATAAAACATTATATGTTTATCATCTGTCCAAGATACTTAGAGGTGATGCTTTGACTTTGTTGAGTATGGTAGATGTGCCTGACAAAAACAACTATGAGGTTGTCAGGGCGGCATTGTTAAAGAAGTACCAACTTAACGAGGACGGATATCGTCTTAAATTTAAAAACATGTTACCAGAAACTGGAGTTGAATTCTCTGAATTCATCTCAAGCATACGTCTTACTTTTTTACGATGGGTTGAGTTGTCTAAGACAGAAAGTACATTTGAAGCCCTCATGGACTTACTACTTAGAGACAAGGTTATGTCTTCTGTTAATGAAGCTTTTCTTTCTTTTCTTCATGAGCGTAAGCCTAAAAACATAAAAGAAATGGAAGAATACTGTAGCCAGTATGTTACTGCGCATCCTCACATAACCATTAGCAACTCTAAAGTAAAAGAAGGTCTGCCAGTTGCTTCGGCAGCACCTTATGGCCCAAATTTTATGCGTAAATTTCAGGGTAGCCAGCAAAATTTCAATAAAAAGAGTAACCGTAATTATGCCCAGAACCATAGTAATCAATTCCAGGGTGATTCTTCTTCCCAGAACTGGAGACAACCTAATACTACACGGTATTCTACTCCGGTTAACTTTAGAAATTTTCACAAAGGTAATCGGCATAGAGGGAAATATTTTTTGCAGAGGCCTCAATACCAAGATAATAGAGGTTCTCAACAGCATAGAGATGGTAATGACAGTTATGGAAACTGGAACTCAAACCAGGATAAAAATTACGGTAGGGACTTTAATGATAATTGCAGAGGCAATAATGGTCGCGGTAGATCGCAACATAAGAGAAAAAGATATCAACAGACAAACTCTGTTCAACAAGAATCTCAGGGAGCAGATAAACAGGTTAATAATGATAAAGACCATAATGCTATCGGATGCTCATCTTTTGATTTTGGTAGGGCAAATAAATGTATCCAATGCAGTACTTTATTTGATCCGAAAACCGTTAGTACTCTAAGCTGTGGTCATCCTTTGCCCGCTCTTCCTGCTAATGTTGCTCATGATGGGAGAGGTTCTCTTATATTACATAAGGGGCTAGTAAATAGTAATCCAGTCTCAGTGTTGTTTGATTCTGGATGTACTACTGTCGGCGTTAGGCAATCTCTTGTAGATCCATCCTGTGCTACAGGAAAGGTCATCAAATGTGTCACATTTGGTGGCACGTTGGAAAAGTATCCTACTGCTATAATACATATTGCTACTCCTTTCTTCACGGGAGAGGTCCACGCGTGTCTACTTCCAAACCCTATTGCGGACCTTATTATTGGTCGTATTCACGGAGTTAGGGAATGTACCCCACAGCAAATTGCTGTTTGGGAAGAGCAAAACATTGAAGCTACCAATGCGGTGGTCACAAGAGCACATGCTCTGGATCCACCTCAAACTTCATTAACTAATAATGATGAAGTAAATGACCAAGATAGTCACTTGACTATTACACGTGACTCATTTATCAAATTGCAAGAAGAAGATCCTTCTTTACAAAAATTCTTCATTCTAGCAAAAAAAGGTGATCCTAATCAGAATACTAATAGAAAATCATGGATTTCTATGAAGAACGGCGTACTTGTACGTATGGTACAAGACTCGACTACGTCCACTCATTCACAAATTCTTGTGCCTAAGAGCATGCGATTGCCAATATTTGAACATGCTCATGACTCGCAATGTGCTGGACATATGGGTTTTTCCCGTACAAAGTCGAGGGTTCTTGCGGCTTTCTTTTGGCCATTTGTGAGCAAGGACATACGAATGTACTGTCGCTCTTGCAAAGTATGTCAGGAGGTCAAATCTAAAGGACCACGACATGCTGCGCCTATCCAGGCTGCTGACATTCCTATTCGCCCTTTTCAAAAAATGGCAATAGATATTATCGGTCCTTTTAGAATTAAGTCGGCTAGAGGACATCAATTTATTCTTACATGTGTCGATATGTGCACACGTTGGCCAGAGGCAATACCTCTCAAGAGCATCTCAACTGCTGATATCGCAGACGCTCTTTGGCTGATATTTTCTCGCTTGGGTTTTCCCGGAGAAATATTGTCAGACCATGGCACTCAACTTATATCAGACACTATGTCACAGGTAATGTCTATGCTACACATTAAAAGGTCTCTCAGCAGTATCTATCACCCAATGTCTAATGGGTTGGTCGAACGTTTAAATAGGACTCTGAAAACTTTACTTGGTAAAATAACTGAGGATCATCCTCAGGATTGGGACAGGGTCTTACCCGCGGCTCTCTTTGCGTATAGAGAGGTCCCCAATGAACATACGGGGTTTTCCCCTTTTGAACTTGTCTTTGGCGCGCAACCGCGCGGCCCTATGTCTTTACTTCACGATCTAATCACTGCCGATAATATTAGCGATGAGACTCAATCTTCTTATGAGTACGTCATTGCTCTTAGGCAAAAGATCATCGAGGCATGCAAACTAGCAACTTCGTCTTCCGAATTTGCTAAAGAAAAGGCAAGGCAGTTTGCAAATAAGAATAGATGTCTACGACAACTTTGTCCAGGTGACAAAGCTCTCGTTCTACTTCCTTCAAGGGAGAACAGACTTCTAATTGCATGGAAAGGTCCATATGCAATAGTCTCCAAAATTTCTGATGTCGACTATGTTGTCGATATTGATGGAAAGCATAAAACTTTCCACATAAATATGCTCACGGAATTTTATGAAAGACCTGACTATTTGCAGCCTATTTTCCAGGCAACGGACAATTCTCAAGCACCTCATGGTCAGTACTCATCTCTGTCAGTTATACAGGATGAGGAAACTACTTTTTCTGATGTCAATCTTCCTCTTTCTATGGTCCCACTTTATTCTACGGAATCTTGGAAAAACGTGACCGTTTCTCCAAATCTTTCCGCTGAGGAACATCGACAAGTTTCTTCGATGTTGCAAACATTTCAGGATGTTCTTACAGACATCCCGGGACACACACATGTCATTGAACATGACATTGTGCTAACTGATCATAATCCTATCAGAGTCAGACCCTATCCAATACCTATCCATTTCCAGTCTCAAGTCGAAAAAGAATTGGATGAAATGATACGTTTGGAAATCATTGAACCATCCACTTCAGCATACTCTTCGTCTATGGTTATTGTTCGAAAGAAGGATAATAACATTCGCATTTGCGTAGATTATCGCAAATTGAACCAAGTTACGAAGTTCGATGCTGAACCTATGCCTTCATTAGAAGAGCTACTCAATAAACTTTCTAATTCTAGATTCTTTACCAAACTAGATTTGTCTAAAGGTTATTGGCAAGTCCCGCTAACTGAACGTGCCAAACCTTTTACAGCTTTTTCTACACCTAGGGGTTTATTCCAATGGAATTTCATGCCTTTTGGTCTTATGAACGCTCCTGCTACATTCGTACGCATGATGCGGCGAATTCTCGCATATCGTACAGATGTCATAGCATACCTAGATGATATCTGTCTATTCAGTGATTCCTGGGAAGATCACTATTTGGGTTTATACGAATTACTGTCTACTCTTCGCGAGTATAACTTGACTGCAAAACCCTCTAAAGCCTTTATAGGATTTAGTGAGATTTCTTTCCTAGGTCATCGTGTTGGTCATGGTCTTTTAAAGACAGAGGACCACAATGTTTCAAAAATACTTAACATTTCGGTCCCTAAGACGAAGAAACAAGTAAGGAGTCTATTAGGTTTGATCCAATTCTACGGACGATTCATTCCGAATCTGTCCTCCATTATGGCACCGCTTTCTACTTTATTGAAGAAAGGGTCGCCTAATCTGATCCGCTGGTCTAAAGAATGTCAATCCTCATTGGACCAGGTTAAAGCCCTATTTTCATCTCCACCTATTCTTAGGTTACCTACTATTGAGAAGACTTTTGTTCTTCGAAGTGACGCCTCGTCAACTGGGATTGGGGCAGCACTAATGCAGGAGTATTCTGATACTCTGCATCCGGTGATGTATATCTCTAGGAAATTAAATGCTGCAGAAAAGAATTACTCGGTTTTAGACCGTGAGTTATTGGCTATGGTATGGTCTATTCTGAAGTTACAAAGATTTCTTCTAGGCGCACATTTCATTGTGGAAACCGACCAGAAAGCGCTTACTGCTATTCAGAGCAAAAACTTGAAGAGCTCGAGGTCCACTCGTTATGCCATAGCTCTTCAACCATTTCATTTCTCGGTTCGAGCTATCCGTGGTTCGGATAATGTAATGGCAGACATTCTGTCCAGATGCCCACACGATTCCACATGATTCTTCTGTCATATATATATATTTCCTGATATACAGTCCAATGATATATTGACATGTTAGTAGATTTTTTCTCACTTTTTTTTGAGGGAAATTTATAACATTGTACCATGTAATTATCTAAGAAGGCTTAGTTAGTGATATACGGGCCAAAAGATCACTCGGCCACATTTAAATAATATATTTGCATAATTGTATTAAGAGATTTACCAGTTGTCTTTAAGATTTGTGTTATTGATATTTTCGCAGCACATCATTGAAGTCTGCGAGATTATGTCCATTGTGGAACTTTGAGGATATCAAGTCCTGTCCTAGATTGGGAGCGGATGATGTCCACATCTTCTATTGCTTGTTTATGTCAACAAAGAACAACATTGTATTACTTATTAATTACTGATGCATTATATAATGTAATAAATAGTGCGGTATATTAATATATTACACCGCTGTTTGCACAACACATTATATGATATCATAATAATATATTTAATTTCATATATTGGTATGAGAATAATTTGACTTTTATTATGATGTTGCCATCATTGTGGCTTGTGTTGGTGG
This sequence comes from Oreohelix idahoensis, assembly GCA_024509875.1. NCBI lineage: Eukaryota > Metazoa > Mollusca > Gastropoda > Stylommatophora > Oreohelicidae > Oreohelix > Oreohelix idahoensis. The sequence continues at coordinate 544,225 of JAMPIV010009786.1, forward strand.
CACCTTCCTGGAATATATACGCGAATACTTAGATACATTTTTTCTCTAAGGACCTGGGATATGATCTCAGTTTCGCTCCAAGTGTTGAGCTATTTTGTTAGGTATATATCCGCGCATCATACGTGCGTTAGGAGCCTAGATTTTTCCGGCTCCAGGATTTAAAAAAAAAAAAGTTTCATTTTTTTTCCCGGGAGGGTGCGGTAATGTTACGCACAAATAATTACTTTTTCCAAAGTCTTTGTATGATCATTTTTCGTATGTATGATCATTTTTTGACTGAAATGTGTATTATGTTTTTTACAGTCAAAGGGACATAACCCGAGTTATCGAGACTACAATTTTTTAGGAGTTTGCCTTCTCTTGTATAGAGACACGTTCGGTCTATAATTTCTTGAACGAAGCGTGACCATATCTCCTTATTTGGTAGTATCAGTCAACTGTTGTAGATGTCTGAAACCTGTCTTAACGCTTCTGTTCATGACCATAAAAGGCGCGACTGTGTAAGACTTTTATCTCGAATGTTCTTAGAATTGCTTTGTGTGAATTGATACTCACGTAGATGAGTTCTGCGCATGTCAAAAACTGGGAGTTCGTTCTGTGTGTTCCGCCCAGCTGGGAGTTTAGAAATGGTCTGAGTAGCGAGCGGACGCAACCTGCGTCTTGTGATTTTCTGAGGGAAATACATTGTCTTTGTGAGTTAGTTAGCTAACTAGACTATTTCCCAGTATTATTCAAGCCTGCCTGGAGGCATATGTTCATGGTTGATTTTCCGAAATAAGGTAATTCCTCTTGTATCGAACTTTTTGCTATCATCTAGAAGTTTCGTCATTTTGTCGCCTTTTTGCTCGCCTGTGTGATTCAAAATGGAGAGGTACTTTGACTAGGATTAAGTCACCGGTATCTTTATACCTGAACTAGTTATATATATATGGGTCGCTCTAGACCAACAAGACTATTGTCTGTGTTCCAGGATTCGTTATATCAGAGATCACGTCCAAGTCAGATGGTTAGACTTAGAAACGTTATAAAGGTCGGTTTGACCTGTATGCCCAGTATGCTATTCACGTGCAGACAGTAAACGGACTTATTGTATACATCTGATCTGCTAGCATCAGAAAGGGAGCATTTATTGTTGTCTATGAACATTGAAGATCTGCAGCTGACACTGTTGCAGAAGTTATATATATTATTTATACAGCTTCACGAACCAGAACGTTATGATATCTGTTTTCAATACAACTATTGAGTATTGAATCCTACATGACTATCAGTTAATATGATTTGAATGCTGCATTCGTTAAACTATGCTGGTGATGACATAAATATCATGACTGTTTTGTGGCGTGCAATAAATGGTATAAACTTAAAGCGAAGTTACCATTTCTATGACTCTACACGTCATGTTGCCTGTGGTGTACCCTGTGAACTGTTCTACTGCAACACACACAGCAACATTCTAAATCAGAGAAGACACCTACATCTTGCACTTTAATACCAGGTGTCGATAGGGGTGGCAAGTTATCATTTCAGCTAAATCCACCTTTATCAA